>SJXQ01010433.1:92105-242891 GCA_006408695.1 Aepyceros melampus
TTACTGGTTGGGGCATAGATTTGGATAATTGTGATATTGAATGGTTTGCCTTGGAGACGAACAGAGATCATTCTGTCATTTTTGAGATTGCATCCAAGTACTGCATTTCGGACTCTTTTGTTGACCATGATGGCTACTCCATTTCTTCTGAGGGATTCCTGCCCGCAGTAGTAGATATAATAGTCATCTGAGTTTAATTCACCCATTCCAGTCCATTTTAGTTCGCTGATTCCTAGAATGTCGATGTTCACCCTTGCCATCTCTTGTTTGACCACTTCCAATTTGCCTTGATTCATGGACCTGACATTCCAGGTTCCTATGCAATACTGCTCTTTACAGCATCGGATCTTGCTTCTATCACCAGTCACATCCATAACTGGGGATTGTTTTTGCTTTGGCTCTATCCTTTCATTCTGTCTGGAGTTATTTCGCCACTGATCTCCAGTAGCATATTGGTTACCTACCAACCTGGGGAGTTTCTCTTTTGGTATCCTATCAATTTGCCTTTTCATACTGTTCATGGGGTTCTCAAGGCAAGAATACTGAAGTGGCTTACCATTCCCTTCTTCAGTGGACCACATCCTGTCAGACCTCTCCACCATGACCCTTCCATCTTGGGTTGCCCTGCAGGCATGGCTTGGTTTCATTGAGTTAGACAAGGATGTGGTCCTACTGTGATTAAATTGACTAGTTTTCTATGAGTATGGTTTCAGTGTGTCTGCCCTCTGATACCCTCTTCAACACCTACCATCTTATTTGGGTTTCTCTTACCTTGGGTGTGGGGTATCTCTTCACGGCTGCTCCAGCAAAGCACAGCCACCGCACCTTACCTTTGATGAAGGTTATCTCCTTACTGCCACCGTTCCTGACCTTCAACGTAGGATAGCTCCTCTAGGCCCTCCTGTGCCTGCCCAGCCACAGGACATAATATTTAACAAACAGGTGGAAAACATGTATTTAGCCTAACAATTTCCATGATAGGTCACACAAGTTTTAGGCATGTTTATTCTGATATAGTCCATAACCTGGCAGTTATCTGGGAATGTGATTATTCAGTGGCTGTGGAATGCATTACTGTGTATGGCACTAAGCACGTATGTATATTATAGTTCCAGTGAAACACATTTTGAAAATGTATATAAAATATGGGAAAAAAATACTTGTGACTGCCACACATGGGACTAAATTATTTTATCAAACTCAATACTTCTCTACCATTTGAATTGTAACTAATGACACATTTCTGTTTGGACTTGAAATTGCCATTATTTGTGACTTTCCACAAATACACTGATCAGGCCCTCATTTTTGCCCCCTAAATTTTTATGATAGACTCCTAATTCATCTACATGCCACCTCCCTTAGAGATTCATTTCCTATTCAGCTGATTATTATTTAAATACATCAACAATGCAGTTCCTTTCTTGTAAACCCTCTCATAGAATGAACCTTCTCTGCAAGTCTAGTACATCTCGACTTGTACATCTACAGAGACATCTCTTTGTACCCTGTCCAATACATCTTCAATCCAAGTACACCAAATAACCTTTCATATCTCTGTGGTTGGCAACAAACATTTCATTCTTGGAGTTTTCCCTTCACAATCCTTCAAAATCATGAGTAAATGACAGCTTTTATAAAGCTTGATCAACTGGGCATTTTGCTTCTCTGGTGTGTGCCCTTACACTTACACTTGGTGTATGCTCTTGTGATAGCACTTGTCTAAGACATACTTTAATTGCACACTTGGGGGTGTGTGTTCTCTTTCACTTGATTATTCCATGAGTGAGTCCCAGGTTTCATCTAAGTAAGGTTCGGGCATGTCCAGCAAAGTGAAACTGGGAGCATGGGTAGCTAAAATTTTAATTACAGGGAGAATCATCTAAATATAAGGAGCATAGTGAGCCCTATGGACATAGAAGTGGTCTGATTTCAAATATACTCTAGTGTCTGTCACTCAAATATATTTCCTGGTTTAGTCCCCATTGTATGTGAAGTCAGTGGAAGTATTGGAGTGTGGTGCACCTGTGCATTCTGCCTCAGACAGTCAGACAGCATTGGGACTGATGAGCCATCCGTCCATGATAGATGACGTCCTATCCATGAGAGCACCGGTATCACTGGTGAACCCAGAGCTGAGACTATGGTCCCAGCAGAGACCATGATGCTGTGCTGCAGTATCTTTGGTTCTGTGGGTTTGATGCCTGCCCAAACAGGGGCTGACTTTAGAGACACCTGATTTCAAGGGCTCTTTAGAAAGTTTGGATCTAGCATTTTACAGGCAATGACCATTAGGGTGAAAATTAACTCAACGTAGCCTTGTTTACACAGCTTTGTAAGGCCTGAAGAGACTGCCTATACCTGAATATTACAATTACATCTGGTTAATAACAGCAGAAAACATAGCTATTAAGGCCATAGCTAAGTATGTTGTATTATCTTCAATTATGTATTAAGGAGGTATTATTGTGATATCTAATTTCAGAAGAGGAAAGTAAGGATTGGAGACTTTAAGTCACTAACAGAAGGTCCAATCAGCAGCGAGTAGCAGGGTTAAAGCTGGAAATGCTGCTAGACCTCGTGCTGTTTCCATTGCTGTGCTCTAGGGCCCAGTCCCTAATAAATCACATGTGTGAGTGCTGAGCAACTGAATGAATATAAGAATGTAAGAATAGCTAGTAGATTTGTTTCATTCAAGTAACAGCACAGATGTCTACACTGAAAGTGTGAATATTTTCAAATGCCTGTGGTATGACCCACATGAGCAATAGGACAGTGTTGAGTCTAGTTCACTGATCAAATCTCAATGCAGTGCTAAAAATACCATTCATGCAACCATCAGAAAATAATTAAATCTTTCTCCATAATCCTTCAAACCTCCCTTTAGTCCCTGCCAATACACACCTACATGAACATTATAATGTGTAACTGCCCAATAAGATTGCTTTAAAGCTCTTCCTGCTAACCTTTAACCCTAGGACTGTGTATAATTTAATATCCTATAAACAATCAGATCTTTTCCTATTTTTTTTTTTGAGATTTCATTTTTTTCCTGCTCCTCCACCAATTTTGCTTTTTTACTGGATAATATTGAATTAAGACATTTTTATTATTTGCCGTTTTCATTTAAGAGGTATGCTACCTGCTCTTAATTAGCATTTAATGAAAGTGGAGTATGTTATCTATAAAAAAAATCATTGCTTGTGTTTTTTCTTGTTGTACTCTTTGTATTTCTCTCTCAGCCTTGAACTAATGTCCATTTTAAAGAGAAGTTTCCTGCTTCTGATCTCAGTTATGTGATTATGTTTTGGGGATATTGTGACCTGAGGCAAAATATAGTTAAGCCTTTCATCTTCATCTATGGGTAGTATGGATCTATATATTTAATATGAATTCAGATTAAAAAAATGTGAATCCATGCTATGTGTTAGTGCCTGAAGATTATAAACTATCAATGTCCAATTCCAGACTTAATTCTGTTAACTAACTACTTAAGTGTATAGGAATAATTATGTTCTGAGATGGCCTCATAAAGTTGTTAATGTATTTCTTAAATTTCCAAATTCTATACAGTATTTCTTCTGTATTAAATAAGAAATTTGGGGTATCCCAGGTGGTGCTAGTGGTAGAGAATCCACCTGCCAATATGAGAGACTCAGGAGAGGTGGGTTGGATCCCTGGGTTGGGGAAGATCCCCTGGAGGCAGAAATGGCAATCCACTCCAGTATTCTTGCCTAGACAATCCCATGGCAGGGAAGCCTGGAGGGCAATAGTTCATGGGGCCACAAAGAGTCAGACGTGATTACTGACTGAGCACACACACAAATAAGAAATTACCTTGAAATAAAAATCTATATTTAAAAAAGTTAGATCTCAGATAGGAACATGAAAACTATGTGCTTTTATTTATACCTTGGATCTATACTTTTTGCTCTCTTGTTTTGCTCAACATTCTCACTCTGCTTTAGTTACCTAAAACCATTTCCTAAATTCTCATTTCCTTCCAGACAATGTCAGACTTTGGTCAGGTGACTTCCTGTTCAGAGTAACATCTTGCAGAGGAACATGTTTGACTATTGCGAGATCTGGGCTCTGCTTGATTCTACAAGGCAATAGGTGTCTTGGAAAGTGTGGCTAAGCTCCGCCCTCATTGGCACTCCGGGAAGCTGGTTCTTGTTAAGGTGATCCGATTCCCTGGTGGCTCAGATAGTAAAGCGTCTAGATTCAGGTTCGATCCCTGAATGGGGAAGATGCCTGCAGAAGGAAATGGCAACCCACTCCAGTACTCTTGCCTAGAAAATTCCGTGGATGGAGGAGCCTGGTGGGCTACAGTCCATGGGGGAGCGTCGCAAAGAGTTCAATACAACCGAGCGACTGAACTGAACTGAATACTTCCCCACTGTTTTCCAGATGAACTTCAAGCTTCTACATTTGACATTAAAGGCCCCCAAAGATCTGGCATCTGCTTACATGTGTCTCGAACCTCACTTCCTGTCCTTCTTCATCTACCACGTGTGCTTTACCCTCAGCCATCACATCACTAATGGTAGTTTCCCATGTGTGCCCCTTGATTTCATTACCCGTGACTCCCAGCTCTTCCTTCCATTAGGTGTGCCCTTATCCTCTTGTTTGTCTTAAGAATATCCTATTTATCCTTCAGCACCTACTTTACAAGAAGATTTCTCAGAGAATATTTCATTATATTCTAAATTTTACTATTTCTTGACATTTCATTGATTTCATTATTTTCTTAAAGCTTATTTTGGAAAGTTTGTATTATATTATAATGCATCATTGTTTCCCAGTGCATATTGTGGAGATTTGCTGAGCTGGCTCATTTGAAAAGACCCTGATGCTGGGAAAGATTGAGGGCAGGAGGAGAAGGGGACGACAGAGGATGAGATGGTTGGATGACATCACCGACTCGATGGACATGGGTTTGGGTAGACTCTGGGAGTTGGTGATGGAAAGGGACGCCTGGCATGCTGTGGTTCATGGGGTCACAAAGAGTCAGACATGACTGAGTGACTGAACTGAACTGAACAAAATTGCTATTGAGTGGTTTTTCTAGTAAAATTCAGCTCTGGAGTTGAATAATAGCAAATCCAATTTTACTTTTTTTTCTGGTAAAATGTTTACTTAGTTACATATAATTTCACCTATTATGTTTATAATCCAGTATTTTTTTTCCAGGTCAAAGCCACAATATTCTAAATTTTACTATTTCTTGACATTTCATTGATTTCATTATTTTCTTAAAGCTTATTTTGGAAAGTTTGTATTATATTATAATGCATCATTGTTTCCCAGTGCATATTGTGGAGATTTGCTGAGCTGGCTCATTTGAAAAGACCCTGATGCTGGGAAAGATTGAGGGCAGGAGGAGAAGGGGACGACAGAGGATGAGATGGTTGGATGACATCACCGACTCGATGGACATGGGTTTGGGTAGACTCTGGGAGTTGGTGATGGAAAGGGACGCCTGGCATGCTGTGGTTCATGGGGTCACAAAGAGTCAGACATGACTGAGTGACTGAACTGAACTGAACAAAATTGCTATTGAGTGGTTTTTCTAGAAAATTCAGCTCTGGAGTTGAATAATAGCAAATCCAATTTTACTTTTTTTTCTGGTAAAATGTTTACTTAGTTACATATAATTTCACCTATTATGTTTATAATCCAGTATTTTTTTTCCAGGTCAAAGCCACAATTATAATGAATGTTAGATAAACAAACCACTTTTCCTGATGAAAAGAACATACGAGCCTTCTTATTCTTAGTCCTCCTACAACTTTCCCCTTGGCCCGTGTCATCTTCTGTCACTCTCTGCTTTAAGAGCAAGAATCACTTCATAAAACCAAAAGTGACAAGTATCAGAAGAAAAGTAAAGTAAGGCTAGGTGGGACATAACTTTCTCTAATATTTGAGGGTATAAAACTTATTCACTTTTGTCTCTGCAGTTGATTTACTGTGGCTACAAGCTTAGGTGTCTGTGCACAGGCTTAATGAAGGCAGAATGATGGGTCCATTTTCATAGTTATTTGTTGTCATGACCTTGTTTGCTGTTCAGGCTGATTGAGCATCTCCTAAGAAAATATACTTGTCACAAGGTGCTGATTATTTCACTTCAAAGCTGGGTTTGCTTGTTCAATACTGACTTCCAAGAGTCAACCTATCACAGCACTGCTCGACTTAGGATGCTGCATATGTTCCACTGAGGAGAGTTTGGTGCTCTTGTCATTTTATAGAAAAGATACAGCACTGACTTAGTTTAATACTAAACTCCCTGGTGGTTCAGATGGTAAAGAATTTGCCTGCAAGGTGGGAGACCTGGGTTCAATCCCTGTGTTGGGAAGATCCCTTAGAGAAGGAAACAGCTACCCACTCCAGTGTTCTGCCCTGGAGAATTCTATGGACTGTAAAGTCCATACTGAGAGACTTTCACTTTCACACAGGTGTAACCTTTTATTTATAGGACTTTCACACAGGTGTAACCTTTTATTTATTTAAGAAAACATCACACAGAATAAGTAAAAGGTAATACGCAGATTATTTTGCTGGCAATGAAGTCAAATATAAACAAAACACATCCATTTATTCTTTGAATAATTAACAGCCACCATCTACTTTGTGTCTGTGATATGCCAGCCATGATAACTGAGGCCTTTGTCTGAGTTCAGTTTTTTCCCTTTTTACCAACCCTATGAAATAGGTGTATTTTCCTCATTTTATGTATGAGGAAACTGTATAAGACTTTGTATAAGATTGTATAATACTTCATGTAAGACTCCACCCCAGTTCATATAATTATTAAGTTTCAGAGCTATGGGTTAAAACTAATTCTGCCTGTTTTCAAAGCTTGTGATTTTTATCTTGGCAATCTCACATTTGGTAATATGCTATAAATGATACTCCTCACTGCTCCTCATTTTGTCTTTCCTTAAGTGAAGGTACTATCAAAGGAACACCTGAGAAACTAAACTTTAAAAGATTTATTACATTCTGAGCTAGTATAGATGAATAAAAAATGAGATCCTCATTGCTAGCTTCAGTATTTTTTCCTGAAAACGTGTTAAAATATGATTTGTTGAAAGAATACATTTGAGGTTATACAATCATTAGCTTATAAGTATATATTTTCTTTACATTTATATGCATTTTTTAGTAAGACTATCTTAAATTCCTTCGAAATGCTGAGACTCCAGGCTGAGGCGTATCCAGCATTTTCCTGATGTTTCTGTATCTTTGGTTGCCATCCAGTGGTGGCAGTCATATACTTCTGTTGTGAAGAAAGAACAAAACCCCTCTATTTTCCAAGCAGACTGTCTCTTGTAGTTTAAAAGCAACTGGTTGATGCTAACTTTGTGTAGCTACTTTATGAAAGTGTTAGCCATGGGCACCACTGAGTACAAGAAATTAAGAAAAATCTATCTAGATATTTAGATATTGTCAAAAGCAACTAGTTCTTGGTAGGGGGGATTTATTCATTTTACCTTTCTCAGAAAATTTATATATAAACAACATTTATTTCTTCAAAAATCTGTATTTGTGTTATAATTTTCTTTATATTCCAAAGTAAGTAAGTAGCAAATTCTTCTAACAGTGATTAATGCGGTCAAACAAGTCTTGACTTCTAACATTTTCCTCAAAGGTAATGTCTCACCAATGGGAGGTTTTATCCTTCAAATAAAGAATTTAACAAAGTGGCATTTAGATTATTTCTTCCCAGATGGCCACTGGTATAGTTTATAGGAAGTACTTGAAAGCAATGGACTTCCCAGGTGACTAAGTGGTAAAGAATCTGCCTGCCAATGCAGGAGCCACAGGAGACGTCAGTTCAATCCTTGGGTCAGGAAGATCCCTTGGATATTCTTGCCTGGAGAATCCCATGGACAGAGCAGCCTGCCAGGCTTCAATCCATAAGGTCATACAGTTGAACACAACTGAGCCCACACACACTTTAAAGCAATAGCTTCCAAAAATATAGAAATTCTAAGAACAGAGATGAGGAACAAATATATATATATATATATATAACAAAATGGGATTACATTTAAACCACTTAAAATAAGGCCTTTCCTGGTGGCTCAGATGGTAAAGAATCCACTTCCAATGTGGGAAACCTGGGTTTGATCCCTGGGTAGGGAAGATCCCCTGGAGGAGGGAGGGCATGGCAACCCACTACAGTATTCTTGCCTGGAAAATCCCCGTGGACAGAGGAGGCTGGTGGGCTGTAGTCCATGGGATTGCAAAGAGTCAGACACAACTGAGTGACTAAGCACACACTGAAAATAAGGAAATGAAATGGACACTCCCAATAGTTAAAAACAAAAGTACAGTGTTCATCAGTTCATAACATTGAATACTTGTATTTGAGATTGTCTTTTTTAAGTTTAAAGATGAGAAAATTTGGAATCAAAGTAATTATTAGAAAAATATCCTTCATCTGAGTAAGTAGTTGTGTGTCTTTGGGTGGACAATTTTATTCTGATTTCACAAATCGTGGATTGGAAAATGGTTGGGTAAAGAGAAGTTATTTTTTTAAAAATTACTTGTTTACTCTAAAAATATATTGATCTAAATAGCAACAATGTAATTCTTATTTGTTTAAACATTTCAGAATTATGGTGAATATTAAATCCCTTTGTCTAGATTAACCAACTGCTATCACTCTGCTGCATTGTATTTACTCTCTATCTGTAAGTACAATATATATAAATATATATACACACACACTATATATATATGTTGTATATACACACACACATTATATATTGTATATAATATATAGTTGTTCTCCTATCTCACATATTGCACACACATATGTACTTGTACTCATACTCTTAATTTCTCTTGCAGAACCATTTGAAAGTTAAGTTGCTAACTTTTAATACTTTATCCTGAATAATTATTATCTAAGAACTTTAATACCTCAATTACCTAAGAATAAGAACAAAACTCCAACACATAACCGGAACATTATACAATAAATATAATGTTTATGTGATATTATCTAATATACAGTTCATATTCTGGTTTTCTCCATTTTACCAAAAATATCCTATGTGAGGAGAAGGCAATGGCATCCCACTCCAGTACTCTTGCCTGGAAAATCCCATGGATGGAGGAGCCTGCTGGGCTGCAGTCCATGGGGTCGCTAAGAGTCAGACACGACTGAGCGACTTCACTTTGACTTTTCACTTTCATGCATTGGAGAAGGAAATGGCAACCCACTCCAGTGTTCTTGCCTAGAGAATCCCAGGGACGGGAGAGCCTGGTGGGCTGTCATCTATGGGGTCACACAGAGTCGGACATGACTGAAGCGACTTAGCAGCAGCAGCAGCAGCATCCTATGTGAAAGTTATGTTTGTTGAACAAAGTGAAAGTCTGTTGAGAAATTGTAGAGAGGATGAGTCAGAGCTCTCTGAATATTACCTATCAGGTCAGAACCAAGGCAGTGAGCCATGGGCTGGATTGTGGTCTGATTGATAGAGAGCAGACAAAGGAGAATTCAGATTGGGACCAGAAGCAAAACAAAATGTGCAGGAATCAGCTCATACTGTCTTAGAAAGAGCTGGATATTAAATTTTCACAGATTTTGAGATCTAGTTTACATTGTTACCTTAAAATTACCATGAAGGAAGTTTTGACACTACAGTGATTGCAGTAGTTATAATTCAAGCCTATTCCCATAATCTTGGAGAGTTAGTTGTTTAACACTTAGCAGCTTATTTGGGTAATAAGCTGTTTTATTAAATAATATATAACATGTATATTAAATATGTTTATAAATATTTAGATAATTATAATAGCAATAAGGTTAATAGCTTGGTTGGCTAAGGAGGCCAGAGAGTAGTCGATTAACAATGCCAAGTATGATTTCTAATTTAAATTTATATTTACTGATTAATAATAATCAAGTTAGAAGAGGTATACAGTGTTGCTAGTCATTAAGAAGCACCTTTCACCTTCTGCCACTCTACCAAGATTGCTTTCTCTGTTGTCACCAATGATCTTCACTTTGCTAAGTCTAGAGTCAGTCCAACATCTGCTGGAGAAGGGATAGGTTACCCATTCGAGTATTCACAGGCTTCCCTTGTGGCTCAGCTGGTAAAGAATCCATCTGCAATACAGGAGACCTGGGTTTGATCCCAGGGTTGGGAAGATCCCCTGGAGAAGGAAACAGCTACCCACTCCAGTATTCTGGCTTGGAGAATTCCATGGACTGTAGCCCATGGGGTTGCAAAGAGTTGGACAGGACTGAGCGACTTTTACTTTCACTTTTCAGAGTCAATTTCTCAAGTGTTTTTGTAATTGGTCTATAAGCAGTATTTGAGACATTGTATTTCTCCCTCTGCTTGGTCCACTTCTTCATGTGGCTTTGAAAAGACCACCTGCTTTAGTTGTCATCCTACCTCACAAGTTGTTCTGTCACCATCTCCTTTGCTAATTCTTCCTTTTCTTGCTCTGACTTCATATGGAGCTCAAGGCACAATTCTTTTCTCCATTTGCACCAGTAAGCGTCTGCCTACAATGTGGGAGACCTGGGTTCGATCCCTGGGTTGGGAAGATCCCCTGGAGAAGGAAATGGCAACCCACTCCAGTATTCTTGCCTGGAGAACCCCATGGACGGAGGAGCTTGGTGGGCTACAGTCCACGGGTCGCAAAGAGTCGGACACGACTGAGGACTTCACTTTCACTTTCACTTTTGTCATCCATGGCAGTACTGACATTTTGCTGCATGTACCTCACTGATTCTTTATTGTGTGGGACTTTCTTGTCCACTTCAGGATGCTTAAACCCACTAGATACTCATTGCTAAACCCTTGGCTCACATAACAGGAGGGATCCAGGGCTCCATCAGTCACCAGATATATTACAAAGTCTAGCACCTTGATCTAGATGGTATATCAGATCTAGATTTGGTTTCTTGCATCTGTGATTAATAAACCAATATAGGATAGAAGAATGTCAAAGGGAAAAATAATTGGTTGAAATATTCAGCTACATCAGTACCCCTGATGGCTCAGTGGTAAAAAGAATCTACCTGCCAATGCAGGAGACAAGGATTTGATCCATGGATCGGGAAGATCCCACAGAGGAAGAAATAGCAACCCATTCTAGTATTCTTGTCTGGAAAATCCTATGGACAGGGGAGTCTGGTGGGCTACAGCCCAAGAGGTCGCAAAGAGTTGGACACCACTGAGCATATACATGCATGCAATGGTGTGTATGCAGCTATATTTATAACTCAGATTTGTGGCTCCAGTCCTTGTTTGGCATTTGATTACCAAATGAGTGAACTCTGGGAGTTGGTGATGGACAGGAAGGCCTCAGTTCAGTTCAGTCACTCAGTCGTGTCCAACTCTTTGCGACTCAATGAATTGCAGCACACCAGGCCTCCCTGTCCATCACCAACTCCCGGAGTTCACTCAGACTCACGTCCATTGAGTCCGTGATGCCATCAAGCCATCTCATCCTCTGTCATCCCCCTCTCCTCCTGCCCCCAATCCCTCCCAGCATCAGGGTCTTTTCCAATGAATCAACTCTTTACATGAGGTGGCCAAAGTACTGGAGTTTCAGCTTCAGCATCATTCCCTCCAAAGAAATCCCAGGGCTGATCTCCTTCAGAATGGACTGGTTGAATCTCCTTGCAGTCCAAGGGACTCTCAAGAGTCTTCTCCAACACCACAGTTCAAAAGCATCAATTCTTTGGCACTCAGATTTCTTTATAGTCCAACTCTCACATCCATAAATGAGCACTGGAAAAACCATAGCCTTGACTAGATGGACCTTTGTTGGCAAAGTAATGTCTCTGCTTTTGAATATGCTATCTAGGTTGGTCATAACTTTCCTTCTAAGCAGTAAGCATCTTTTAATTTCATGGCTGCAATCACCATCTGCAGTGATTATGGAGCCCCAAAAAGTAAAGTCTGACACTGTTTCCACTGTTTCCCCATCTATTTCCCATGAAGTGATGGGACCAGATGCCATGATCTGAGCTTTCTGAATGTTGAGCTTTAAGCCAACTTTTTCACTCTCCTCTTTCACTTTCATCAAAAGGCTTTTTAGTTCCTTTTTACTTTCTGCCATAAGGGTGGTGTCATTTGCATTTCTGAGATTATTGATATTTCTCCCAGCAATCTTGATTCCAGCTTGTGCTTCTTCCAACCCAGCGTTTCTCATGATGTACTCTGCCTATAAGTTAAATAAGCAGGGTGACAATATACAGCCTTGACGTACTCCTTTTCCTATTTGGAACCAGTCTGTTGTTCCATGTCCAGTTCTAACTGTTGCCTCCTGACCTGCATACAGGTTTCTCAAGAGGCAGGTCAGGTGGTCTGGTATTCCCATCTCTTTCAGAATTTTCCATACATCCATACATGCTGAGCGCCGAGGAATTGATGCTTTTGAACTGTGGTGTTGGAGAAGACACTTGAGAGTCCTTTGGACTGCAAGGAGATCCAACCAGTCCATTCTGAAGGAGATCAACCCTTGGGATTTCTTTGGAAGGAATGATGCTAAAGCTGAAGCTCCAGTACTTTGGCCACCTCATGCAAAGAGTTGACTCATTGGAAAAGACCCTGATGCTGGGAGGGATTGGGGGCAGGAGGAGAAGGGGATGACAGAGGATGAGATGGCTGGATGGCATCACTGACTTGATGGAACTTTGGAAGGAATGATGCTAAAGCTGAAGCTCCAGTACTTTGGCCACCTCATGCAAAGAGTTGACTCATTGGAAAAGACCCTGATGCTGGGAGGGATTGGGGGCAGGAGGAGAAGGGGACGACCGAGGATTAGATGGCTGGATGGCATTATGGACTCAATGGACGTGAGTCTGAGTGAACTCTGGGAGTTGGTGATGGACAGGGAGGCCTGGCGTGCTGCGATTCATGGGGTCGCAAAGAGTCGGACACGACTAAGCGACTGAACTGAACTGAACTCAGAATTTTCCACAGTTTATTGTGATCCACACAGTCAAAGGCTTTGGCATAGTCAATAAAGCAGAAATAGATGTTTTTCTGGAACTCTCTTGCTTTTTCCATGATCCAGCGGATGTTGGCAATTTGATCCCTGGTTCCTCTGCCTTTCTAAAACCAGCTTGAACGTCAGGGAGTTCACGGTTCACGTATTGCTGAAGCCTGGCTTGGAGAATTTTGAGCATTAGGGAGGACTGGCGTGCTTTAATTCATGGGGTCTCAAAGAGTCGGACACGACTGAGCAACTGAACTGAACTGACTGATAGCCTTTCATGAAACATTACCATTGAACATAAAAGGAATAAGCCGTACCCAGTGAAACTTCTGGTTACAGAGTCTTCCTTGACTCCACTGTGTAAGAGCACAGTCATCTCTTGATAATCAGCATCAGTCACTCCATCTAGTATACTAATGCATGCTTTCTATGACTGTTGGCTTAATAGTATGAGAACACAAAATAGCAAAGCAACAGTCTCAATTACCAATTCATTAAAATCTTTGTGTATCTTTGGTGGAAGCAGTCCTTCCTTAAAGAATATTCATTTCTGGCTCTGCTCAAACAGAGAAAAGTTGGCCACTTTTAAATGACAGTTTTTAAGCTTTTTCTCATCAGGCATTTCAGTACATGAACCTAAAGCTATCTTACTGTTTAATACATGTATTTTAATTACTAGTTTGTAGGTACACCTTTCCTAGTATCTAGTAGAAGGCAATGGCACCCCACTCCAGTACTCTTGCCTGGAAAATCCCATGGACGGAGGAGCCTGGTAGGCTATAGTACATGGGGTCGCTAAGAGTCGGAGATGACGGAGCGACTTCCTTTCACTTTTCACTTTCATGCATTGGAGAAGGAAATGACAACCCACTCCAGTATTCTTCCCTGGAGAATCCCGGGGATGGGGGAGCCTGGTGGGCTGCCATCTATGGGGTCGCACAGTCAGACATGGCTGAAGCAACTTAGTAGTAGTAGTAGTAGTGAGATAATTGGGATTAGCAGTTTATATTATATATCTGTATGTTCTATCTGAATCTCATGTTCTATCTGAATCTGTATGTATATCTGAATCTCATATAGAAGGAGACTACTAGATACAGAGTAGATGAATCACAGAATGTGTATAAGCAAGATGGAAGGGAGGGAGGAAGTAAGGAAAGAAGAAGAAAAATTGTCTTAGTTTTACTGAAGAAATTTGGCAGGATCCAAAACTACTATCTCTTTATGGATGAACTACAGGTGTCTGCTTGGATTAAATTAGAGCAAGAATGATTTCACAATAACTCTGCCACCAAATATTTACTTATTTTTGTTTTTTTTTTTAATGTCTTATAACAATCAACACATTGATTGGCAATTTGGTTTAGGTATTAACTGTTGACATACCTGGAGATTTAGAAATAAATTTTATTTCATTTTGAAAATGTATGAGTTGATAATGTTTATTTATCATTTAATTATTCCCAAGTAAGCTATGCACTAAAAAGTGAAATGTCATCAAAGGGTTTATCACAAAAAGTAACAGTTCCTCTGAATTACCTCTCCCTTATACCAAAGTCAACAAAACTTAGCCCCCTGTTCTGGGATCTTTCTGTTCTATCTTCATATCCCTAAATAGATACTTTCATTGCTATTTTCTGGTGTGTCTCTTCCAGACACCTCTTAACTAATTATCCTTCTGATGAATGCCAATGAGGAGCTCTCAACCTCCTCCTTTGCCTTTCCCAACATTGTCCATCTCCTGATATTGATTTGCTTAGTTCTTCTAGAATGTCCTAGTTGCTTTAAATAAAATGCTCACTCCTTTCATTTCTGACTGGCTACCTCTTGTGAGTATACATGGTAATGAGGTGCTCCTCTGCCCCCTCATCCCTCTACATTCTGAGTGTCGACCATGCTCCCCTCCTTGGCTGTTGCCTGTCCCCTTCCCGCTCAGGCTCTCTCCACCTGCTTCACCTGACACCACTTTTCCATATGCTTTCTTTCAAAAAAGTATTGATGTTTTGTCTTTGCTGTTAGTGCATTCCTGATCTCTCTATTTGTGGGTTGAAATAATTACTTCTCTATTTCTGTTGTAATAAGGTAGCAGATGGAGAGGAAATATATATCTTCATTTGAACAGCCTAAAAGAGTATCATTTATTTTTTAAATTCAATATTTTATAGATTTGTTTAGGTTTTGTTCTTTAGTCTACTTTTCTTTTCTTTTTTTAATGGTAGTTCTCAACTTGATTTCTATTTTTTTCCAGGTATGTGAAACTTTAATTGCTGATTTTTTTCTTATGGCATATCTAGTTGTAAAATTATTTATTTGCCCTTGTAGTTTATTATCTGTGCTTCATAAACTTCAGTTTCATCTCATGTGTCATAGTATTGCTCTACTTTACTAAGCTGGGCTATAAAATAAAATACTGATTTGCTTACATATAAAATGTATAAGCTGTTTAACAATAATTATAACTTTTTAATGTAGGATAAAATTTATAGCACAGGCTCACATAAATTATCTCATTTTGAAAAAGACAGTTTTGATGTTTATCTAAATAAAAAATTCATACTCAACTTTTTCCTTTAAAATTAAGCTTTGATAAAGAATTATAATTAACTTCCAGAATCCCCAATTCTAGATTGCATTCCTCTTCCTGGTGTCTCATTTTATTCTATAATTTAGAGAGCACTTGTTTGAGCTTAGTATAGCATCAAACACTGTTAAAATGAACTTTATTAACTATACAAATGGTGATGTTTGTATTGATATTGAATAATTTATTTTTTAATATTGGGAAAGCATTTTCTCATCCATCTTTTTATTAATAAATAAAAGCACAATTCCCAGTTTTTGTTTTTCTTCTTTAAATGAATCATCTGAGTAATTTCAATAAATTCCTATTCTTTTGGAATTCCTCAAATAAGGCAGATAAAATTTAGCCAAGACATTTGGACAAAAGCTTAGCGTTCAGTTGCTACATTAAAATAAGGATCTTTGAAAGGCAAAATTAAGAGTTCTGCATCTGCCCCTGAAATTAGTCAGCAACTGAATGCGGTTCATCTGCAGCTGCTGGTGACAGAGTGCTTTTTCTGCTAGGTGAGCAGCATGGAACACAAGGAAAACTGTGACCGTGAGGAAAGCAGGTGGCAGGCTGACAGCTGAGTTGCATGCAGTGCCTCAGCCGGCGCTGTGGTCCTGTTATTGGGCTGTGTTCACATCAAAAGAGTACCCAGGAGAGCCCCTGGACTGACAGCTTGGTTGACACATAGTTACAGAGTCTGCAAATATTTACATTAGGCGTTAGGAAGAAGGGTAAGCACACATTATGGGGTGAGGAGTAAATAGGAAAGAAGGTCTGTGGTAGGGAGATCTTTCTCGTCTAAATAACAAGAGAAGGGTTTTTATAAAAGCAATGATTTAAAAGTGTAGGATAATCTGAAGAGACTATAATAAGCACATTTTCTCAGGAATTGAAAGATGATGTGTTAATATCTTAAAATTTGCTTTACACATGAGTTCCTTTGAAAATTTTCCAGTTTTATTCACCTCTTGATGAGTATTTTGTGTGTTTGTGTATGTGTACATATTTTCCCTCCACCCCATTATAAAGCTTTTAATGGCAGAATCTATAATAATTGAGGCCTGGACATATCATGGATTCTACACTAATCACGACACATTCTATTTATATTAAATATATATACAAATAGGATTTAGCCTGGTGTTTTGAACATTATAGGTCCTTCAGAAGTATTTGTTAAATAAATTTATTGAAGAGAATATGTTCTGTGTAGGAACAGTAACAGCAACATGATTAGAGTTTAAGAGCAAACTTAGTTCATTTGTATTGAGGGTTTTATTAATTGCCAAATGCAAAAATGAATACTATTGGTACCAAAAGATACTATCTTCTATTAATATTTGAGAATTTATTTTTAACAGTTCAAAGGAAAGAAATACAGGAAAATGTTAATATTGGGAGCACAAGTCCCACACTCATATTCTCTACTAATGATAAAAAGAAAGTACCAAGCCTAGGTTTTTATTTCTTCAACATCTTAGTAATTAAGTCAATTAAAATTTTCTGAACTAATTTTATTTGTTATATAATGAAATAACATGTCTTTGAAATGAAAAGAAATCGACATTTTCATTTATAATTTATGAATGCTTTAGAGATAGTACTAGCAACCTGATGATTTTTATATTAATAAAAAAATAAACTTATGTTTAAACACCCTCTCTAAAACCAAACCAAAACAAAGGACAGCAGACCTGGTGGGCTGCTGTCTATGGGGTCGCACAGAGTCAGACACGACTGAAACGATTTAGCAGCAGCAGCAGCAGCAGCAGCAGCAGCAAAACAAAGTGGTTCTATGAAAACATCATTCAGACATACACACCTTGTTATTATTTGAATAAAACTAGACATATAATATTTTTAAGTTTAGGAATTGAAAACTGAATTTTAAAAAAATATTTATTAGAGATGAGATTAGTCCATTTAAGGGACTATTTAAGTGTCTTACTTAGCTTGCTTTTCATTGTGTATTCTTTCCTTGTAAGGAAATAAGCACTCAAAGTTAAAAGGTCAGAAGTTTAAAATAGTAAACACATGTCACTCAAATCCGTGATACTCTAGTGTGATTGAGAGGAAGGAATTTGTAGGACCCCTATGGGTCATCCCTTTTCAGCCTTATTCATTACCTCACAGCAATCCAATTTCCTCTTACAATATCTTCCTTGATTGCATTTCCTATCATCTCATCACTCATGTGGCTATTTTCATGTAAAGTTCAGGTTATGCTCAGTCTCTTTTGTTAATAGAGATAAAATAAAACCACATGTGTCACACTTAGGGATTTGAATATAAGTGAGTAAATGGCAAACATTCTGCCAAGAGAATTTTTTGAGATAGGATTGATTTAAGAGTAGATTACAAAATTTCTTTTTCCTATATATTTAAAAAAGTACACTAATCTTTCTTGTTTCTAGTGGTCAGGATATGGTCTGGCAGATATTTAGCTTTGTAAGTCTAGAGATATATTTTTATTTGATTTTTTTCATTTTTATGCATCATATATATCCTTTATACATTTCAAAATTAATTACCTCCTGTGTTTCTGTAGGACTTTTATAAGATAAAAAGGACTGAGATATCAGGAGCTCTTAACTATAATGTTACTTTTTTTCCTAATAATATTTTATGACCACATTAACTTCATATATATATATATATATATATTTACTATTCAAGTCTGGAACAATCTACTTACTCGTTAGGTTTTAGTCTAGATGCCAGTCTTGCTACTGTTTTCTATAAGGTTTGAATTTCCTTGTGTTGAAATAATGGGGGAAGATTTTGATAGCCTGGTCATTGAAGAAAAAATGTCAAGACTGTTAATAGTAAGAAAGCAGTTCTCTATGGTTTTATCTAAATCTAAACCAGATTTTGAGTAGGAGTAAATCTCTAAGACATTCAGGCCCAGGTTTTTTTTTCTTTTTTCTCTTCTTCTTCAGAAATATGTTTTATTTGTTTCTTTGATTTTTCTTTTGAAACCTTATCCATCTGACATTGTAAACACATGATTTTTCTTTTAAAACCCTAGCCCTCTGACATTTTAAACACATTTCTAGGTTTATAATTGTTTGTTAGCTTGAATTATATCAAATTTTATCCAGCATTTATAATTTTCCATGATACAGATATTTGCTGTGTTCCTTAAATGTGCAGATCCCCTCTTTGTCTCAAAAACCATCTCTGAGAGTGTGGATTATACGATGTGTGTAGTCACCATGCGTGCTTAGTCACTCAGTCATGTCCGACTCTTTGCGACTAAACAACCACCATTAATGTAAGAGTAAATCAATTAAAATATGAAAGGAAATAAATAACTGATAGTGTTTTTTGCTTCCTTCTTACAAAGCAGATGGTTTAACAATAGTAAATTATCTGTAAGAAGTATTTAGAAACACAAAGTGTTTAGCAATGGATTATATAATTTTGGTAATTGTAACTGAAACCAGAATGTTAATTTTAAAAATTTTGTTTATAAGAATTATCAATGATACATCTTTTTAGTACTGTCAGTATTGAGATATTAGTATAGATGATTCATCCTGGCAATAAAAGTTAATAATTGGAGATAGCTGAATATTTTTCAAATTGTGGAATTGTGGTCCATCAGAAGGTTGTGAAATCAATTTAAAACCACCTTTACTTTTTAATTATTAATACAAAAGAACAGAATAAAGCAGAGTATACTGTTCCATAAACATAAATATTATTTTGTGAGACTTTTCATTTGGTTTTACATGTATACCCACCTATACTTGGTTGTATGTATATATCTATGTACTGCCTTGTGATATATATGTTACTTCTTACCATATTTCGGCATTTAAAAAAGTCACTGTTTTAAGGTCCAATTATCTCTGAATAGTATGTTTGCCTGCTTGTTTTCACTACAAGATGAAATCATAATGCCGTTGGTATTTTTGTCCTCAAGCTGATCTTTTCTCCGTGGAGTCCCATTGCCATGCCCATGTGCCAACATACACTTTGCAGTTATGACATTGATTTTTCATCCCAGTGCTCACCAACCGCCTATCATGACAAGTAATTTGGAAGAACTTCTTGACATCTCTTGCTTAAGGCCAATGTTTTATTTAGCTGATGCACTGTCAGCTACTAGTTACTGTGAGCCATCAAAAGACTTGAATTAAAAAAAAAAGAGAGAATCATTCTTTTTCTTATTTGGACTTGGCCCAATAATTCTTGCTCATATTAATAGCTTTTGATGTGCAAAAATGATCTCAAAGAACCATTTAATGATTGTACAGCCCATTAGCATAACAAGTCATTATGCCCACTTTGAGTCCTGAAGAGGGCAGAAGCACAAGAAAGACCTGCCAATTAGATTAAAATTTTTCTGGAGATGTACAGGTGTGAACTTTGATCCAGGCTGGGCAGCTAAAGGAAAGGAAATAGGATCTCAGTACAGGACCTTGCAGGCCACATTGAAACGAGGGCTCTACCTGCTTCCTCTCCTGGATGGAAGGTCATGGAAAGAGCAGAGAGGGAGAGCAGTGTGCTGAATTGTTTCACGGTGGACTTTTTAGCATTTGGCGGAACTGTTACTTCTCTGAACCACATGGCAAAGCATAGTCTTCACTCTCTTTTTCTCTCTCTTCTGCCTTTAGCAAACTGTCAGAAAAGTGAGCGGCTCAAAAATTAGTAGGGCCATGAGAGAGGATGTGTTATGGTTGCCTCTTTACTTTCAAAAATATTTTAATTGCACAGCTTTACAAACTCCTTCACTGCCAACCCTCGTAGTGTACCCTGTACCCCAATGCAAATCTGAGCTGCCAGTATTTAACTCTAAGGCTGAAAATGGGCAGCAGGGAAATATTCTACATGTAGATATATGGTTAAAGAATCTTTGTGATTTCCTTTAATCCCTTGATACTTATTTTATGCATTTGCTTAAGAGCTATTGGAAGGGATAATTTAATATTTTATTTTCCAAATTAAAGAGTTGTATTTTGCTGCCATTAAGATACCCCAGGCTTTGCTTTATTGGATCATTAATTAGCACTTTGAACGGTCGAAGGGACTTATTCAGTTCACATGTATCTTGCAACACACAAGAGACATATATTAATGAAAGACTAAAATGTGCCCAAGAATCCCTTGGTGCTATATTAAAACACTTATAAATGGGACTTTAATTTACAGTGCTGCTAAAGTGAAAATGAAATGCTATATTGATTCTCAGGCTGGATGCTCTTTAGAAAATGCAGTATGTATATTATTCCCACTCCAAATTATAACTTCAAACCTCACCTGGACACACTCAAAGATAATTCTCTGAAGACCAGTTACAAGCATGTAGACCAATTAGAGTAAGGATCCCTAGGATGACTTTTGTACTCTAGGTGGCAGAGGGTTTCCAGGAATCTTCTTCTTGTATTAAGTACCATAGTTTTGTCAGCTTTGCAATTGAAGATGAGAATTTGTTAAAATTTTGTTCTTCCAAAGTGGGCTAAGGTTCTTTTTACTAATATATGGAGAAGTATTTAGTGAAGTTTAAATTGCATATTTTATCTTGTATGAGTCATTGACAAATGTAATGCATTTCCTCTTTAGTGAATTGTTTTTTCCATGTATTAGGAGAAATAAGTTTCTGTTTTTAATTTTTAATTTAATTTCACTTTATTCAATTTCATCTTTATTTTAAGTTTTACATTAAAACAACCAAAAATTAATTCTTAAATAGCATGATTCAAGTAAGTGCATAACAGGGGATAATGCCTCACAGTGTTGTAACACTTCTTTATTTTTTTAAAGACCTTTCTTATTAATTACTTTTGAGATCCTTAAAATAATCCTGTGATGTATTTTCCCACTTTTACAGAACAGGAAATGAAGTTCAGACAAGCTGAGTTACTTCTCCAAGACTAAGTAGTAAATTTTAGAAGTAGACCAAAATAGTGCTTCCTTTGTTTGTTTTTAAATGCCTGGTTTCCATTGAGCACGAGAAAATCCCATAGAAATTTTAACTAAAAATGATCTAGGAGCTTTACATATATTATTTAGTGGGAATGGGGGATGGAAATATAATGGTTATTTTTTAAGTTGGTATATGTACACAATTTGGTAGGAAGTGGGGAGAAAGAAGTGCTTCCCAGGTGGCTCAGTGGGTAAAGAATCTGCCTGCAATACAGGAGATTGTGGGTTCAGTTTTTGGGTCAGGAAAATCCCCTGGAGGAGAGCATGGCATCCCACTGCAGTATTCTTGCCTGGAGAATCCCATGGACGAGAGGAGCCTGGTGGGCTATAGTACGTAGGGTCACAAAGAGTCAGACAAGACTGAAGGGACTGAGCATGCACAAATGGGGAGAAAGAAACCAAGCAAATGAACTAATTAATTTAGCAATATTATCAGCATTACCAATGATCAGAATTTTATATTACATCAAAGCTTATATTTGCAATGTTTTTGTGGGAATTTTATAACAGAGTTTCAATAAATTCAGTGCATTTTTTCAAGTGTTCAAAGGGAAGTATATTTTTGCTAATAGGTCAGTGCTTCTCCAAGCCTGCTTGGAGACCAGCTAATATCAGATATAGCTAGAGTTTAAGAATACAGACTTCTAGGTCCTCCTCTAAAACCTAATTAATCATAGTCATTGAAAATTGACCCAGTTATCTTCATTTTCAAAAAGCATCCAAGATTTAGCCACTAAGTTTGAGAAGTAATACTTTTACTTTTTTGACATAATATAAATACACATAGACATTATCTGAACAGATTTATGACAACCCTAAATCTTCTTTTCAAATCCAATACTTTTTATTCAAAGTGAAAAGAGAAGGTTACATAATAAATTAATAAGTAACACAAACTTGTCAATAAAGGAAATGGACACACACACACACATATGTATAGAAGATGCATTGCAATGAAAGGATTTCTGTTTTAGGTAAATGACTGCGAACATCTTCAATCAAATATTCATTAATAAAGCAGCATTATAGTTTTGGAAATAATTCAAGAAGTACCAGAAATTTTGTTTCTGCTGCTTTTCTTCTTCTTTTTTTTTTTTTTACCTTTGATTCCTAAGTGGTCTAAAAACTGGCCATTTCATTTCGCTTGTTTCTGGATTGTACTTTTACCTTCCTATCAGAGCCAGTCAATGGCTAAGCTTAGACTAGACTTGAACACAAATCTGACTACAAAGCCAGTATTATTTCTATAAATTCCATAATTATGTGGTTACAAAATTCATGCACTTGCTATCTACTTTAGTTTTATAACCTAATATCATCAATACAAAACAACTTTATATTTAAAGTATTTTTTGAGAGATTTCTTCTTGTAGTGGTTGTCAGTCATTTATGTCTCTGGTACAAATTGCCTTGAATAAAATGCTGCTGTGGACAAAACAAAATCATCATTACGATCCACTGAAATAAAGACTGTGTTAAATCATTCTTCTCTAAATGGAAATATCCAATGTTCTATGCGCTCAATCCATATATAGAAGACAATCGTACATTGCTAGCATCTTCTTTCCTCAGTGATGTTACTGCAGCACAGCAAACGTCTAAGTACATACACACAGCTGCTTTCACTCTCAGGCGTTTTCTCAGCGTAGCCACGGTGTGGAGCTGCTGTGTAATGAGCCAGAGCCGAAGCTCCCAGGCGGTCTGCTGAGTCTAGTGAAACAGAGCAGAGCAGACAGACTGAATAAGGCAGAAGCGCAGCACCTGAAAGCTGGCTTTATGTGTTGAATTTAAAAGATTTGTACTTTCAATGAAGAAAACGTTGTGAACGTTCTACGTGAGATAAAATGGACTAGCATAGGCTCCAAATAACGCTTGCAGAAATCCAAGTTGTCAGTATAAAAATGCTGTTGCTTTAGGGTTTACTGGGCTTCCCTTGTGGCTCAGCTGGTAAAGAATCTGCCTGCAATGCCGGAGACCTGAGTTTGATCCCTGGGCTGGGAAGATCCCCTGGAGAAGGGAAAGGCTACCCATTCCAATATTCTGGCCTGGAGAATCCCATGGACAGAGGAGACTGGTAAGCTACAGTCCATGGGGTCACAGAGTTGCAAACGACAGTATGCACACAAGTATCATTCCTTACGTTTTCCAAGTGGGGAAATAGAGACTGAAACTCAATGTTAAATTCTAATCTGTCATGTTCTAATCTTTCATTTCTTCCATTTTTGTTTGGTATATTGTCCAATATCCCCCAGGTTGCGGTGTGGTTTGAGTTCTTCTTCTGTACTTCCTTATTGCCCTGTTTCATCCTATCCACCAGCAGAGAGAGGATGGCTCTCTTGATTTTTGTTAGTCCTGTACCACCACTGACTTAATTTTTAGAATAACGTAAACTCCAATAGCAGAAATGGAGAAACAGGAGTTGGAAAATCAGAGAGCTCTTGCTTGAATTAGTTCTCAGTTGCCAACAGTATATTGGTATTAAATATCTTGACCTCTTTGGATTGCTGTCAGGAAATACAGAGTTTAAATGAAGTCCACAATCCTGTTTCTCACATATGTTTTGCTTGTTAAAATTACATCTTGTGCAGTTTAATACCAAAGTGTTATATAGCTACTACATTTCTGTGATTATAAGCAGAAATTCCAAAGTGAGGCATTTCAAGCTATAGACATGTACATTTGTTCTTTAATTTTGAAAAAAAAATCTGATACTTATGATTTCTTAAAGTTCAGGCAGATCTGTTTTGATTATCTTACAATTACATGTTGAATATTGAAAGGAGTTTTTTTGACATATATAAAACAGAGTTTATGTGTATATGTTTATTTTTAAAGTTTTAAAATTTTTTTTTGCTGGGTCCAAGAAGCCACTTTTTTTTTTTTCCCCTTTTGGATTACTTTGATGCACCTGTTATGATCCTGCTGAAAGCTCTCTCGCTTCTCCAGCGCTGTGAGAAGAGCTTTGTACCTTTGAAATTTTCATTAGCTTTTGACTGACTGCCAAGATTTCGGCTGCTGTGGTACAGAGGCGACCGCACATTGGGCTGCCAAGTCTCAAACTCTTGTTTAGCATGACAGCGAGAACTTTCAGACCTCACTGAAGTAAAAAGCTTTCACAGAACAGTGTTATATTCTTTAGTAGGTGGTTGGTGCAAGATGATGTTAGTTCTGGGTGATCCAGGAGCACATAGGGTCAGGATTAGAAGGGTCCTCACATGTGTTTTTCAACTCTGGGATGGTAGAGTGGGGAGGAAGGGGCAGATGAGGTTTGCCAAGTCTTGGATACAAAGCAGGGCATTTAGAAAAGGTGCCAGGCACTGACCCTATTCAAATTTCTTCCAGTAACTCCTTCTCGTGTGAAAGTAAGACATTTTGGATTAGAAATAACCTCATTAATTTAGGAATCGAGATTCATTTAAAAACAAGTAGTGCATTTTTTGATACTAAGTTAATTTAGCATTTAAAATACCTGCTCCTGTCAGGAGTTAAATCCTATCAATTTTAAATTAGGTTTTGAAACCTTAACTGAAAGGTTTAATATAGCTTTCATGGATACCTAGTGTGTTTTGACATTCTATCACATACATGACTATTTATATGTTTCTCTTTATGTCTCTGTATATATAGATCCATATCCATATCTACTAGTCTCCCATTTGTAGGTTCAGTTTCAACAGAATATATGGGACGAGGAGTCTGACACCATAATCAGTATTTTACAAATGTAATATCGGAATTTGTTCTAAAGCTCTTGTTGGAATACAGTTGTTTTTAATAGCTGGTGTCCTGCTGTCACTTTATCTGTTGACAGAATGCCATTATATGTGAGGATGGCAAACACCTGGGGTCTGCTGCTTTCCATGTCAGCAGTTGGAAGATTTTCAAGAACATCGTAGACATGACTTGCATCCTTATTATCCTAATTGTCTTCAATACTAGTTTTAAAAGACCAGCAGAAATGAGTGTGCAATAAAATAACTAGAGAGGCTACCCATTCAAGGGAGAAACCACAACAGCCCAGAGCTTACATTGCTCTTGGTGGATCAGTGAGAACAAGCAACGTGACTCCTTATTCTCCTGTGTTCCTTTCTTTCCTTGAATTCTTCTAATACTCCCATTTTTATAGTATCCTTTCCAAAAAAAAAAAAAGATATAGAAGGAATCACAGGCCGTGTGCTGACCCAAAGGCACCTGAATCCTGGGACCCATGATAATGAAAATCTGGAGGCTGTGATTCCTAAGTGAGCAAGATGTGAAGCGCCCTCCCGCTGTTGTTCCCACAGGACTCTGCCTTCAGCAGCTCTCCCACTCCTTGCAGGGGACCAGAGTTCTCACTTACCTCTGCCTCGATTTCTGGTTTTCTATTCAGGTTCCACTGAAGTAGAAAAGATTGTTATTATTATTTCACAAGTGAGAAATGCTTTCTTTTTCCTAAAGCAAAGAATAGTTCAAATGAGATGCCCCCTTTCTTCTCCTTCTTTTGTTCTTTCACTTCCTATACTTTTTCCTTCTTCTCTCATCCGACCCCTCCCTCTTACTTCCTCTATTGTCACCAGCACGTAGTGAAGTATTTGTTGGGTCAGGTCCTCCTGGATTATATCAGGATAGCAAAGGTGGATAAACCACTGCCCATTCCCTCCAGAAGCCCACCTGGCCAGACAGTGTTACACAGTGTAAGTGCTCTGGACGTCGGACAGATCAGAGTGAGGGGTCAATAAGGGCTAAGTTAGCCAGAAAAGTGTAGAAAGAAAGTGTTAGTTGTTCAGTCATGTCTGACTCTTTGTGACCCCATGGACTCTATCTCACAGGCTCCTTTGTCCATGGGATATTCCAGGCAGGAATACTGGAGTGGGTTGCCATTCCCTTCAGAGGATCTTCCGACCCAGGGATTGAACCTGGGTCTCCTATACTGCAGGCAGTCTTGGTTGTCTGAGCCACCAGGGAAGCCCCTTTCTTAACCAGAAATAACTTTATTTAATAAATATTTAATGATAACTTACAATGTGTAATTTATTTATGTCTGACTGTACTGTCTCCCATGCTTAACCCTTCTACTACTATAAGTTCTCTGTGGGTAAGGACTGTTTTGTTCAAACTTACTTGTCCTCTGCCTATGACACAAGGTGGGTACTGGGAAGTATTTGTTTACTGAATGCATGCATATACAAGGAAAGCCTTGATGAATGATGGGAGAATTGTAGGGAATGATATTTCCTTTCAAGATATTTCTTCCTTCCTATGATAGGGAAGCTGTGACTAGACAGCATGGGTTGGAAGAGTATGAAAAGTGTTTAGTTTAGTTTAGTTTCAGGCATGAAAAGATTCTGTCAACTTTGGTTGCTCATTGAATGTTCCTGTTCTCTCTAGAAAGGGTGAATTCACCCAGCGTTGAAATCAAGGGGAATGTAATTAACTGCTTAGTCATTTGTTTGCCTTCATCCCAGGAACCAGCTGTTTCCTGGATCGTACTTTATTACAATTTTTATTTATAGTGTATCTTTGCAAGAAAAACATCCGGTGCAACGGAGCTCAGCAGTTGGTGGGTAATAATGCGTATTTTAAAGCTACAGAGAAGACACTTTCTGTGAGCTATCTTAGAAAAGTGGGGCTCCAGACCCTCTCACCACTTTTTGAAGCTGTGGGAGGATTTCCCCTGAGACTTATGACTGTGGTAGAAAGGAAAGAAGTTTAGCCTTGAGGTCAGAGATCACAGATCTGAATCCTTTCCCTACCACACAGGTCAACAGTGTGGCCTGAGGAAACTAGTTTGAATGTGGCCTAGTTAACACTTACCTCACAAGGAGAGGAGGTGTGGCAACCAGAGAAAAGATGAAGTAAGGGTACTCAGCACTTTTTTTTTTTTTTCCTATGCCACTGGTATAAAATTTGCTGTTTTGAAAAATCAACTCACACAATTTATTCAGTTCAAATTATTCTACATGTGTTGATTTTTAATTTTATCTTGATTTTAAGCATTTTTAAGGAAGGTCCATATTAAACCTATTCCATTTTGTCTGGTAACTGATCTCAAAATGTTAATATTTAATAGCCTCCCTAGATACATTGTTGTATCTTTAGGCATACAGATGAAAATGCACAGTCACGCCTGTAGATGGCACCATTGCACCAGATGGAATAAAATCACAATGACGTATGCCAGTTCTTTCCTAGAACAGTCAACCTGGTTAGTGTGAAGTGCGTGCTTAGGAAACCACAATGCCAGTTTTGGGAATAGGAAAATGATATGTAGGAAGATGATATTAATATTTTTGAGAAAAACAGTGAAATATAAAATACAACCTGTTGGATTCTATAGTAATGGTGTTCATTTTTTAAAAAAGTATTTTAGAGGAGAAAAGAGATTGATAAAGGTCCAGATGGAAGGCTTTAACTTATATTTTTTGGAAACATTTAATTAAACTAAACAGGACCACAAGTAATTGAACTTACAGTAATCAGTGTCAGTTCTAGGCCACACAAAATTCTGTAGCTACCCTGTTTTTTCTATTTCCTATACTTTATGTGAAAAGAACTTCCTATGAATATATTTTTCAAAATTTTCTTTTGATTAGTTTCCTTTCTGGATTATGTAGGTAGTTTACTTACTTTTTAAAAGAGATATGTGATTGAATTATGTGTTGATAATCCTAGCCAGAGTACTAATATTTCATTTTTTACTTCTACTTTTGTGGCTTATGAATCATTAAGAGAAATTTCAACTGAAAAGGTGTTTTAGTAACTGAATTACTGGGGTATGCTCTTGGAATAAGTTGTGCAGTCTTGTAGTAGAAATTAGTATCTGAGGACACAGTTACCAACCATAATTGATGTATGACATAAGGAAATTATTTATTTTTTATTCTTTTTTTTTTAATTAATTTTTATTTTTTTAGTTTGTTTTGCTTTACAATACTGTATTTGTTTTGCTACACATCGACATGGATCAGCCACGAGTGTACATGAACTCCCAATTATTTTTTATTCTAAATAGCAGTTGTTGGAACAAGATTTGAAGACAAGGCACATATTGCTTTTTCCTGAGATCTGTAAATTTTTTATTTGTTCACTGTTGTGTCCTAGTATGTCCAGTGGGCCTGTATAGCCCAAATTCTGGGCCATATTCACTTTCAACAAATTACGGTGGGACAAATATTGCTTCAGATTTCATTGATACAAATAGCAGCTACACTCAATCTTTCTATTTATTTTGAATAATAATATTTATATATTGATGTTGTTAATATTACCCTAATAATTTTACATAAACTTACGTAAATGTGATCATAGCTACAATTATATAATGAGAATTATTTAAGGTTAAAGCGTCTGCCTGCAGTGTGGGAGACCCAGGTTTGATCCCTGGGTTGGGAAGATCCTCTGGAGAAGGAAATGGCAACCCACTCTAGTACTCTTGCCTGGAAAATTCCATGGACTGAGGAGCCTGGTAGGCTACAGTCCACGGGGTCGCAAAGAGTCGGACACGACTGAGCGACTTCACCTCACCTCATCCTTAAATATGACACATAGCATGAAGCATATATGTACAATTTAATGAGTTCATATGAAGTAAACGTCATGTAAACATCATCAAATGAGATGTAGAATTTTGCTAGTATTGTAGAAACATCTTTTACAAGAAACATGGGCCTCTTGCAGATTACAAATGCCCTCCATTTTCCCAGCTATAGCTAATATTCTTGACTTTACTGAGAATCATTCCCTTGCATTTTAAAATAAATGTATTTTCATCTATATATGCAAATAACAAAGTTTTGTCTGTTTTTGAACAGTATCATACTGTGTGTATTTTTCTGTGTGTGTTCTGACATCTGATGCTCAAAATTATGTTTGTAAGTTCCATCTATTTTAATATGTACAGCTGCAGCTTATCACTTTAATTGTGAATATTTTATGACTGTAACACAGTTTTTTCATCTCTTCTGCTGATAGACATTTGGGTGTTTCCACATCAGTACTATTAAGAGCAATGCTGTCAAGAGCTGTCTTTGTATATATTAATAAATGTCTTACATATATACTGTTGGGGCTTCCCTGGTGGCTAAGTGGTAAAGTACTGGGCTAAGTCCCTTCAGTGTTGTTCGACTCTTTGCGACCCTATGGAAAGTAGTCCACCCAGCTTCTCTGTCCATGGGATTCTCCAGGTAAGAATACCAGGGTAGATTGCTGTGCCCCCCTCCAGGGATCTTCCTAACCTAGGGATTGACTCCACCTCTCCTACATCTGGGCTTCCCTGGTGGTTCAGCTGGTAAAGAATCCGCCTGCAACGTGAGAGACCTGGGTTTGATCCCTGGGTTGGGAAGATCTGCTGAAGAAGGGAGTGTCTACCCACTCCAGTATTCTGGCTTGGAGAATTCTAGTCCATGGGGTCGCAAAGAGTCAGACATGACTGAGTGACTTTCAAGTGCCACCTGGGAAGCCAGTGGTAAGTATCCACCAACTAATGCAGGAGGCCTGGGTTCATCCCTGGGTATTGAAGATCCCCTGAAGGGGGAAATGGCAACCCACTCCAATATTCTTGCTTGGTAAATCCCATGGACAGAGGAGCTTGGCGAGTTACAGGCCACAGGGTGCAAAAGATTCAGACATGAGTTAGCCACTGAGCATGATATATACTGTCACATAAGCATATGTATCTCTGCAGAGTATTCAGAGGAGGAAATTGCTGGATCATAAGATTTTCATACTCTCAAATTTACTAGATAATTCCATGTGACATTTTAGTATGAGTGTCCCGATTTATCCTCTCTCCCTATGCAATGAGACTTCTTGTCCACATCCTCACTAACATTTGTATTGTCAGAATTTAAAAGTTTTGTTCAGTCAGTTTATAGTGGACTCTTGCTTGCTTTAATTTACATTTCTATTACTAATGGCTTCTGGTTATTTGTATTCCCTCTCTGTGAAGTGCCCACTTTTCATCTAGGTTGTCTTGTCATTTTCTTAATATTTGTAGGAGTTTTTATGGTTGTTATTGTTTTTGTTTGTTTTTCTAGTCCTTCTTTAATTATATTTAAAAAATCTCCCATAATGTGATTTTCATTTTCACTGTCTTAATGGTGAATTTTGATGCATAGGTATTCATGATTTTTGTACAGTACAATTCATCTGTCATTTATTTTATGATTTAGAAATTAGTCCTTACCCTGGGGAAATAAAGGTATGCTCTCAAAAATGTTTTCTCAAAATATTATGGATATGTATTTCACTTAAAGGTGCACTTTGGCATAAGTTTTATACCCAGGGCCATGTAAGTTCTATTTATTTTATTTTTTGTTTCAATGGATTTTCACTTGGGCTCTAAACAACTTTCTGTATAGTCTGTTTTTCTCCACTACCCTGTAGTGCTAAATATCTCATTTATCAGATATCCATCAATGAATGGTCTGTTTCTGAGCTTTATATCTTGTTTCCTTGGTCCAAGTGTCTGTCCTCTTGTGAATACCATAGTGTGCTAATTAGTGCATCTTTATAAGAAGTCTGTATATGTCTTCTTGAGCCTTGTTCTTCTTCAAGTGTTTGGATACTTGAAATTCCGTATGTATTTTAAAATCAGCTTGTCAAATTCTACCAGATTTATGGGGATTTTGAGTGTACTTACATTGCATTCACATATTTCAACTTTAAAATTATGAACATGGTATATATCTTGATTGATTAACTCTTTTTAGTATCTTTAAGTTTCTCAGTAAAATTTATAGTTTTCTTGGATGATGTCATATATTTGTAGTGCAAGACACATATAATCCCCAAGCATCTAAATTGATATTAAGTAATGTTATTATAATGTATTAAAATTTTATTTTCCTTACTGTTGCTGGTAAGTAGAAATGTAATTTATTATCATGCCAGTTTTCTATCTAGCAACCTGGTAGAACTCCTTAATGAATTCTACAAATGTACCTGTAAGTTCTTTTGTGTATAATGGTATTACCAGTGAAAGGGTCATTTTCCCCCTTCCTTTCCAATCCTTATGCATTTTATTTATTTTTCTTACCTTGCTGAATTGTCTAGAACTTCCTACAATGTTAAATAATAAGTGGAATTAATGATTCTTCTTGTCTTGATTCCAAAATCAAGATGCTAGTTATAGTTATTCATCCATGAATGTGAAATTTTCTGTAGATTTTGCATATCTAATGTCGAATAAAGTTCTCTGCTTAGTTTGCTAAGAATTTTTGTAATGGATGAATGTTGAATTTTATCAAATGGATTTTCTGAATGTATTATTATGACCATATGATTTCTTCTAGTCAATCAATATGGTTAACTATACTAATTAATAGTAACTAATCTCCATCCTTAGAATAAATTCAACATAGACATTACATATGTACACTACTGAAATCAATTTGTTAATATGTTTATGAGATTTTTGCCTCTGTGGCTACTAGTGGGACCTGGTCTTAAGTTTTTAAATATGCAAAAAATATTAGAATTAAAAATCAAGATATAATTTATCATATAATCTCATTAGGAAATATTTTTCTTTAGTTGTGAAGGTTCTCTATTTTTTCCTGGTAAACAAAAAGAGATTTTCTGTGGACTTTTAATACTATCTTGTAATTCTAAAGTTTGTATAACTTGCCTCCCTAGCAATATCCATATAGTGTATTCAAGTGTGACGTTTAATATTTTACTTCTCATCTCATCCACAACTTGTCTCTTTGCTATATGCATGATTTCAGAAGAAAGTGAAGCAATTGAATTTCATCCTCCCCAAGTCCTCCAAAAATAAAAAGTCAGTTGAAATTCATTGACATCGAAGTTTCACTCTCTGTCCATCTTTTATTGACAAATGAATCAGGGATTCAGGTGCTATAAAGTAGCTGAAGTTATGACCGATGCCTTGTGGTTGACTGTGACATGAGTGACTTCTAATGTTAGTGTGTCTGGAGACTATACACTCACTCTTCATTTGTGGTTTGAGAAAGACATTTATGAAATCCCAGTCCGTGTTCTACCAATTCAGTTATACTCAGAAGTATGGGCAGACATCCAGTGGAGAATTAATTTTTTCCCAAGAAAGTCTAAAAGTACAAAACCAATATAAGAAAATTTTCCTCATAAGAATGTTAAAAATGTATTGGAGACAAATGATACCTATATAAAATATTTTTAACATGGCATAGCGTGTGACCTCTTTCTAAAACAGATTGTATAATAAATATTTTAGAAGTAAGAAAAGTGAAAAACTTGTTGTAAGTGATAGATTTGAACTAGGGCTTGTTGGATTTGTTTGAGAAGAAGATACAAAAAGACAGTAGACATCGGGGTTATAGTATAAACAGTATTTTTCTCGCTCATTGTTAATTTTCCCAATCTTCAGAGGAAGTCTACCTAGTAACAAATATATCGAGTAATTGATATTATCCTAGCCTTGTTGTAGCCATTACATATATTATCTCATTTATTCCTTGGAGCAGCCCTTTAAGATAGCTTGACTATCTTGATAGCACTTGAACTGAGGAACAGAGATCTCTGGGAAACTTGCCAGAGGCCATGCAAGTGCTAAGGAATACCAGACAGTTGATCTCAGGCATTCACCTCAAATACTGATGCTCTGAACTATCACAATATATTCCTGTTAAATGGTGATCACGTAAAAAAGAAAAAAAAATATTGTTAAGGGGAATGAAAATGGTAGTCACAAGTACCTCAAGCCCTTAATGTTCCAACACCCACTTTTATCAGAATTACCTGATTCTCACCCTAAGACTAGGTGACCTCTTTCTTTATAACAAGTTTTAGAAACTTCATGTTAGGATACATAGATTCAATCAGAGATCTTTTCCAGCTTCATATATTCTCCTATGTTTGTTAGGTTTTCTTAGAATTCCTAGCACTTACAAGCATCATAGTCAGTTATGTAAACAAGAATAAAATTTCTTTAATATTAGTTTCTGACATCTACCAAACCAATGTAGAGATTGGAGTCAGTATTTTAAGGAGATAATGGTAGAAAAATAAGAAAAAAAAAAAGTAACAAAACAGCAAACTATGTGTTAGTTGAAGCAGCACTTAACACAAGTTATAAGTCACTGAGTTATGAAAAAGTGAGAGCTAAGGAAATGTTTTCTATCACTCAGCTCTTTTTCTGCATCTTGTCACAAACCTCATATGGTGTGCTTCAGTCTGCTAAACTGCCAGTACACGGAAATGACTATCATGCAGAGAAGCCAAAGATCAGAGAGGGGCACTCATCACGGCCTTTGTTTGCATGTAAAACTCATTAATAAATAAATCCTTTCTGTTTGATGCTTCACAAATATGTTTTGTGATAACCAATGCTAAATTAGGAAACAATTTTTAAAAAGAGTGTAAAAAACAGACGATCCTTTTGGTAAAAGGATTGTTAAATAATATCCTTAAATGTTAGAGGCAAAGCTGAGAATCAAACTCATTTCTTCTAATTTCTGATCTGTGATGTAATCTTCTTTGTATCTTTTTTTTACTTTCTGCAAGTTGAGATGGATGGTTCATTTTGCTCCCTAATCTTTTATTTAATCTATTAAAAATTATGACTTAAGCTGTACAAAGTGTCATAAATTGAGTAAAACCATTTTTAGTATAAAAAGAATGAGTGCTGAGTAGAATCCGGTGTCATAATCACCCTTCATCTATTATCATTATATATAACTGTGTCTCCACCTCCTTTATTGCTGTTCCATTTCTGTTGAATCAGTCCTTTCAGTATCTCCAGAACTAATGTTTACAATCTTACATATACTATCTGACATTTATTCCCTATTCTTAGGACCATTTTTCTAATGGCTGAACCACTTTGAAGTATCAATATGGTGGCCCTTCTGGAGTGTTCTAATTGAGACCATTCTTCAGAACTATTGGAAACATGGGCTAGGACAGAGTGCATTAGCTGGGTAAAACAGTAAGTGATCGTATGAGAATTAATAAAATCAATGCAGTTAAAATCTTTAGAGAAAACGAATAAGACTGTATAAGTCTAATTCACTTTCTCAACACCTAAAACAGTATAATATGTGATTATGTGCTATGTAAAAGGTTTTTGAAGAACATAAAACTACATTTTGGCACCAATCCAACAAGACTGAAATAAATTGATACAGAGAAAGACAACAGGATCAAGTTATAGCTGAATTACATTGGCGTGAAATTTTGAAGAAAGAAATTTAGATCAGTTAGTTGAAGGAAGTAGGAGAGAGACTGATGAAAGGAAGTTCAAAATGCATTTAAAGAACAGACTATATTTTAATTATTTTCACAAGACTCGGTACTTACTACTCACTCACAGCACTCACTATAGTCCAAATTTGTAACATGGGGGAGTGAAATGTGTTAGGCAGACTAAGGTTCTAATAGTATCTGAGATAAGGGTTTATGTTGATGGATAAATTACTTTAAGTTTTCTAAGTTTTACATCTTTTTATTTGTGAAAAGGAAAGTCATATTTACTTTACAGTGTGCTGTGAAAATAAAATATAATAATATATTTTAAAATTTCTATCTTGATGTTAGGCATATAATACAGCTCCAGTAAATTTTCATTCCCTTTCTTCTCACTTTGTATTTTATAGGGATTACTTATCCAGCTGTGATAGATCAAGTCTGATATACATATATCACAAGACAGTTTTTTAAAAATTCTTTTGCAAGATTAAATTCTTGGTATCTTAGAAAAAACTCTAATAGTTATTGTAAAATCTCGTATCTACTTGGTACTTTCTATGTATATTAGCTAGTCCACATGATATATCACATTTAATCCTCACAGCAGTTTTATGTTATTATATCATTTTCCTTTCATTGATTTTTTTAATTACCTAAAGATAGTAGGTGATAGTGAAGTGAAGGATAGTAGCTGATAAGGCAGGATTAAAAACCAAGTTTTTCTGATTCTCAAGCCTATGACCTTAACCACTAAGTTATACTGTTCAGTTGGTACTCATCAAGGTGTTAACATTTTCAAATTGTAGATTTCAGATGTATATTCTTGAAACGGGGGTGGAGAATGAATAGTAATAGAATGTGATATGACTGTGATTGACTTTACTGTACTGAACTTTTTGAACTTGCCTAAGCAGCAATAGGAGAGGGAAATGGCATCCCACTCCATTGGGAGTGGAAATCTACTCTTGCCTGGAAAATCCCATGGGCGGAGGAGCCTGGAAGGCTGTAGACCATGGGGTTGCTGAGGGTCGGGCATGACTGAGCGACTTCACTTTCACTTTTCACTTTCCTGCATTAGAGAAGGCAATGGCAACTCACTCCAGTGTTCTTGCCTGGAGAATCCCAGGGATGGGGAAGCCTGGTGGGCTGAACATGACTGAAGCAACTTAGCAGCAGCAGCAGCAAGCAGCAATATCTCTCAGTATTGCTTTGTGCAATGTAAATGGGATGAATATGCTTATCCTCAGTGTTATTTTCAGGATTAAATATAGTTATATGCTTGTGCATGGTGTCCAGGTGTATGTGTATGTAGAGTGTAGCTGCTGCTGCTAAGTCGCTTCAGTCATAACACTATTCCTGGCAGAGTAAGAAAAAGAACTAGCAGTTTTTATAGACTGAAAATATTTGAATCAGAATACCTCATAATGACATATAAAAAAAGGAACAACTTGGTTACAATTCCAGGAATAGCAGCAAAGCTGGAATTAAAGATTATAAACTTGGAAAAATATAAAAACAGGCATAGGAAAATAATGAAAGGAAAGCTGAGAGGCTGGTGGGGATTTGACCCTTAAAGGAAGATAATTATGCCGGGTGACATTTATACTTATGAGGCTTTCTGTGAGAGGATACTCCCAGTTCCATGACACCAGATGGCTAGAACTCAAGCCAAAGCCAAGACTCAGATATTGAGGTTTGAAAGTACAAGAGAGGTCTGAAAGTAAGAGGACAAGCCAGCAAGAGAGGAAACCACAGAGGGAAGGAACCTCAAATCTACATATGGAATCTCCTTAAATGTTTGACTAATCTCTGAACTGTACTTAATGAGGGTTACTCCAGATATCCTAGCACAACAAACAGCTGGGAAGCTAGAACTGAGTGAAGCTTAGCTGTTGTCTGTGGTATGGGAGACAGTGCTTGGAGTCAGTCCTGAGAAATTAACTGCTGCTGCTGCTGCTAAGTCGCTTCAGTCATGTCCAACTCTGTGCGACCCCACAGACGGCAGCCCACCAGGCTCCCTCGTCTCTGGGATTCTCCAGGCAAGAACACTGGAGTGGGTTGCCACTTCCTTCTCCAATGCATGAAAGTGAAGTCAGTCAGTCATGTCTGACTGTTCGTGACCTCATGGACTGCAGCCCACCAGGCTCCTCCGTCCATGGGATTTTCCAGGCAAGAGTACTGGAGTGGGGTGCCATTGCCTTCTCCAAAGTTAACTGCTAGCCATACCTAAAAATGTTCTTTAGAGGAAAACAATATAATCTAAGTTTATAATATATCCACAAATTTTAGTTTTAAAAATGACATATAGGGCAAGAAAAATGAGAAATTGTACTAGAGTCAAAAGAAAAGACAGGCTGTATTAAAGAACTCATAAGCTTGAGATGTACACATGTTACAGCTAGTGCCTAAGACCGGAAGTAGCCACATTAAATATGCCCAAGGACCTAAAGGAAAATATGTTTCTATTGAGAGAACAGATATGAAATAATATCTTTCTAGCTATCTACGTACCAATAACGCAAAATGGAAACTGTAGAATTCAAAATAAAATATCTAAAATTAAGCATTTTCTAGGATGATTTTAACACTATTGGAGAGAAATTGGAAGAAGTAAGTAAATTTGAATTTAAATCAATAGCAATTATCTTTACCTAAGGAAAGAAAGACAGGGATCAAGACCATCCCCATGGAAAAGAAATGCAAAAAAGCAAAATGGCTGTCTCGGGAGGCCTTACAAATAGCTGTGAAAAGAAGAGAGGTGAAAAGCAAAGGAGAAAAGGAAAGATATAAGCATCTGAATGCAGAGTTCCAGAGAATAGCAAGAAGAGATAAGAAAGCCTTTTTCTGCGATCAATGCAAAGAAATAGAGGAAAAGAAAAGAAGGGGAAAGACTAGAGATCTCTTCAAGAAAGTTAGAGATACTAAGGAAACATTTCATGCAAAGATGGGCTCGATAAAGGACAGAAATGGTATGGCCCTAACAGAAGCAGAAGATATTAAGAAGAGGTGGCAAGAATACACAGAAGAACTGTACAAAAAAGATCTCCATGACCCAGATAATCATGATGGTGTGATCACTCATCTAGAGCCAGACATCTTGGAATGTGAAGTCAAGTGGGCCTTAGAAAGCATCACTACAAACAAAGCTAGAGGAGGTGATAGAATTCCAGTTGAGCTATTCCAAATCCTGAAAGATGATGCTGTGAAAGTGCTGCACTCAATATGCCTGCAAATTTGGAAAACTCAGCAGTGGCCACAGGACTGGAAAAGGTCCATTTTCATTCCAATCCCAAAGAAAGGTAATGCCAAAGAATGCTCCAACTACCGCACAATTGCACTCATCTCACATGTTAGTAAAGTAATGCTCAAAATTCTCCAAGCCAGACTTCAGCAATACGTGAACATCAATAGAGAAATTTAAGAAGCACAGCATGACTTTGGAGTGATGCCTGGGTTTGAATCCCAGCTCTTCACTTAGTTGGTTTTTTTGACACCGGGCAAATTACTTAACCTCCCAGATACTTGGTTTCCTCAGATAAAATGAAGATGATACAAGACTTTTAGGAAATTTAAATGAGATGAAGGATGTGAAGTTCTTGACACACACTAAATGCAAAATAAATATCTCTTCCCTACTTTTATCGTCTATGAAGTCAGCTATCATAGAGACCAAGTGCAGAGTTCCAGGCACCTCCCTCGAGACCATGAGATTAGCTCCATCCTGAGAAGAAACAGAGCCCAGGTTCCATGCTGAATAGGGAAGAAGGTTTCAAAGTGACATCCTGGGAAATATGAATGAGTTTTTCCTCTGTGTAGGAGGAGGGCAGCCTTCATAGGTCTTCACCAAAGCCTGTGAAGTTTCTTTCGATCATCAGCTGTACAAATATCCCCCATCTGAACCCTGCCCAGCCCTCCCTACAGATTCCTGATTCAGCTCAGCCACTGTGAATATCCTTTCAGAGGAATGGCTCTTTCCTTGTCCTGGCATCACTTTCCCTCTCCTGATACAGCCTTTACATATGTAGCCTTTCAGAACTGCAGTTGGGGGTGAATTTGGCTCAGAGTAGCCTTTATAGTAGGGCTTCCTAGGTGGTGCAGTGGTAAAGAATTTGTCTGCCAATGCAGGAGATACAAGAGATGGGGGTTCAACCTCTGGGTTGGGAAGATCCCTTGGAGTAGGAAATGGCAACCCAATCCAGTATTCTTGTCTGGGAAATTCCATGGACAGAGGGGCCTGGTGGGCTACAGTCCATGGGGTCACAAAAAATTGGACATGACTGAGCATGCACACACATACACACACACACACACAGACAGCCATATAGTACATCACTGGTTAGGGAGCAATTTCATAGGAGGAAATCACATCCCTCTTCCCTTGTTGTAAATTTTCCCCTTGAAAATTTTGAATAAACAAAGGAATTCACCTTCTTGAGATAAAGTGATACAGAAAGTAAATGAATGGGATAAAATTCTTTCCTGATTCCTTAGCACTTCTGACTCATCAGGACAATTTGATGAGAGGGCGCCTGCCTCCCTACTAGGATGAGCTCCGGGGTATTGGTTCATCTATCAAAACACAGCCCACTGTGACTTAGACTTTTCCAACCACAGTGCTATATGTAGAGGATTCAAGAATTAGCTGTAGGACACCACAGTTTTGATGTATTTGAATCTTCTCTGCTTCCACCTGCCTGCGTATTTGTGTTTACATTACAACACCAAACTCTGCGGTGCCTGGAGCGATGGAAGTGCTGCGCGTCAGTGTTTCCACTTGTCTACGTGACTCATCAGAAGAAATAAAAGCCTGCAGTAACACATCCTCAGGTTCATTGGAAGATGTGTGGCATGTGATTAAGTGGCTTTTTCCTTCATCTTAAAAATGCTAGGCTTGGAATGGCCTTTCCAAGCCCTCTGGGACCTTCTAATGGTCCTGAGCCTGTAAGTCAGGGGTTTTCTTCAGACTTACAGAAGCCACAAGGCTTCCCAGTCTCTCCCAATAGGTGGTCTCTAGGATTACTCAGAGTTCCTAATATCTGGCAAAGCAGTTAAAGTGATTTAGAAAAACTCTCCGTGTCATATTTGCCTCTCCTTTCTACAGCATCACATTCCTGTTGGTTGTGCCAAAAGCATCCAGAACATTTTAAATGTATTTGAAACTGCCTGTTTAGACCTGGTCTTTCAATAGAGATTTACTGATTTTTCAGTAACTCGATTTTCAAGTCACTTTCATGAACTCAGTCCTCAATTCTATGATTCTCTGTGCTGTTGTTTTTACCTAATACTATAAAGGACATAATATCCCAACAGTATGCTAGAAAGCTTATCTCCTGTTAACCTAGTAATGGAAGTGTCTGGAGTTATACAAGCAATAGAAATACCATTTATTGTAGGTTGCACCGTGTCAGGCTCTTCCAGTTACTCTCATGGAATAATTAATTCAAAACTCACAGTAACCCCAGGACGTTATTATTTTCATTGGATAGATGAGTCCACAAAGTAAGTGACTTGCCCAAGCTCACACAGTAAGTGGCAGCACCGGGACTCAAGCCCAGGGAGCCTGGTTCTAGAAACATCCTTTACTGCTACGTGCAACTGCCTCTCGAGAGGTACACAGGACATAAGTCATAGTCTTGTCAAAATCATGGGAGTAATAATTTGCTGTGCTCAGTCACTCAGTCACGTCTGATTCTTTGCAACCGCCTGGACTGTAACCCATGAAGCTCTACTGTCCATGGGTTTATCCCAGCAAGGATACTGGAGTGAGTTGCCATTTCCTTCTCTAGGGAATAATGACCATACCTTAAAAACCTCTTGACAGCATCACTGTGAGCATTACTATCACCATTTTGTGGACATAGAAGCTGATTTTTTAATGAAATCACAGCAGGTAAAGACTGGGTATTTGAACTCAGCCCTTTCTGTGGCTCCGAGACTGCTCTCACCCTTACCCAACCCCCATGCCACCTCATTACAGGCAGTTGGAAAAACAAGCATATTGTTTAAATGTGGATGTAGGACCCTTCAGAATCATCTGGAGTCATGAAAACCCTCCTCAGGTAGAGATTGCTTCTTCCAGATGGGAACGGTTTTATGAAACAGAATATACAAAGGCAGTCTCACAATTCCATCATTTTCTAGTTTCAAATCTTTACTCACGTTTTAGAGCTGATGTACTTTATCAGATGACCTTTTACAACATGAATGTTACATGAAATGGACTCTTATTCAAATAGACTTCTCATTACATTGCCCTAAGCACTTGCTAAGCACACCCCATGCCACCTCATTACAGGCAGTTGGAAAAACAAGCATATTGTTTAAATGTGGATGTAGGACCCTTCAGAATCATCTGGAGTCATGAAAACCCTCCTCAGGTAGAGATTGCTTCTTCCAGATGGGAACGGTTTTATGAAACAGAATATACAAAGGCAGTCTCACAATTCCATCATTTTCTAGTTTCAAATCTTTACTCACGTTTTAGAGCTGATGTACTTTATCAGATGACCTTTTACAACATGAATGTTACATGAAATGGACTCTTATTCAAATAGACTTCTCATTACATTGCCCTAAGCACTGCTAAGCACATACTTTATATCCAGTGATTAACCACAGTCTCCTTTCAGTTTCTGGATAACATTGATCCCAACTCTATATTCTCTATATGTTTTAAACATAGGCTCAGACTACGATTTCAGCTTGCCTACAGATGCTCTTAACAAGTGTTCCAATGGCAACTGCTACTAGGCTCACAGTCTCTTAAAATAAGGGAGATAAAAGACAATGCCCTTCACCTCAAGGACACAGTTGCTCATCCTGTTGGTGGTTTTCAACCGGGGGAGCACACTGGACAGATACTCTCCCAGCCATCCTTCCTTAGGAAGGCCCCTGGTGCTGTGGTATAAATAAAGCTTAGAAGCTTGGTTTCTGATGGCATCAAAGCACTGCTGTATGAAGAACATCCACCATAAAGGCTACTCTTCATCTTTTACCAGCTGAGTCTCAGGCTGGCAACGAAGCCAGGAGTGAATTCTGAGAGGGTGGGATGAGAGGGCGCCGGAGACACAATTCAGCACGATCAGTTTTGTCCTAGTTAATGTGGATCTCAGAAAGGTGAGATCTGTTGGCATGTTTGTTTTCTCAGCTGCCAGGCCTTAGTTGCGGCACATGGGATCTTTTCATTGCAGCACACGGGCTCTCTCTAGTGTGGCATGCGGGCTTAGTTGCTCCTCAGCAAGTGGGATCTTAGTTCGCTGACCAAGGATTGAACCCGCACTGAAGGGTGCAGTTGAACCCTCCACTGCACTGAAAGGCAGATTCTTAACTCCTGGGCCACCAGGGAAGTTCCTTCATTTGTATCTTTATCCAGTAAGGATATGGATACTTTTGAATTTAGTTGTCTAACTCAGCATTTCAATTAATTCCTAGTTTTCACAAATCCATAGAAATCTCTTGGGATTTATTCAAATGACTGCAGTGATATTTTCCAGAAGTTAAACTAATTGTAAAAGAAATAGTTGAAGCAGGAAAGATTGGTTTTTAATGGAAACACAAGAGCTCTTAAGAATGAGACAATTATGGCAAGGTTTGCTGAGTTTTATACCATAGGTTCCTTTCATAACAGAGTTAATATGATAAGGAAGGAAAAATTCTGGGACCCTGGGGTATCTACGCTCCATAAAAGGAGCTGAGAGGTCTCAGTCTTGTCAAATGGAGACAGGAAAAGTATCAAACCTACATACTCATCAATTTTGCTAAGGTTTTTTTGTTTTAAATAGTGTTGATTGTAGGTCCTACAGGCTAAAAAAAAAAAAAAAAAAAAAACCCACCTGCCAATGCAGGAGACACGATTTGATCCCTGGGTCAGGAAGATCCCCTGGAGAACGGCACAGATCCCACCCCAGTATTCTTGCCCAGGAATTCCATGGACAGAGGAGACCTGGTGGGCTACAGTCCATAGGGTCACAAAGAGTCAGACACAACTCAAGTAACTTAGCATACACGTAAGTCCTACAGTGAGGAAATTATTCTTCATTCTCAGTGATGCAACAAGGTGTAAAGTTACAAAAACAGAGTCTGAGGCCATCCCAGGCTACCTTGCCAGTGTGCACTGAATGTTTCAGATGCTGTCATGCTGTTTACTGTGCTGGTGGTCCAGATTCTTTATTCCCACCCCTCATCAAGCCCAGCCTCTCCAAACTCTAGCCATTCTGCAAATATGTCATACACTCATATACTCCTTTTGCCCAAGCTGCTCCTTCTGTCTGGAATGCTCATTTCTTTCTCATTTATCGAGTGAACCTTTCTTTCTTCATTTTAAACTTGTTCCACACTCCCAGGCTGACTTAGCATCTTCTGCCTCTACAGACATCTCATCAAGTACACCTTCACTCAAACAGTTACACTGAACTGTAGTTCTTTATTTGAACTATGAATTTCTTCAGGACTGGAACTGGGTCCTCTGTCTTTGATCCCCGGCCCCCAAGTACAATATCTGCCTCATTACTGTTTGTGGAAGGGTGGGAGGGAATACAGTATGGTTTTGTCAATCACCCAAAATAATCAGAAGTGGGTACCTAATTTTTCATTAAGAAGAATGTAGTAGTTTCACTATTTTAAAACCGCCACTTGGTTTGGAATCTATTACTGGAATAGCAATAACCACTGAAACCATTAAAGAGTTCTAAACAGAGATTAGAAATATTATATAGCATAGATGTATGTACAAGATTTATGAACAACTCATATACTCATCATAAAGGGCTTTTTAATTACCTTTTCATGGTGTGTTATTGTCATTAAAATCTATTTTCTGATGAACACTCCATTATAAAATCAAATATTTGCAATGTGATAAATGGAAAAAACAAGTTACAAAACCTACAATATCCCAGTTTGAATATTAATATATATATATGAAAAAGTTAAAATTTTTTGTTTTACATTTTTCCTTTATTTATAATTTTCTATATATGTGGTTAACCATTTATAATGAATGCATACTGCTTCCATGATCAAGAATCAAGATATACACTTCTAAGGGTTTTGCTTGAAACCCTGTTCAAGGCTTTTTGCCCCTTCATTGCCCCCAACTGAACTGAAAAGTTGGTAGGGGGATGGACAGAATGGTTCCGATAATTTACTTCTAAACCTTCCAGAATTAGATGGTATAACATAGAAAACTTAAGAGATGGTTTTCTTACTACTTCAAGTTAGGTCAGAAAATGATAAATCATCTTATAAAAGATAAGCAATGATAAAAGAAATCAGCAGTACAGCAAATAACTGACAATGGGTTTCCCTGCCTCAGTAAAGTAATAAAATTCTTTAGAACTAGCAAGTCAACTGTTCATGACTAGATAGTCTTGCCCTACTCACTTGGACAGCTCCTTCATCCAGTGCTGAAGCAGCCATGTCTTTTAGAGGACAGGAAAGAGAGAAAGGTCTTTGAGTATCTATGAGTTCTCTCTCTCTCTCTCTCTCTCTCTCTCTCTCTCTCTCTCTCTCTCTCTCTGCCATCCCTAGCACCTCAGTTTGCCCGTTACCTTAGACACCATGCCAGAATCTGAGCACACATCGAATGGGTTGAATTCTTGCTTTTTCTCATCCCTGGCAGCCTGACCGTTTCCTCTGGGACTCATCTATCACGGCTGTCCATTCGCAGAGCTTAGGAAACCAGTTCTCATTGCTCACCTCACACAGGAAAGGCAAAGTCGCATTTAAATGCAGCGTATCCAGACCTCTGTCCCTCCTCCCTGCCAGGGAGGCCTGTGAATGTTTCCCCAGAGTCTCACATGCCTTCCTCCTGTTCTTTGCTCACCAGGTCGCATACCCAGAGCCGTGGCCTCCATCAACCAGCACCTCCTGAAGTCAGACGACGTGGTAAGCTGCTGCCTTGACCTGGGGGCACCCAGCATCTCTTTCCGCATCAACGGGCAGCCTGTGCAGGGGATGTTTGAGAACTTCAACACAGATGGGCTCTTCTTCCCTGTGGTGAGCTTTTCAGCAGGTGTCAAGTAAGTTATGGCTGTGATTTTATGGAGAGTAGTTGTTCCCCCACCTCCCCATCATTCCTATGAGCTGGCGAGCATGGTAATCTCCTTCAGGGTTTCAGCACCATGAGCCAAACTCCCCCAAGAAAGCAATGGTGAAAGGGGAGGAGCAATTTAGAGTCACGTGTATATACTTTTTGAACACATACCTCCTGCCAGGGTTTATATATAATGTCCTCTTATAAATAGTAAGATGAATAAGATAAATCTTACATAGAAAATGACCTTCATAATTATAGCAAGTATTTTATGCTCTTTATAAAAAAATTTTAAAGATATCACTATAAATAAGACAATAAATACCACCCATAATCCCAATGTCTACTTATAATCTTTATTACTATTTTGGTGTATTTTCATCAAGATTTTTATATTATAGATACATGTATTTTTTAATTAATATCACACTAAGTAGGAAGTTTTATGTCTTGATTATTTTTCATTCAACAATAAATAGTAAGTACTTTCCTGAGTTATTAAGTATCTTCCTCAAAATGATTTTTATGGCCAATAATACTTTTTATTTGGCCATCCCATAATATAATCATTACTTTGTATTAGACTTTCATGCTGATTTCATTTTCATTGTCACAAATGAAATTGTTATCAACGTCTTGAGGATAACTCATTGTCTGCATTTCTGTTTAGTTCCTCCCAGAAGCAGATTAAAAGGTATAATATTTTTAAAGTCTAAACTTATAGTCGCTTGACTGAAGAGACCTTCAGAAAGATTGTATGAACATTCAGAATTCATGATCAACAATTCTAAAATCTAAAAAGCTGTCAAGCATCCATTAGTTCTTTAACGGATTTCACTGCAAAATCTGACCTGAACTCATTTTATGGCAAAAACCGTCATCAACAGAAATCAGACTGTTTTCAATTTTTCGTGTATTCTATTTCTTGTGAATATTTACGCTTAACTGCAAAAGTATCAGTGTGTTTAATTATGGAGTACAGCCTCTCACCTAGCTGGAGGTTCTGTTCAATATATACTACATCTTATCTTTGGTCTTTTTTATTTACTATTATTATTTGAATTGGCTGCTCCAGGTCTTCTTTATGGCACATGGGATCTTTGATCTTCACTGCAGTATGCAGAATCTTCTTAGCTGCAGCGTGTGGGATCTTTAGCTTTGGCAGAACTTTTAGCTGTGGCATGTGAGATCTAGTTCCCTGACCAAGGGTGGAACCCGGCCCCTGCATGGGGATCAGAGAGTATTAGCCACTGGACCGCCTGGGAAGTCCCTGTCTTTTTTAAAATCTGAAGTCCCAAGACTGAAGAACAGCTGCAAAAATTTCAGAAAAAGGATTTGTGCCTGTGGTATCGTTTAAAGTAACCCAACTGATTGGCTCCTCATTAACTTTTACTGTTATTGGTTATTTTTCATCTTTGCCAGTTTGAAGAAATTGTATCTTAAAGTTTTAGCTTCCTATTTCTTTGATTACTGATGTGGTTAAACATCTTTTATGCTTACTACTCTTACATACTATTTCAGCACAGCATTTTTTAATTTTGTCTTCCCTGCCTTTCTGGTATTAACTTTATGAGCAATTTTGATATATTAAGGTTATTAAACTATTATCGCTTCCATATATTTTCCCAGTTTGTGGTTTACCTTTTTAACACTGAGTTTTTTTTCCTATTTTTTTTCCCTTTTACAAAAGTAATGCAAGTCCAAAGAAAAGAAATACCAAGAACCCATAATTGGACCACCCAGAGATAATCATATGACTTTTTATTTATTCATCTCAATAATCTTACATGACATGGGGCTTGTACTATGCCTACTGTCATCCTTCATACTTTAACAATGCCAACTACCATGTTCATTGTTCTGTCCCTTCCCTTGTACCAGTTGGATGCTGTATTATTTTAGTCTGAGAATACATTTTAACATTTTTAAGGCAAGACTTCATTATAACGCTCTTGTTGCAAAATTTTCTTATCCATTCTTGATCCCTGCTTGCTAAAGAGCTCATAATTGAGTGGGAAACTAGAGTAAATACAGTTAAAATCGTGTTGATTTCCATTAGAAAAGGGTCATGAAAAGAAGAGAGTTGTGGAGAGCATACACTTAGAGTTGGGACCACAAAAACTTCCATCTGAGAACTTCTAGTACCTAGTGATGGGGCTTCCAGAGTGATACCACAGTGACAGGTCTTAGTACCTCCCGAAGGCTGATAAACCAAGGCATGTGCAAGTATTCTACCCCCCCAAAAAATGGATATAACTTTCAATTTCAGTTGAATAAACTATTTAGGAGTAAAGAGTTATCCTTTGGAATTTGCCGCAGATATGCAAACATATATCGGATATAGGGCTTCCCGGGTGGCACTACTGGTAAAGAACCTGCCTGCCACTGCAAGAGATCTAAGAGATGCAAGTTCAATCCTTGGGTCACGAAGATTCCCTGAAAGAGGGCATGGCAGCCCACTCCAGTATTCTTGCCTGGGGAATCCCATGGACAGAGGAGCCTGGTGGGCTGCCGTCCATAGGGTTGCGAAAAAAATGGAAATGGTCGAAGCAACTTAGCACACATGCACACAGCATAGTATGCAGTATAGGTGCACCTTGTTTTATTGCACCTCACTTTATTGCAGTTTTTACAAATTGTAGGTTTGTGGCAACCCTGCATCAAGCAAGTCTATTTTTCAACAGCGTTATTTTTTAATTAATGTATGTACATTGTTTCTCAAGACAGAATGCTGTTGTGCATAACAGACTGCAGTATAGTGTAAATGTAACTTTTATATGTACCTGGAAGCCAAAGTATTTGTGTGACTCACCTTATTGTGATACTTGCTTTTGTGATGTCTAGAACAAAACTCATAATATCTCCAAGGTACGCCTGTAATGTATGTTTGCAAACACACATGCCAGCACTCATATGCATACACATGTATAGGCATATTTATAAACATAGCCATGTAGATGTATATAATATATTGAAACTTAGCATTTTCATTGTTTGAGGTTCTTGTAACAAAAGGAGAACAAGTATAGTAAAACTTTGCTCTAGCTGCCAAATCATGTCCTACTCTTTTGCTACCCCACAGACTGTAGCCCATCAGACTACTCTGTCCATAGAATTTTCCAAGTAAGAATACTGGAGTGGGTAGTCATTTCATTCTCCAGGGGATCTTCTTGATTCAGGGATCAAACCTATATCTCCTGCTTGGCAGGTGGGTTCTTTACTCCCAAGCCACCTGGTCGGCAACTAGGGTTGTAAATCTGCCCATCACAGGTTCAAGCCAGAGAAGCTAACATCAGCATTAAAAACTATATTCTAAAGAGTTAGAGTTATTTACCTGTGTTTCTCTGTGCTGAGAATATTTCCTTGAGAATGTCACCCCAGTTCTTCCTTTTGAAGTGTAACAGAATGTTATCATTTCTATTGCAATTCATAACGAGCATGTAGAAAACATTATTGAAAGACACAGGCACTATAAACACAAAGAAGATTGATTGGGCAAGATTCTCTGGCCATCAGGGAAAGCCAGTACAAGCCCCACTGTATATCTTTCCCGCTCCATTCCCCAGGAATAAAGAGAATGAGCAGAAATCTAAATCCCACATAACGGCATTCGGATTGTCCACCTGTTGGTTCGGCGTCCTCTCTGGAGAAGCAAGGTCGCTGCTCAGTTAGTTCTCAGGACCATCTTGCCCGAGTAGCCATGGCCTTGGCCACCCAGCATCAGTGCCGTCCCTGTTTTCTTTGACCACATCCGACTCTCTGGGTTTTGTGAATTTTCAAACAGAGCCCACCTACTTCCCAAGAATCTCATGTGAGAAAAGTGCTTAGCTTGTAGTCAAATCTCTGGAGAAGATGTCTTTTCCAATCTGCTGCCTAATGGATTTTTCTGTGCATTCTGTGTTTAGCTAACAATATATCTGATCCCACATGTTGCAGGATTTTTAGTTATTAACCCATCCATCCAGTCTCCCTCAGAGCAATGAGGGAAGATTTTTGAGTATGTACATTTTTGTTGTTTGGGATCTTTTTTTTTTTTAATCTTCTCTTGGTAAAGTTCCTGGTGGCTCAGACGGTAAAGCATCTGCCTACAATGTGGGAGACCTGGGTTCAAATCCCTGGGTCGGGAACATCTCCTGGAGAAGGAAATGGCAACCCACTCCAGTATTCTTGCCTGGAAAATCCCATGGATAGAGAAACCTGGTAGGCGACAGTCCATGGGATTGCAAAGAGTCAGACACGACTTCACTTTCTCTTGATAAAGATCATGGCTAGCAGGGAAAGAGATAGGGGGCTGAAAGGTATGCATATGGAGATGTTTCTAGTATCTTGTGACTAGGTCAGTGGGTCCTGCATTCTTCTCAGTGCACAGGAAAAAGAGAAACAAAGTTCCAAGATAAGAATGATGAGACATCTAACCCATTTAGAAGGCATAACTGTTGAGAGAATTTGAGAGAGGGGAGTCCAGATACATTGACTTAAAAAGTTAATATCTTCAACATAAGAACTTCTTGCTTATAGAAATTGAAGGAGCGTAAACTGAAGAGTGGTACTCAGGAACTTGATGTCTCTTAAGTCTCCTTTCTATCAGGAACAATATCGCCTGTGACATATTCCTATCTTTGGTTCTCAGAACATGATATGGTCTGAGCAGAGGTGGAATCACAGTGGGTTGCATGCGTGGGGAATACATTTTCGTGAAATGCATCCAGTCCATCACATAATGTCTTTACTCACGGTCAATGCCAGTCCTCTGTTGAAGTAACCAATTTGTTTATTTTCACTTTTGAGCCAATGGGATCAACGTACCAGTACTTACTCTTTCACATCAACTGGTAAAATATCATTTGGTACTGAAACCCTCCCCTCTATATTACTTTGGTTCAGTTGTGCAAAAAGCTAGAAAAAGAAAGCAAGATATTAATTCCAAGTTAAAGTATCTTATTGAAAATAAATGTGTTTAATACAAAATTGAAAAGAAATTAGTGTTTGCACCCAATATAGTAGAATACTTGCATAGTTTTATAATGTTGTTCTCAGCAAGATGCAAGGTTATTCCTATCTAGACAGATTTTTCTCCCATCATACAAGAACTCAAAATTGTTTCTCATATTTAACGCCTCTCATTTCCTCCTCTTTATTGGTCTTTACTGAGGTCGTAGTCTTGAATTTATGATCTCACAATTATTTTTATAATTACAAACTATGTTGTTAACAGTACCTGATCAGGATGTCCCTGCCAGAGGCATCAGAGAGCAAAAATCTTTTTCAATTAGATTTACCCACCATGAAGTCAGAAGCAGTATGAGTAATTACTAACAAAATCCACAAATCAATTGTGCTCTCTTTTCTAACCGTTATAAATGTACCTCCTTAGTTTCCTTCTCACGCTAGTTTGTTTGTGGAGGGTATTATGAGTGTAATAGACCCTCAGTGTAACAACCCTATTTGTTCTAGGACAGAATTTGGGATGAGGCATATGTACCTTGGAGCCCACCCAAAAGGTTGAATTAGTTAGATATCAGAAAGCTCTTATTAAAAGGTAATCTCACCCTGCCAATGGCATGATGGTGTGTGCCACACAGAGAACATTTTGCTAAAGCCACAGTATATAGTGAAATTTGGGTGTTTAGTTTTGCAGAAAATTGATCAGTTAAGTTGCTGTAGTAGAGTATATTTTATAGCTATGGTCAAATTCCCCTTGCGTGTGTGCTGAGTCACTTCAGTCATATCCAACTCTTCATGACCCTATGGACCACAGCCCACCAGACTCCTCTGTCCATGGGATTCTTCAGGCAAGAGTACTGGAGTGGGTTGTCATGCCCTTCTCCAGGGGATCTTCCTGACCCAGGGATCGAACCCGAGTCTCTCAGTCTCCTGCACTGGCAGGTGAGTTCTTTACCACTGGCGCCACCTGGGAATCCCAGATTCCCCATTGATCTACTTAATCTTCATATGTAAGTCTTTTACCAGCCTTTCTAATTGATAAAACAACACTCTCCAAAGATGGTTGGTATTTGCGGTTGCTGTTTGTTTTCTGCACCAGGCTTGGCTAAAATTCAGGTAACCAATAGCTTAGCTATTTCCAGCTTGCTGTGGTCAATGCTGTGGAAATTATTGCTGAGATAAATATACTTCTGCAAAGAACATGATGAGCACTGGCTGAATTGCCCTGGGCTTTCATCAAACACTGGCCAAAAAGAAATATGAGTGTGGGAATGTACATAACTCAAATTGTTCTCCTGTCTTAGCAATGTGGATTAAAGATGCAATTATGAATCTTGACTTATGAGTTGAATTCAGGTCAAAAAAAGCTTGCCATTTCTTTCTGCTGCTAACCATAGCCTGTATCCTTTTCTTCTTTGGAACATTGTCCCAACTCCTGGGAGGGATTCAATAAGAATAATGAGACATCTAGTAAGACTAAAATGATTTCACAGTTTGCTAGTACAGTATGAATAAGGAAACTTAGTCATCTTTTTTGAGTATGGCAAAGGTTTGTCTTGATTTTTACTCTATTTTTAATTCATGGGTCAGTCTTTCAAACTTAGGGATTTATGTTAGGTTTTCTCATCTCTTCTGCAAGTTGGTAAGTAAAAGTGCACAAATCTTAAAAGATGAAATTGCAAATGCTAGTGGGGATTTTTTCAATGTCATTTTCTCTGTTTATAAAATTAGCCTAGTAAATAAGAAATTCCTCTGTGCATCCTCAAACTTCACTGCTCCCAGGTGACTATTGCTGAATCTATTGCTCATCTTTAAAGTAGAGAAATCTAAGGAACCTTCCCTTATCGTAACTACTTTAGGAAGAAAGAAAACCTTGGAGAGCTGATGGTGTGTCTGAGTTATAGGAAGAACCCTAGAAGATGATACAAGTGCTTTAGTGGAAGAGATTAAATTGATTAATGAAATTGATTTTTTAAATCTATTAATGTAGAGAAAAATCAGAGGATGCAGAACTAAGTAAGTTTAATGACCTTTTAAGTTATCTTTTTATTTTCAATTTAATTTTTTTGTGATACTAAGAGATTCAGTGGAACCCAAGGAGCAGGGAAGAATACACCAAGAGAAGAGAGGTTTATATTCTAATTGAAAATTTCTCATTGATGAATGAGGCCAAAGGATTTAAAAGATTAACAGTAAGTGCCAGATAACACATTTATTAGAAAAAGTAGACTAGATAGGTGTAACTATTGTCTCTCTCTCCATGCCTTTAAATCCTTTCTCTGGACTCCTGGATAAGTTCTTGGGCAGGTTCTGTAGCCCTTATTACTCCTTTTAAGACCAGGAACCATCTTGCCAATACTTAAAAATTCCATCTTTTGAAAAGTATAAAAACTCCGGATTTGTATCCAGTTATCATTTGAGCCCTCCCCTACTCCCCGTGCAGTTTGAAGTCAGGCTCCTCCTCAGCCACCAGCTCCTGCCTCAGGCCCCTCCAGGGCCTAGGATCCAGCCCAGACTCAAGATAACTGAGGGGTGAGCACACTCCATGGAGTTGGTTCAGCTGCCTTGTGACATCAAGCCTTTTTGTAGCTGCTACATGATTGCTGCATCTTTCTCTTCTGAGGCTCTCTGGTAGGTTTCTTGGAGAGCCCCAGGCTGGGAGCATCCAACTTCAAATCTGACTTGGCTTCCCCACCTGTGCTGGCTGCTCCCTTCCGGCTGACCCCAAGCCTCCTCCGTGCCCCCTACCCCTCCAGCTATGTGGGCCTCCTGCCTGCCCCAAGCCCTGAGTTTCTGATCTCTGCTTAGTCATTTGCCTTTCCAGGCAGGATTCCTTTCTGATGGCTAGCAGCTGGCTCATCTGTCCCTCTGCTCTGTGCCATCACTAGGCAAACATGTCCCTTGCTACATTCCAGGAAGACTCACAAGCTTCTGAGTAGTTCCTTAAAGCCCTCATTTGACTCCAGATGGGAAAGGACTCCCATTCCTGACAACTTTCTCCAAATGAAGTCTTGACCTTTCTTATCAGTGTGGAGGTAAGGGGTGGGCTAAAGCTGCATTGATTCCACAGTCTTTTCATGGATCTCATAGTTGGTCCAGCACCTCATTTCAGGATGAGAAAACATTGGCATCCTCTGAATTATTTGCATCTGGGACCTCTGCTAAACCAGAGACAAAGGGGGATCCTATTTTAATATCTTCCCATCATTAAATTGGCCTTCAGGTATCTTCTTTCTTGCTCTTGGTTGTTCTCTTTACACCTGTATTTTATCCCTAATTATTCCCTTTGACCTGGTTGCTGGTGTCTCCGGGAGAGGGCTTATGAGGAGCACCGGCCTTCGTGGTGGTTTGTCGGAGCCCTTCCCGCAGACTCTGAGAAGCGAGGGGAGGAGCCACAGATGGTGGTGTGCCCGTCTGCTAGGGAGCAGGGCTCCTGTCTGACAGGGCTTGGGAAGCCACCCAGAACCCTTCTTTCTACCCACCGAAGCACAGCATAATGACACTGGAAGATGAATGCTTCAGTAAGCAGTAAACATGTTAATTTTTTATTTTACTATCTTTGTGGCCATTCGAGGCGATGAGATTAAATTTATAACCAACTTATCATTCTCCTTTTAATAACTGAATATAAAACATCATTGTTCTCCCTAAGTGCTACATGGATTTCTACCTTTCTTGATTTGTTCCCTATCCAGAGGACAATAGCAGATTTTAAAGCATAAGAGAAATGTTAAAACTATACGTAACTGGCAATAGGGCTTATGAATAATTAAGTCCATCTAGACGTCCTGGTAAGAGATAATTTAGTTGGTCTTAGAATCCTTACACTAGTGAGTAACAAGAAATACACCAGTTGTACAAGCTCCTCTCGGGCGTTCAGCTCTTCACTGAAAGAATGCTCAGTGAGGAGGGAAAAGCAGAAAACTGCCCACACAAATTCTTTACTCAAAATGATTTAGTTTTGTCCCATAGTTCCAGCATGTTCCAACATGTCCGTAACCCAGTCTGTTCTGTTGCAACTGAATTTTGGAAAGTTCACAAATATTAAGGCCTAATTATTATTTCCTGAAGGTTTACTAAATTAGTAACATTGGAGGCTAATGACTAATCTTGTTCCAATATCATTGTTCAAATTCTTAATACACATAGATCGTGTCCTGTTATATAACGGTTAATGTAGGAACACTCACAGGGAATAATTGTGGTTCTAATTCTCTATTATTGTTGTTTAGTACTTTAAAATGGGAAAGTGGGAGGCTTCATATGATTTCTGTAATTAATTTTAAAACACCATCTTATAAAATGCTGTTTGAATAAAGAATGTGTTTATGTTGGGAAGGAGGGGAAGAAACTTAATGTCTTTTACTTGGAGAAACTTTTATTTTCCAGTTTTACCATTAGCTGCTCATAATCACAGTTACTCAGCCAACACTGAGACTCTACTGCAAGGCTTTCCCCCACTAGAACATTCCAGTTAAAGGAAGTAAGACCTAATGGAGAGTATTGCTGTGAGAGCTTTGCTAGATCGTAACGTTCCCACATATCCCTCCACACACACAGCCCCACTCCATCACCAATTCCTAACAAGCCAAATTCCAAAACAGAATTGGAATCTAGCCGCTGCTTTCCAGCTTGGTCTTCATCATCTTGTTCCAACCCAGCCTCATCTCTCACGGGGACTAGATTGACGTCAGGTGCCTCCTAATTGGTCCCAGACCTGTCTACATGAAACAGTGAAAAGAATCCTGTGTTTCTTCTCCTTAAATCCCTCAGAAAGAAACAGACCCTGCCTGATTTAGCCCTGCCCCTGCCACCTCGTCTCTTGCCCCTTGGGCTCCCCGTGTTCTCACTCACACTGCCCTCCACCCACATCATCCCTACCTCAGGGCCTTTGCACATGTTGTTCCTTTCACCCAGAATGCTCTTCCTCCAGGTTCTGAACTCACTGGTGTCTCCTTTTCCTTTAGGGTTAGCAGAAATCTCTCCCCCTCAGAGAAGCCTTTCTAGAGCCCAGTCTAGCGCCCCCTCCTTCCCTGAGTTGTTCCAGTCTCCCCCTTTATCCGCTCATCAAATGTCTCCCAACCAGTGGTTATGACTGTTTGCCTCGTTGGGTGCCTGCTCTGTGACAGAGGGACAGGGTATTCTCTTTTTATTGCTGCATCCACAGTGCAGAGAACAGTGCAGTTCATGTGGGCTCAGTAAATATCATAGTTGGTTATGCTGAGGGGAGGTGGGAGGGAGTGAATACCTGTAGCTGCTATGTATGTGGATGGTTTTTTCCCGTGTTAGATTATTGGAGATCCTACAGGACTGTCTATCTTGTCATGTCTTAATTAATGTTACCGTCATATTTTCTCATCAGTTTAATATGGTTACAGATGATTTGCAAAAGCTGTATTTTTAGTCTCAAACCTAAAAACCTATAAAATGTCATGTTGAAATACTTCACTTTCACTCTCTTCTTGCAGAGGAACTTTGTGCCTAACCCTAACCTAACAATATATATGGGACTGATATTAGCAAGAATGCAAAATATTTTAAAGATTTCAGTTTGTTGGTAATCAGTGTCTGCCGTGACTGTGGCCCCACAAGAATTCTTCCTTCTTCTTTGGGAGGTCCCTGTAGGCACTGCTGGAGTGGGCCAGGGCATTAGGCCTGGATGCCAGCAAGGCAGTGATGCCCCCTAGAAGGCTCTGGAACCCTAGTGAGCAAACACTGGACGCCCTTTGGCCCCCCATGGCTGTAACCACCTGCTGATACTTTCTCACAGTCTCCCTCATATGGCTACTTTGGGAACTGCAGCCTCTTTAGTATATCTTTTCTATTAACATCTCTTGCTATGTCTACCATTTCTGTTTAATATTCTGGTGTTACTTGATCTTTTTGCACCGTAAACTAGGAATTTCCTATTTTCCCCAAATATTTATAGCATGTTTTCTTTCGTTGTTGTGTGAGTAATCTCTCTCAACTAAAAAGATTTGAAGTTCTCATGCTGTTGTTTCAATGTGATCTTTTCAGAATCCGGCATTATCACTGTTACTCTTTGCAAACTATAGTAATAATATCTATATTAATGATATCTATAGTAATGATTCTCCAACTAGGGTAAGGATAAACTTGATTTTTTTAGTGATTTTAATATACGATATATTTTTTCTTTCTGACTCACTTCACTCTGTATGACAGATTCTAGGTCCATCCATATCTCTACAAACAACACAGTTTCTTTCCTTTTTATGGCTGAGTAATATTCCATTGTATATAAGTACCATATCCTCTTTATCCATTTATCTGTCAACAGGCCTTTAGGTTGCTTCTATGTCTTGGCTATTGTAAACAGTGCTGCAATGAACATTGAGTGTATGTCTTTTTGTTTGTTTGTTTGTTTTTACTAAGACAAAGGGCTGGAGAGGTTTTTTGTTTGTTTACTTTACAATACTGTATTGGTTTTGCCATACATTGACATGAATCCACCACGGGTGTACATGAGTTCCCAATCCTGAACCCCCCTCCCACCAGCCTCCCCATATCATCTCTCTGGGTCATCCCAGTGCACCAGCCCCAAGCATCCTGTATCCTGTATCAAACCTAGACTGGCAATTCATTTCTTACATGATAGTATACATGTTTCAATGCCATTCTCCCAAGACATCCCACCCTCTCCCTCTCCCTCAGAGTCCAAAAGTCCGTTCTATACATCTGTGTCTCTTTTACTGTCTCACAGGGTTATCATTACCATCTTTCTAAATTCCATATGTATGTGTTAGTATACTGTATTGGTGTTTTTCTTTCTGGCTTACTTCACTCTGTTTCATCAGCTCCAGTTTCCTCCACCTCATTAGAACTGATTCAAATGTATTCTTTTTAATTGCTGAGTAATACTCCATTTTGTATATGTATCACAGCTTTCTTATCCATTCGTCTGTTGATGGACATCTATGTTGCTTCCATGTCCTGGCTATTATAAACAGTGCTGCGATGAACACTGGGGTACACGTGTCTCTCCATTCTGGTTTCCTTGGTGTGTATGCCCAGCAGTAGGATTGCTGGGTCATAAGGCAGTTCAATTTCCAGTTTTTTAAGGAATCTCCACACTGTTCTCCATAGTGGCTGTACTAGTTTGCATTCCCACCAACAGTATAAGAGGGTTCCCTTTTCTCCACACCCTCTCCGTATTTATTGCTTGTAGACTTTTGGATCACAGCCATTCTGACTGGTGTGAAATGGTACCTCATTGTAGTCTTGATTTGCATTTCTCTGATAACGAGTGATGTTGAGCATCTTTTCATGTGTTTGTTAGCCATCTGTATGTCTCCTTTGGAGAAATGACTATTTAGTTCTTTGGCCTATTTTTTGATTGGGTCATTTATTTTTCTGGAATTGAGCTGCAGGAGTTGCTTGTATATTTTTGAGATTATTTGTTTGTCAGTTGTTTCATTTGCTATTATTTTCTCCCATTCCGAAGACTGTCTTTTCACCTTGCTTATAGTTTCCTTTGTTGTGCAGAAGGTTTTATTTTAATTAGGTCCCATTTGTTTATTTTTGCTTTTATTTCCAGTATTCTGGGAGGTGGATCATAGAGAATCCTCCTGTGATTTATGTCGGAGAGTGTTTTGCCTATGTTCTCCTCTAAGAGTTTTATTGTCTTTTTGAATTATGATTTTCTCAAGGTATATATGCCCAGGAGTGGGATTTCTGGGTCATATGATACTTCTGTTTTTACTTTTTTAAGTGCCTGCATACTGTTCTCCATAGTGGCTGTATCAATTTGCATCCCCACCAACAGCATGGGAGGGTTCCCTTTTCCCCACTCCCTCTCCAGCATTTATTGTTTGTGGACTTTTTTGATGATGGCCATTTTGATGAGTGTGAGGTGATACCTCATTGTAGTTTTGATTTGTATTTCTCCAATAATTGGTGATGTTGAACATCTTTTCTTGTGCCTCTTGGCCATCTACATGTCTTCTTTGGAGAAATGTCCATTTAGATCTTCCATCCATTTTTTGACTGGGTTGTTTTCAGTGCTCTATGATGACCTAGAGGGGTGGGATAGGAGTGGGTGGGAGGGAGGCCCAAGAGAAAGGGGATATATGTGTACATATAGCTGATTCACTTCACTGTGCAGCAGAAACTAACACACCATTGTAAAGCAATTATACTCAAATTAAGAAAAAGAAAAAAATCTAGTAGTTTTCTGTATCTTCTTTTTTTTAATTGATTTTTATTTTTTAGTTTGTTTTGTGTTACAATACTGTATTCGTTTTGCTATGCATCGACATGAATCAGCCCCCAGTGTACATGAACTCCCCCTCCCGCCCCACTGCCGTGGTCAGTTGAGAACTGTGGGCAGTGTGCAGTGATACTTGGCTCTGTCTCCATTCTAGGGTGTTTACTATGATGTGCACTTCAGGGTCTTTACTGCCATGAATCTGACATCATTCACTTCCCAAAATGAATAATTTGGATGGGGGGAGCTTTTCTTTAACTTTCACTTATTTGGGCTGGCATATTATTTTTTTAACCTCTCTCTTCCTGGTCTCTCCAAATAACACAGAGTACGTTTCCTGCTGGGTGGACGTCATGGAGAATTTAAGTTCCTGCCTCCCTCTGGCTATGCCCCTTGCTATGAAGCCTTACTTCCAAAAGAAAAGATGCGATTGGAGCCTGTCAAAGAGTATAAACGTGATGCTGAAGGAATTCGAGATCTGTTGGGTACCACCCAGTTCCTCTCCCAAGCGTCTTTCATCCCATGCCCCATAGATACCAGTCAGGTAGGTTCAGGCTGCCAACAGGAGGCATCCCATGGAGGTAATGTAACAGGGTTAAATCCTCCTTGCTCCTTCACCATTGAACTATTCTTACCATACATTTTGTAGCATTGTCGTGATATATGAACAGCCATTATTCCTTACATTTCCACCATATGTGACAATTGAAGTCTAAGGATTTTGCAATCCATGAACAAGTTGAGCACTTCTACACACCAGGCGTTGTACCAGGCTCTCTACCAGGCAGAAATGTCTCAAGATTCTCTGGGAATTCGCAACCAAGTTGAAGAGATAAGCAAAAAAAAAGAACATGTGTAATTTTTTTTTAAGTCTGACTTTCAGGCTGTGATTGACTAAGGAGCACTTAATTTAACAGATTATCTTATTTAACCAGTAAAACCCAAATACAGTAGTCATTTGTTTGCTAATAGTTTTTCCAGTTTTGCTCTTATCAAAACATCATGCCATTTAACTTTGACTTTTCAATAATAAGTCAGTTTTTCAAAAGACTGTCTTTAGTTAAAAGTCAAATAGTGCCTTTTATACATAGCTTAAATATTTTATTGCTACTTTTCTCTGTAGTCTGCTTGTATATCACTGACTTGGTATCCTTTTTCTTAAAAAAAAAAAAAAAATTCTCCATGAGCTCCCCTCCTCAAACATAATTGGGATTTTCGTAAATAATGGAAACACTAATAATCATTATACTAGATCCAGGGAGGTGACACAGAAGGAAAAAGCAGGTCAAGGGTGCAGGCCCTCTAAAGCAGGTGGCGATTTCTTAGCCCTAGCTGATAATAGCCAAGTAAAAGTGTCAGGCCAAAGGTAGACTCTTCCAACTGGTCAGGAGATACTAGAAATCTGAATTTTTATATGAACCCTCACACTTCTTATGAACTATCAACTAATAAATGAAAATGTTGTTACTGCAGTAGTAGTCAATTCGAGAAAATAAGGGGGAGAAAAGAGAACTTGAGTTCCCAGTTTGTGACCTCTGTGGAGAGAGGAGCAAAGTGCTGGAAAAAAATAGAGAAACTTTCCCTGAAGGTCTTGGGGAAGACATTCACTGAGCTAACAACAGAAGGATAAATATTGAGGGAGTTTGTATTAAAACCTTTAACTTCTCTTCTTTTCCCAGCTGTTTGTAAAACCTCCTCAGACAACCATTTTGCCTTTTTGCATTTCTTTTTCCTGGGGATGGTCTTGATCCCTGCCTCCTGTACAATGTCATGAACCTCTGTCCATAGTTCTTCAGGCACTCTGTCATATATAAACCCTTAAATCTATTTGTCACTTCCATTGTATAATCATAAATGATTTGATTGAGGTCATACCTGAATGGTCTAGTGGTTTTCCCTACTTTCTTCAGTTTAAGTCTGAATTTGCCAATAAGGCATCCATGATCTGAGCCACAGTCAGCTTCTGGTTTTTGATGACTGTATAGAGTTTCTCCATTTTTGGTTGCAAAGATATAATCACTCTGATTTCGGTATTGACCATCTGGTGATATCCATGTGTAGAGTCTTTTCTTGTGTTGTTAGAAGAGGGTGTTTGCTATGACCAGTGGGTTCTCTTGGCAAAACTCTATTAACCTTACAAATAGCTGTGAAAAGAAGAGAAGTGAAAGGCAAAGGTGAAAAGGAAATATATACTCATTTGAATGCAGAGTTCCAAAGAACAGCAAGGAAAGATAAGAAAGCTTTCCTTATTGATCAGTGCAAAGAAATAGAGGAAAGCAATAGAATGGGAAAGACTAGAGATCTCTTCAAGAAAATTAAAGATACCAAGGGAATATTTCATGCAAAGATGGGCACAATAAAGAACAGAAATGGTATGAACCTAACAGAAGCAGAAGAAATCAAGAAGAGGTGGCAAGAATACACAGAAGAACTATACAAAAAAGATCTTCATGACCCAGATAATCAGGATGATATGCTCACTCACCTAGAGCCAGACATCCTGGAATGCAAAGTCAAGTGGGCCTTACGAATCATCACTACAAACAAAGCTAGTGGAGGTGATGAAATTCCAGTTGAGCTATTTCAAATCTTAAAAGATGATGCTGTGAAAGTGCTGCACTCAATATGCCAACAAATGTGGAAAACTCAGCAGTGGCCACAGAACTGAAAAAGGTCAGTTTTCATTCCAATCCCAAAGAAAGGCCATGACAAAGAGTGCTCAAACTACCGCACAATTGCACTCATCTCACACGCTAGTAAAGTAATGCTCAAAATTCTCCAAGCCAAGCTTCAACAATACAATGAGCTTTCAGATGTTCAAGCTGGATTTAAAAAAGGCAGAAGAACCAGAGATCAAATTGCCAACATCTGCTGGATCATCGAAAAAGCAAGAGAGTTCCAGAAAAACATCTGCTTCTGCTCTGTTGACTATGCCAAAGCCTTTGACTGTGTGGATCACAACAAACTGTGGAAAATTCTGAAAGAGATGGGAATACCATATCACCTGACCTGCCTCTTGAGAAATCTGTATGCGGTCAGGGAGTAACAGTTATAACTGGACATGGAACAGACTGGTTCCAAATAGGGGAAGGAGTTCATTCAAGGCTGTGTATAGTCACCCTGCTTTTTTAACTTACATGCAGAGTATATCATGAGAAACGCTGGGCTAGATGAAGAACAAGGTGGAATCAAGATTGCCAGGAGAAATATCAATAACCTCAGATATGCAGATGACACCACCTTTATGGCAGAAAGTGAAGAAGAACTAAAGAGCCTATTGATGAAAGTGAAAGAGGAGAGTGGAAAAGTTGAGTTAAAGCTCAACATTCTAAAAACAAAGATCATGGCATCTGGTCCCATCACTTCATGGGAAATAGATGGGGAAACAGTGACAGGCTTCATTTTTGGGCTCCAAAATCACTGCAGATGGCGACTGCAGCCATTAAATTAAAAGATGCTTGCTCCTTGGAAGAAAAGTTATGACCAACCTAGATAGCATATTCAAAAGCAGAGTCATTAATTTGCCAACCAAGGTTTATCTAGTCAAAGCTATGATTTTTCCAGTAGTCATGTATGGATGTGAGAGTTGGTGTATTAAGAAAGCTGAGCACCACAGAATTGATGCTTTCGAAGTGTGGTGTTGGAGAAGACTCTTGAGAGTCCCTTGGACTGCAAGAAGATCCAACCAGTCCATCCTAAAGGAGATCAGTCCTGAATATTCATTGGAAGAAATGATGCTAAAGCTGAAACTCCAATACTTTGGCCACCTGGTGTGAAGAGCTGACTCATTTGAAAAGACCCTGATGCTGGGAAATATTGAAGGCGGGAGGAAAAGGGGATGACAGAGGATGAGATATTTGGGTGGCATCACCGACTCAATGGACATGCGTTTGGGTAAACTTCGGGAGTCGGTGATGGACAGGGAAGCCTGGTGTGCTGCAGTCCATGGGATTGCAAAGAGTCAGACACAACTGAGCGACTAAACTGAACTGAGCTTGTATTAAAACCAGAGCTGAGCAGCAGTTAAAGAGGTAAAAACAGATCTTACTTAGAAATCTTGCAATAGAGGAAAGAGAACTCTATTATAGAGCTGGGGTCAGTTCTGAATACAACACAGACAAGTGGAGATTTACAGCGAGGGAACAGGGTGGGGGTGGGGGTGGGCACGTCAGTGATGCAAAAGTAGCAAGTGGAACATTGGGGTTGGGATGGATTCTTACTAAACTGACCTAACAATTATCACTGAAGGCAGGTCTGAGTGATCGGATATCACCTGGGGGAGGATGGGGGTTAATAAATTTGATCAACTGTGGTGAGAGATCAGATATCAATGGTGTGGGTTGAAATTAAACTGAATTAGCAAGATTCTTGCTAAAACTGGAATCCTGAAGACAAGGCCCAAGGATTGAGCCTAGAGAAAAATAGCTCCTAAGCACCCATCTAGAGATTGGGCCAAGGAGAGAGTCTTTGTCATTTGTTATATGGCATGGGGGCAGGGAGAGTATACATATTATGTGTATTATGGGGAGTACTAATACGTGAACCGTGAACTCCCTGATGTTCAAACTGGTTTTAGAAAAGGCAGAGGAACCAGAGATCAAATTGCCAACATCCGTTGGACCATGGAAAAAGCAAGAGAGTTCCAGAAAAACATCTATTTCTGCTTTATTGACTATGCCAAAGCCTTTGACTCTGTGGATCACAATAAACTGTGGAAAATTCTGAAAGAGATGGGAATACCAGACCACCTAACCTGCCTCTTGAGAAATCTTTATGCAGGTCAGGAAGCAGCAGTTAGAACTGGACATGGGACAACAGACTGGTTCCAAATAGGAAAAGAAGTACGTCAAGGCTGTATATTGTCACCCTGCTTATTTCACTTATAGGCAGAGTACATCATGAGAAACGGTGGACTGGAAGAAACACAAGCTGGAATCAAGATTGCCGGGAGAAATAACAATAACCTCAGATATGCAGATGACACCACCCTTATGGCAGAAAGTGAGGAGGAGCTAAAAAGCCTCTTGTTGAAAGTGAAAGAGGAGAGTGAAAAAGTTGGCTTAAAGCTCAACATTCAGAAAATGAAGATCATGGCATCTGGCCCCGTCACTTCATGGGAAATAGATGGGGAAACAGTAGAAACAGTGTCAGACTTTATTTTTTGGGGCTCCAAAATCACTGCAGATGGTGACTGCAGCCATGAAATTAAAAGATGCTTACTCCTTGGAAGAAAAGTAATGGCCATCCTAGATAGTATATTCAAAAGCAGAGACATTACTTTGCCGACTAAGGTCCGTCTAGTCAAGGCTATGGTTTTTCCTGTGGTCATGTATGGATGTGAGAGTTGGACTGTGAAGAAGGCTGAGTGCAGAAGAATGGATGCTTTTGAACTGTGGTGTTGGAGAAGACTCTTGAGAGTCCCTTGGACTGCAAGGAGATCCAACCAGTCCATTCTGAAAGAAATCAACCCTGGGATTTCTTTGGAAGGAATGATGCTAAAGCTGAAGCTCCAGTCCTTTGGCCAACTCATGCGAAGAGTTGACTCATTGGAAAAGACCCTGATGCTGGGAGGGATTGGGGGCAGGAGGAGAAGGGGACGACAGAGAATGAGATGACTCAATGGCATCATGGACTCAATGGACGTGAGTCTGAGTGAACTCTGGGAGATGGTGATGGACAGGGAGGCCTGGCATGCTGTGAGTCATGGGGTCGCAAAGAGTCGGACACGACTGAGCAACTGAACTGAACTGAACTGACTTCAGACTATACTACAAAGCTACAATCATCAACACAGTATAGTACTGACACCAAGACAGAAATATAGATAAATGGAACCAAATATAAAGCCCAGAGATAAACCCATGCACCTATGGACACCTTATCTTTGAGAAAGGACGCAAGAATATACAATGGTGAAAAGACAATTTCTTTAACAAGTGGTGCTGGGAAAACTGGTCAACCGCTTGTAAAATGATGAAACTAGAACACTTTCTGACACCATACACAAAAACAAACTCAAAATGGATTAAAGATCTAAATGTAAGACAAGGAACTATAAAATTCTTGGAAGAAATCATAGGCAAAACACTCTATGACATAAATCACAGCAGAATCCTCTATTACCCATCTCCCAGAGTAATGAAAATAAAAGTAAAAATAAACAAATAGGATCTAATTAAACTTAAAAGCTTTTGCACAATGAAGGAAACTATAAGCAAGGTGAAAAGACAGCCTTCACAATGGGAGCAAATAATAGCAAATGAAGCAACTGACAAAGAATTAATCTCAAAAATATACAAGCAACTCCTGCAGCTCAATTTCAGAAAAATAAATGACCCAATCAAAAAATGGACCAAAGAACTAAACAGACATTTCTCCAAAGAAGACATATAGATGGCTAACACATGAAAAGATGCTCAACATCACTTATTATCAGAAAAATGCAAACCAGAACCACAATGAGGTACTATCTCACACCAGACCAAATGGCTGCTATCCAAAAGTCTACAAACAATAAATGCTGGAGAGAGTGTGGTGAAAAGGGAACTCTCTTACACTTTGGTGGGAATGCAAACTAGTACAGCCACTATGGAGAACAGTGTGGATATTCCTTTAAAAAATTGGAAATAGAACTGCCATATGACCCAGAAATTCCATTGCAGGGCATATGCACCAAGGAAACCAGAATTGAAAGAGTCATGTATACCCCAATGTTAATTGCATCATTATTATCAATAGCCAGGACATGGAAGCAACCTTGATGTCTACCAGCAGATGAATGGATAAGAAAACTGTAGTACATATACACAAAGGAATATTATTCAGCCATTAAAAATAATGCATTTGAATCAGTTCTAATGAGGTGGATGAAACTGGAGCCTATTATATACAGAATGAAGTAAGTCAGAAAGAAAAACACCAATACAGTGTACTAATGTGTGTGTGTGTGTGTGTGTGTATATATATATATATATATATATATATATATATATATAATTTAGAGAGATGGGAATGATGACCCTATATGTGAGACAGCAAAAGAGACACAATGGAATAGAGCAGTCTTTTTTGGAATCTGTGGGAGAAGGTGAGTGTGCGATGATTTGAGAGAATAACTTTGAAACATGTATATTATCATTTATGAAACAGATGGCAAGTCCATGTTCAATGCATGAGACAGGGTACTCAGGCTGGTGCCTGAGATGACCCTGAGTGATGGGATGGGGAGGGAGGTGGGGAGGGAGATCAGGATGGCAAACACATGTACACCCATGGCTGATTCATGTCAATGTATGGCAAAAACCACTACAATATTGTAAAGCAATTAATCTCCAATTAAAATAAATTAATTAAATTTAAAAAAAAAGAAAGAAAGAAAAAACAATGGAATTCCAGGAAAACTTCTGCTTCTGAATACACTAAAGATGTTGATTGTATGGGTCACAACAAATTGCGGAAAATTCTTAAAGAAAACAGGAATCTTAGACCACTTTACCAGTCTCCTGATAAACCTGTGTGTAGATCAAGAAGCAACAGTTAAATCTGGACAAGGAACAACAGACTGGTTCAAAATTGGGATCTGATACATCAAGGCTGCATATTGTCCTTTGACTTGTTTAATGTATATGCAGAGTACATCATGTGAAATGACAGACTTGATGAATCACAAACTGGAATCAAGATTGCTGATAGAAATCACAACAATCTCAGATATGCAGATGATACCACCCTAATGGGAAAAAGCGAAGAGGAACTAAAGAACCTCTTGAAGATGAAAGAGGAGAGTGAAAAAGCTGGCTTAAAAAAGCTCAACATTCATAAACTAAGATCATATCATCCAGTCCCATTACTTCATGGCAAATAGATGGAAACAGTGACAGAGTTTATTTTTATTGGGCTTCAAAATCACTGGATGGAGACTGCAGCCATGAAATTAAAAGATGCTCCTTGAAAGAAAAGCCATGACAAATCTAAAGAGCATATTAAAAAGCATAGGCATCACTTTGCCAATTAAGTTTCATATAGTCAAAGCTATGATTTTTGTAGTAGTCATGTGCAGATGTGAGAGCTGGACCATAAAGAAGGGAGAGTGCCAAAAAATTGATGACTTTGGACTGTGGTGCTGGTGAAGACTCCTGTGAGTCTCCTGGACAGCAAAGAGATCAAACTAGTCAATCTTAAAGAAAAGCAACCCTGAATATTCATTGGAAGGACTGACTTTGAAGCTAAAGCTCCAATACCTTGGTTACCTAACGCAAAAAGCCGATTCACTGGAAAAGGCTCAGATGCTTGAAAAGATTGAAGGAAGGAGGAGAAGAGGGCATCAGAGTATGAGATTGTTGGATGGCATCGCCGACTCAATGGACATGAATTTAAGCAAACTCTGGGAGATAGTGAAAGACAGGGAAGCCTGGCAAAGAGTTGCATATAACTTAGCAACTGAAAGACAACAACAAAATATCTAAAAATTTAAAAAGTCAAATGAATGTTTATTGTGCTTCTGTTAAACATTTAGACTTGTCCTTATGTCCAAAATAATTTGCAGCCAACTTTAGGAAAATTCATATATTTGTTGAGATACTTAAATGAAAAAAAAATAGACATTTTTGCATAGCAAATATTAATTTATTAAAAGAAGATGAATACAAATAGGTCTAAGTCATTTTAGATAACTAAACAGCAGCTTCTGTATGATGGGACAAAAAATATAAAAGGACATATTTTAAGCTCACACTAACTCAATTGGCATTACATTCCTTCCTCCTCCTACTTTTAACTCTTGCTTATCTATTCTGTTTATGATTTAACACAATATAATAGCATTCATTCATACGTCCATTTAAGTAGCAAATTGTCATGAATTACCCATTAACAATCCAGCAGCCCTTGAAATAGACATTCGCTCTTTCAAGTGGCATTTTATGGAAAGCTATTATAGGAGTTAATGCTGCTGATAAGCAATTGTTTTTGTTTTGTTTTTTGCTCTTCATTAAATCTTTATTTGATTTTCTCCTCACATAGAAATATTAAGTTTGATTCATGCAGAACTGAAAATAAGAAGAGTATATTTAACTGAAGTGGTGTTAATGAAAGTATATAAAGTTTCATTGTTTTTTAACTAGATTAACTACATTTCATACAAACTCTGAGAAAAATTTCTAAGCCTGCTATATCTGTGAGGCGAGCATATAGTTGCTATAACTACTATTCTGAATGACAAAATTCTATGGACACAGTTCAGTTCTTTCTGCCTACTATCATTTCATGAAAGAGCAGAGAGACATTTGCTCATTGATGGGGGAGGCAGCCACTGACAGACATGGAATCTTAAAACAGCATACTGAAGCAACTGACCCTTTGTATCCCCATAACAACTTCAAACTTGCTCCATTCTCTTTAAACCTCTTCCATTGCTAACTTTCTATCTCCACATTGCCCATCATTTGCTGTCTAACACTAAAAAAAAATAAATGCCACCAAAAGACATTTTCTTTGCTTTTTTGTCATTCTGATTGTGAAAAACTGAATAGCATACTTTGCCTGGGTGCCATTCATATTTCTGATAATCAAGAAAGCCAAATGCTATGATGTTACAGTGTTTTTCCTTTTTACTAGAGAAATCACTAGTAATGGTGATATTGGCCCTTACCTCTGCTGATGTGTACAGAAAAAACTGATTATATAAACACACACAGATACACTCATATGTGCATAAATTTGGAATTTTAGATTTTATGTTTAGGTTTTTCAAATGCAGAGTAAGTTTATTTCAATGATCAGTTGATATTTTATTCAACTTATGTGCTCACAGTTGTAATAAAGTGTCTGACTTGATTGCTGTCTGATCACTGGCAATTTTCAAATTCCACTCCTACTTCCCCTCTTGCTCCATAGTTGGGCAAAGGGATGAAAAATACTCACATAGCTCCTTTCTTCACATTAGTGGGTAGCTCAAACCATGCACAGAGTACATCCCTGTCAGTGTACTGACACACGCTCCTTACTCCAGCCCACCTCCTAACCACATACAAAATCACAGTCACTCCATCCGTTCCTTTGCTCAAGCCATTTTGTCTCCTGCTGAGGAGACTGCTCCACTCCCTTCCGAAAGTCCTATGTGCAAAATAAATTCTTGCATACCTTGTTGGGTGTATATTACCATCCATCATCATCCAAAACAAATTTTGTTTAGTGTGTCAACAGGAAACATTCTGAATGTCGCTGTAAACTTATTTAAAAGGTTAGCATATGAGACTGAGATTTTTTTCCCTGATAATACAAATAAAAGGTTTGAGGAAGAATTTTTTTTGGTAAAAGTGATACTTCAACAAAATTAGAAACCTATGTAGTTTATATTAGTCAGAGTTCTCCAAAAGAAAGGGAGCCAGTAGAATGTGTGTGTGTGTGTGTGTGTGTGTGTGTGTGTGTGTATTTTATACACATATATAAATAAGTTAATTATAATGTCTTGGCTCACTCAGTTATGGAGACTGGTAGTTCCAAATCTGCAGTGTAGACTGCAAGATTGAGACCCACAAGAGCGAAAGGTGAAGATGAAGGCTTGAAGGCATCTGCTGGAGAATTTCTTCTTTCTGGTGTTTTTGTTCTACTTAAGCCTTCAATTGATCAGATGAGACCCACTACTCTACTAACATGCTCTCATTTAAATAATAATTTCATTCAAATCAGTCTCCAAATTCACACACAAAATTATTCACACACAAAATTAATCATCACAGAGTAGAATTTTAGCATTATCTATAGTGTATACGAAATCTATAATTCTCCTCGCCAAGAGCTATCATATGCCAAACTTTCTGAAAAAGTTATTGGAAAACTATTTCAGCCTGGAGTACAAGATTTCTCTCTCTCTTCATTTCTGATAATCAAGATGTTTTTAGAAATATTTGAATTGTTGAAAGATGTCTTATAAATTATCCTGTGTGTCCCACAATATTACTGGCATTTTAAATGTTATTGTACTAAATTTTGTTTGTATTTGTTCAAAAACAACTAGAAAACTTTAGTCAAATTATCTTACAGATAGAATAGTTGAAACATTTTTTTGGAAAATTTTAGTGAACTGCAAGTTTTTAAAGTAAAGTTTGTAAAAAATAAGAAGAGACCAATTTTATTACCTGCAAGCTAAACCTAACATTCATCACTTTGGTTCACATCATCCTCCATACTTGTACTATACCACACTTGCAGAAGCTGAATAAGATGGTAAGGACTCAAACACTGTATGAAGATTGAAATATTAAATTGAAGGAAGAATCTTCAATGAAATTTCAAATTTTAACTGGATAAGTATATTCTATACTGAAGGGGAAGCAGATGACAAAGACAAAAACCCAGCAGCATAAAAGTATTGTCAACAATTTGTGAATTTTGTCAGACAAAATGCTGGTAGAAATTGGTTGCACAGAATAATGCTATGAAACCAATACCTATGAACTGTCTTACAGAAAAATCAGTTGAAGATGTCAATAATCTCAGATTTATTAATATTAAACATTCATAGTGATAACAATTAAGAGTTAATATACTATTAAAATGTTTATCTGAGAAATATTAATACATGAATATTGGGGATGTACATAGCATACCTTTTACTTTCTAAATTCTAGATGATTTTATGAAGATATTTTGTTGTTCAGCTGTTGTTTATCACTCAATTGTGTCTGACTCTTTATCAGTCCATGGACTGCAGCACACCAAGTTTCCCTGTCCTTCACTATCTTCCAGAGTTTGCTCAAACTTATGTCCATTGAATCAATGATAATATAGACATATGTTTTAAAATTATATATATATATATATATATATATATATATATATATATATATATTTATCTTCAGAATGCAGAATTCCAAAGAATAGAAAGGAGAGATAAGAAAGCCTTCCTCAGTGATCAGTGCAAAGAAATAGAGGAAAACAATAGAATAGGAAAGACTAGATTTCTCCTCAAGAAAATTAAAGATACCAAGGGAACATTTCATGCAAAGAAGGGTACAATAAAGAACAGAAATGGTATGGACCTAACAGAAGCAGAAGATACTAAGAAGAGGTGGCAAGAATACACAGAAGTATACAAAAAAAAAAAAAAAAGATCTTAAGGTCTCACATAGGTAACCATGATGGTGTGATCACTCACCTAGAGACAGACATTCGACATCCTTAAATGTGAAGTCAAGTGGGTCTTAGGAAACATCACTAGGAACACAGCTAGTGGAGGTGATAGAATTCCAGTTGAGCTATTTCAAATCCTAAAAGATGGTGCTGTGAATGTGCTGCACTCAATAAGCCAGCAAATTTGGAATACTCGGCAGTGGTCACAGGACTGGAAAAGGTCAGTTTTCATTCTGATTCCAAAGAAAAGCATTGCCAAAGAATGTTCAAACTACTGCACAGTTGCTTTCATCTCACACGCTAGTAAAGTAATGTTCAAAATTCTCCAAGCCAGGCTTCAATAGTACGTGAACCAAGAACTTCCACAAGACAAGCAAAATGATTTTTCTAGTAAATGAACCCTATAAAATGGTTCTAATTAAATATATTTTCAGAAATATTTTTAAAGCTATATATATATATATATATATTCCCATTTTTGCTTTTTTAACTCACTCATCATAAGGTTCACTTTCAAGGGCTTATCAGAGATGTGGGATCAAGCTCATCAATAAACTGAATCAAGCATTTTCCAGTCCTGCTCTTCTGCCCTTTACTACACTGCAGAGAAATGATCACTCCATTGTTTCTCACTTCTCTATATCAGGGAGTATTCAAATTCAAACACTGAAGTTTGTAACAGTTTAAGTCATATTGGAGGCATTCAATATCTACTTTCTGTTTGACTAGGTATAATATTTTTTCTTGAAATATGAGTGATGGATATAAATATGACCAAGATGAAAAAGCAAAAATTCTTTCATATTGAAGCTATGTTCCTTAGGAAAATAATCTGTTTCTGGTATATGCAATGATGGTTTATAATGAATAATAAGCAATTTTACTGTCATTAAGGTTACCCAAAGATAGTCCCTCTCATTGCTATTGATGAGGAGGGCCATCATTTGTCTTGTGTAAAGACAGCTGAATATCCACAGTGTGTCCACAGTGGTTTCTTAATACCATTGCCAGTGTCTTTCCCTGTCCTCTGAGGGTCCCCAAATTCATGCCGTGCTCCAGGACTTAAGCCATCTAGCCACTAACACTCCTTTCTGTTGATTAAAACAGCAGATTGTGGGGAAGAATTGCTGGATCTTCCTTGCAAGCTGTAGCTGAACCCTAAAAACTTAAATTCTTTTGTTTCACAAAATGTTAATGCCTCCACAGTATTCCATTACATGATCCCAACTGTCATTACTGACCACTTGTTTATAGGACTATTCATGTCATGTCAGTGACAGAAGCAAGAAAAAAACTGAGTTCATTATAATGAAAAATCATTTAAATTGACTGAAATAGCAAATTTAGTTTATTAGAACATGGCCTTAGGTCAAAGTACTTTGCAAATTAAAAGGACACATCATAAGCCCCTAACCAGATTAATAATATATCAAAGGTATATTATTAGATGTAGTTTGGAGGAAATTTTATGACAGGCTTGTCCCTACTGGAAAAACAGCTGAAGTTTGAGGTCCTGAAGAAGATAATCAATAATGTATTTATGAATAAATGTTAACCACTATGTGATATTATATGTGCATGCACTAATGGATTATACACTGGAAAACATGAGTGAAGGTTTGTGACTCAAGGAATCATGCACCATAAATCAGGTGCATTAGGGACTGCATTTAGTTTTGTGCCTAACAATGAACTTAGACCATAGACCATGATTTCTTTAGTTTTCAGAATTAAAGTGTAATTTAAGGTCGTTGAAAGGATATAAGCTCTCTTCTAAAATGCATCATTTGTCCCCAAACTTGTGAAAAGCTGTCCTTATCATCCCACTGGGTATGATGAGACATGTACAGGAAGTAAATTGTCTTTTTTTTTTTTAACTAGACTTTACCAAACGACATTTAAATTTTGGAGGGCCCACCTGAATTGATTTATAATATATTATGGTTTATAATCACTAAAAAGTGATTTCATTGCAGGATGCCAAGGAGTATGCTATGATATATAGTTGAGTCTCAAATAATAGATGCCATTCTGTTTTTAATACATTCCAAGATATCAAATAACTGTAATGTTTGAGGGGTATTTCCTCCAAAGAGCAAATCTTTTGTTTTGTTTTCAAACAGCAAATCTTTAATTTACCTACCTGTACATGAGTTCTGCATATTAAGCCCTCTAACAGCAGTATAGAGCTCAGTAAAACTACAGATGAAATATAATTGGGTAATTTTTACTGGTAAGTATTTGCACAAATATAAAATATGCAGTCTTTAATAATTCTACAAATAAACATGAGCCATTTAAAAATATCATTTAGTGACTGCTTTCTATGTATGCAAGTTGCATTAACAAATTATATATTTTCTCATAATTATTGTAGCAATCATGCTAAATAGAGTTGATGATTTTATACATGAAAATGCTTAAGTATTAAGGCTGGCATTCAAGTATATATTTATATGATTTGAAATTCATATTGTTAATCTTTGGGCCAAATATTTTTTGTCAGGACTCTTGCCATGATGGAAGATATTACAGGGATATGAAGCTAGTTAATAATAAAGTCTAGTTCAGATTTAGTGGTATTTAAGTTTAAAAGTCTAAACTGAAGTCAGTATCAATTTATTTCTTCATAAATAATGTTAAAATGTGGAAATTTGTGATATTAATTCTTATAAATTATTGTTTTATTACAATAAGTATTTCTGAAAAGAAATGACTCATTTAATTATGAAAAATAATTGACTTTGATAGCCAATCACTTACACACATACATGAAAATTCTTATCTGCAAACTGGACAGGGGGGTACAAGTATTGTGTATTTACAATAACTTGTCTTTCATGCTGACTTTCCTAATCCTGTGGATATAGTTATTACTTTTAAGTAGTACAACTAGGTTGCCATTTTGTTAGCTTTGTGAGAGACACTTGTTTCCCACATCAAAAGCTAAGGGGCCATAAGAACTGCCTCCATGAAAAAAGCCACCTATAATATAAGGACAATAAATAAAGAAATGTCACTGTGTTTTCCCACCAAGATGATTTGAATTGGTGCATTAGAAAAATGTGATGGTAGAAAGTTATGGAAAATTAAAAACCAGAAGGCAAATCCCTATATCTTCAAGTTAAAGAAACAGCTATCAGCAGAAATTTTATTCATAAATGAATCAATTCACAATATTCATTGCATAAAGTAAAATTCAAATTATTTTCCTATTTTAACTTGTGAAAAATATGCATATTCTTATCAAAATATCTGTTACTGAGATAATTTCTCTTAATATAAATGAAACAAATCAAGGTGCCAAAAATTCATATAGCTTCATTCCTTTTTTTCAAAGTACAGGAGATATAAGAATAATAAACAAAATGCTATTAACAATAGTTACTTCTGAGGAGTGAAAATGTTCCAGAGGAGAATATTTTTACTTTATAAATTCTTATATTTATAAATTTGCTGCTATATGTAATATTATCTGTATAATGAAAACTACTGATATTTAATTTTTAAATAACACTAAAAGTGATTATAATTTGTGAGGAAGAAATATAATAAATAATAATATATTTGAATTAAAAATATATTTGAAAGTCTTGTATTTGACAAGAATGACATTAATGTGAATTTGAGATAATTACAGGGTAAATGTCTGAGTAGTCCATTAACTCCATCTCTGCTGAGAATTGAAACTTGAACAAAAAATCAATTTATGGCTCTTAAAAATGATACTAAGTGTATAAAATCCCCCAAAATGTATTCATTCATTCAAAAATGTATTTTGATTTTTCGACACTACCTGCTAGAGTAGAAATTGTAGGCATTGTAATTACTTTTATAAATGGCAGTATTTTGGGTAGTTGTAGTCACTGACTTAAGGATCACATCAGTAAAAACAAAATGGCTGCTGCTGCTGCTAGTCGCTTCAGTCGGTCCAACTCTGTGCAACCCCATAGACAACAGCCCACCAGGCTCCCTGGGATTCTTTAGGCAAGAATACTGGAGTGGGTTGCCATTTCTTTCTCCAAAATGGAGGAAGAGAAATAACTCTTAAATAATGATTCTGGGTAAAAGCAAAGATCATATCATGGCAATTTTTAAAACTTTATGTCTATAGTTTGTTTATCCCCTTCTTGCTATTATTACCATTGTCTATATTATAATTGTGTCTGTACCTTTGTCAATTACTGTACATTTATGTTTACCTACATAAACATACATGGGCTTCCCTGGCGGCTCAGATGGTAAAGTGTCTGCCTGCAATGTGGGAGACCTGGGTTCGATCCCTAGGTCGGGAAGATACCCTGGAGAAGGAAATGGCAACCCGTTCCAGTACTCCTACCTGGAAAAGTCCATGGATGGAGGAGCCTGGTAGGCTACAGTCCATGGTGTCACAAAGTGTCAGACATGACTGAACAACTTCACTTTCAGACTTTCATGTTTATCTACAGTGATTTTCAACTTTACATAAGTCCATAGATGTGTGGGAAATGATTGAAAGAACACTCAAACTCACATAATATCTGTTCCTATATAACTGATATTATTAGGTAAACTAATGAACCTCCTATCTAACAAAAAGTAACAAATCTTTTCTAAACAAAAGCTTAAGACTTTAGCAAATAGACAAGCATGAAGGGATATATAAAGAGAGAATATTTGACTATCAGGTTTATTCTATATTTTCTAGGATGACTGTTTCCTGTAACTATTACTTATTTTATAGCATGCTGTTCAGTCACTAAGTCATGTTCAACTCTTTACAATACCATGGAATGCAGCATGCCAGGCTTCGCTGTCCTTCATTATCTTCTGGAGTTGGCTCAAATTCTCACATATGTTAGGGATTTTTTCAAGATACTTTAATTAATATAACCAATAGTAATATACCAGGTTTCTTTCAAGTTAATGAAAGTTAAGGTTTCCTACTCCTCACTTGCATATGTTCATATGGTTACAGTTTTGGGTATAACTTGCAAAAGTAAGATAATTTTAAGAGTAAATGAGTAAGAATGATGTTTTTTTCCACTCTAATTTCTGGTCCATCACACTCCCCCTACTGTCTGATAGAATGGGATTAGGTGATAGTGTCCAGGGATTAAGGGATGATTGAGTGCATATTCCTGGTGTGGAATTTTGGGGCTAAATTTGTACAGTTCACAGTTGCTTATGCATCTTCCTAATTCTCACACACTTTTGTGTTGTGCACAGTAGAAACAAAACATGGTAACATTCCTATAAACTTTGGGCATCCTGGTTATAGTACCTTCTCACTTCAGTTCAGTTCAGTTCAGTTGCTCAGTGGTGTCTGACTCTTTGCGACTCCATGAATCGCAGTACGCCAGGCCTCCCTGTCCATCCCCAACTCCCGGAGTTCACTCAGACTCACGTCTATCCAGTCAGTGATGCCATCCAGCCATCTCATCCTCGGTCGTCCCCTTCTCCTCCTGCCCCCAATCCCTCCCAGCATCAGGGTCTTTTTCAATGAGTCAACTCTTGGCATAAGGTGGCCAAAGTACTGGAGCTTCAGTTTTAGCATCATTCCTTCCAAAGAAATCCCAGGGTTGATCTCCTTCAGAATGGACTGGTTGGATCTCCTTGCAGTCCAAGGGACTCTCAAGAGTCTTCTCCAACACCACAGTTCAAAAGCATCCATTCTTCTGCGCTCAGCCTTCTTCACAGTCCAACTCTCACATCCATACGTGACCACAGGAAAAACCATAGCCTTGACTAGACGGACCTTAGTCGGCAAAGTAATGTCTCTGCTTTTGAATATACTATCTAGGTTGGTCATAACTTTTCTTCCAAGGAGTAAGCGTCCTTCTAAATAAACCAGTATAGGGCAAAGTCTGATATTTCCATTGCCGTATAAAGAAACTATCAAGGTTTATATAGACAAATATATTTTCTAGATGTTTTCAATCATGTAGTAGTGTCCTGCTTTATAAAATTTAAACATTGCATATTTTATTTTCTCAATCCAATTGAAAACTTACTTTCATACTTGATTTTAATGTGTAATACTGTGTTCCTAACGCAGGTTATTTAAGCTAATCTTTCAAGCTGAGTAAGCTTCAGGCCTGAAAACACAGGTTCTGTCTCTAATTCTCTAATTCTCATTTTAAATCTTCATTACAAAAAAAAAAAAAAAAAAAAAAAATTCACTACCACCCTTCAGTGAACTTGTTCAAGTATCCTGATTTCCCTATTTGTGGAACAGAACAATGAAATTACCTTCTTGAGGAGTATTTCTATTTTTCATAACATTTCAAATATGCCTTAAACTCAGTCAGTCTAGTTAGAGGCTAATATTTCCACAGGAATTTATGTAACCTACTAGGAATATATTCTAATCTAAAATGTTGAAATCATCGTAGGCAAGGAATAGAGAAACAATTTACACTTGCTTCCCTGGGGTTCTCTTCTTTTTAAATGATTCATTATCTAGATCATGGAACTAGACTCCAAGAGTAACAGAATTATTAATTATGTTAATAGACTATAGCAATCAAAGTTTTTTAAAAAGTGAATAGAACTTTAGGAATATACATTCCATAGTGTATTCAATTGTAATAAATTGGAGTATTCTAATTTTATGATTTGATTGTTTTTCAACTTAATTTTTAGGGATAAAAGTGTAATCTCAGTGTATTTCTTTATATCTTTGTCATAAGTTCTAAAATGAACAATTAAAATCAATTATTGCTCTATTTCTCCTTATAAGTCCTTAGAAGTGCTAGAAATGAAACTATAAATTTGAAAATATGTTCAGAATATTAGCTTTTCTCTTTCTTTATGAATTTCTGTGTCAAATAGAGTAAGTCTTTCAATTTTTCCCCATGAAAGCTGATTTAAATTTCCAGAGAGAACATTGTTTTCCTTGTGGCTTTTCACATTGACTGGGGACTTTTCCCCAAGGCATGGTCTTTCTCTACAGGGAAATCTCACAGAATTTTTTTCTAATCAGAAACTCCATGAGTTGAGTTCCTCTGTGAGAGGAAAAGTGATATGGTAGACTCCAGGGAAATACTAGTTTAAAGCTTTTTTTTTTTCCCTTTATCTTAAAAAAAAAAAAAGATTCTATTCCTTCAAGGAAAGTGGAAGTGTTGCTATTAATAAATAGCACAAAACAAAACAGATTTCCAGTGATGAGAGAGGCAGTTTGAACATCAGGGGTATAAATGAGTATTGTGTCCTGAAAAGAACCCATTTGTCTGCATCTTTACACTGTAGTTAACAAATTATAATTTGTCATGCATAGATTCAGCCTTAATTTTAAATAAGGACTTCCTAGTGAATTGTGTACTCTCTAGAAGCTACAATCTACACAGTAATTTATAAAGCTCTTACCAAGTTCATTTCAGTTCAGTCACTCAGTCATGTCCGACTCTTTGCGACCCCGTGAATCGCAGCACGCCAGGCCTCCCTGTCCATCACCATCTCCCAGAGTTCACTCAGACTCACGTCTATCCAGTCAGTGATGCCATCCAGCCATCTCATCCTCGGTCGTCCCCTTCTCCTCCTGCCCCTAATCTCTCCCAGCATCAGAGTCTTTTCCAATGAGTCAACTCTTTGCATGAGGTGGCCAAAGGAGTGGAGTTTCAGCTTTAGCATCATTCCTTCCAAAGAAATCCCAGGGCCAATCTCCTTCAGAATGGACTGGTTGGATCTCCTTGCAGTCCAAGGGACCCTCAAGAGTCTTCTCCAACACCACAGTTCAAAAGCATCAATTCTTCTGCGCTCAGCCTTCTTCACAGTCCGACTCTCACTTCCATACATGACCGCAGGAAAAACCATAGCCTTGACTAGACGGACCTTAGTCGGCAAAGTAATGTCTCTGCTCTTACCAAACATGAATACTAAAATGTATTCTGAAAGACAACTAAACTCTTTTAGCCACTGAACTTTACTGTAGGGCAATATTCCATATAAGTTTTAGATATGCTGAAAAAATATTTGCCTTAAGAGATACTCTAAAGTATTATATATGCATTAATTATTCAGAATTATGCCATTATTTTGGCATAAAGGAAGGAAATGGCAACGCACTCCAATATTCTTGCCTGGAAAATCCTATGAACAGAGGAGCCTGGTAGGCTACAGTCCATAGGGTCACAAGAGTTGGACAGTGCTGAGTGACTAAGTCACCACGTGTCATTATTTAAAATTATTATAATTTTTAATTTTTCTTAAACAGTGTTATATATATTTGAATGTAACAGTAATTTTTGAAAATATAGTAAGCTCTTATGTATATTTTAAAACTGTTAAAATATAAAATATGGGAAAAGGAAAAAGAAAACTGACATTAAGGGTAGATATATCCTATTCAGGTTGCTCAAACACATAGTAACAAAATGAATTTGTTAAAGAGTATGTTTTTGATAGTGAGAGAAACCTAAACTCTGATTATTCAATTTCCCATGACTGTATTTTTGTTTTCCTTAATATATATGTATATATATTTTATTGAAATATAGTTGATTTACAGTCTCTCAGGTGCACAGCAGATGATTCAGTTATACATATGCATATATGGTGTTTTTGAAATTATTTTCCATTATAGGTTACAAGATACTGACTATATTTCCCTGTGCTATACAGTAAAACTTTGTTGCTTGTTGAATATCTATTTTTTTCATTAAAAATCTAGCACTCTATTCATACTAAGTCAAACAAGTAGAATGAAAATATCATAAATTTGCATACAAATTAATATATATTAATTTAAATTAATATTATATATATTCTTTATATATGTGTATGCAAATATTTTTCTACTATTTTTATAAAATCTTGAGAAAAGACCTCAAAAAGAAGAGTTAGAGTAATTGGAAAACATAAACTAAATGAAATGGGAGCACTGAATGTGAAATAGAAAAAGTGAAACAAGCTAGATAAAAGTAAAAGATCATGATATAATCCAGTTGTTTTTAAACATGACTGCTTGTTAGAAACATATCTATATGTCTGGAGGAAAAAAAAAGCAAACCTGGGTATTTGTATTTTTAAAAAAATTATAATAATTTGATATGCATCTTGATTTTAAAAAATGATTACAGGTTGTTTTTTTTTAACTAAATTATAGTTTTGGTAGTGTATGCTTCTATTCTTTTTCTGTTGAACAATCATAATTCAATGGTATTAAGGGAGTAATAGTTACATAGTCACAATAGTAAAAGATGTTTATCAGTTTTCACAATCGTAGCCAGACAAGAAGTAAAATATAATTCCAATTGCAAGCCATAATGGGAACATGATTAACTTAACAATAGAAAATAATTACAGACAACTTGAGGGTCAAGCTGAGTGATGTGGTAAATGGAAGTGCGTTTAGGCACATGTTTTCATCTACCCAGCCAGTCTATGTCTTTTGGTTGGTGTATTTAATCTATTTACATTTAAGGTAATTATCAATATGTATGATCTTGTTACTGTTTTCTTAATTGTTTTGGGTTTATTTTCTGTAGGTCTTTTCCTTCTCTTGTGTTTCCTGACTAGAGATTTTCCTTTAGCATGTGTTGGAGAGCTGGTTTGGTGGTGCTGAATTCTCTTAACTTTTGCTTGTCTGGAAAGCTCTTGATTTTTCTATCATATCTGAAGGAGAATCTTGCTGGGTAGAGTTCTTGGTTGTAGGTTCTTTTCTTCCATTGCTTAAAACATATCCTGCCATTGCCTTCTGGCTTGTAGAGATTCTGTTGAGAAATCAGCTGATACCTGATGGGAATTCCCTTGCATGTTATTTGTTGTTTTTCCTTTGTTGTTTTTTATATTTTATACTTGTTTTTAATTTTTGCCAGTTTGATTACTATGTGTCTTGGTATATTCTTCCTTGGGTTTATCATTCCTGGGACTCTGTGTTTCCTGGACTTGGTTGACTATTTTTTACCCCCATGTTTGGGAAGTTTTCAGCTATTATCTCTTCAAATATTTTTTCAGGTCCTTATCTGTTCTTCCACCTCAGTTATCCTGCTGTGATTCCTTCTAGTGTATTAGGCATCTCTGTTCTTTAGTTCTTGTAGGTCTTTAGTAAACATTTCTTGCATCTTCCCATTGCTTTCCCAAGGTCCTGGATTAAGATAATCCATCATTATTCTAAATTCTTTTTTTTCTGAAAGGTCCCCTATCTCCGCTTCATTTGGTTGTTTTTCTGGGGTTTCATCTTGTTCCTTCATCAGGGACTTGGTGATGGTGGTTTAGTTGCTAAGTGCATGTCTGACTTTTGCAACCCCATGGACTGTAGCCTGCCTGGTTCCTCTGTCCGTGGGATTCTCCAAGAAAGAATACTGGATTGGGTTGCCATGTCCTTCTCCAGAGGATCTTCCAGACCCAGGAATCAAAAACTCAGGTCTCCTGCATTGCAGGTGGATTCTTTACTGACTGAGCTACAAGGGAAGCCCCTCATTTGGCACTTAACTTTCTGAATTTCATTGTGATTAACTTTCTATAGTATGTTTTTTATGTTAGCTGCTATGGGACAGTGCCTCTTATTGCTTCATGTGTCTCCCCTGTGATATACATATGAGGTAAGAGTCCTGATGGAAGTGTCTGGCAAAGGGAAAAACTGTGTCTTGTTCTGGTGGGCAGGGCCTTGCCTCGGAAAAGCTTTAATCCAATTATCTATCTGCTCATGGATGGGGTTGCACATCGCCCCCTGTTAGTTGTTTGGCCTGAGGTCTATAGGCTTTATGAGAGGATTAATGGCAAGTCTAAAAGTATTTATGCAAAGGGAGACATTCTTAGCCTGTTGCTGCCAGTGCCCGCTTCCCTGTGGTAAGCCCCGCAGACCTATGCCTCCACAAGAGACCCTTCAACACTAGCAGGTAGTTTTGATTCAGTCATCTGTGGGTCTCTGCTCCTTTCCTTTGGGTCTTGGTAAACACAAGATTTTGTTTGTGCCCTCCAAGATTGGAGTCTCTGTTTCCCCAGTCTTGTGTAAGTTGTATAATCAAATCCCACTGGCCTTCAAGGCCAAATTCCCAGTGGATTCCCAGTCCCTTTGTCTGATCCCAAGGCTGGGAAGCCTGAAGTGGGGTTCAGAACCTTCACAACAGTGGGAGAAATTCTTTGGTCTATGGTTCTCTAGTTTGTGGATCACACATCTGGCAGGAATGGGATTTGATTTGATCATGATTGAACCTCTCCTACCATCTCACTGTGGCTTCTTATTTGACTTCGAAGCGGGGATATCTTTTTTGGTGGGTTCCAGCATCCTCTTCGGAGAAGGCAATGGCACCCCGCTCCAATACTCTTGCCTGGAAAATCCCAGGAATGGGGAAGCCTGGTGGGCTGCTGTCTATGGGGTCACACAGAGTTGGACACGACGGAAGTAACTTAGCAGCAGCAGCAGCAGCATCCTCTTGTTGATGGTTGTTCAATAGCTACCTGCAGTTCTGCTGTTCTTGAAGTAGGAGATGAGCACATGTCCTTCTACTACTCTGTCTTAGAATGTATCTCCCATGTTTGAATTGTATCAGTGTTTTCAGTTCCCCTTATAGTTTTAATTCTTGTGCATACTCATATTTAACTTCTATATGTATTTCATACTGTTTTAAGAGAATATTTATGTTTCCTACATTCAGTTAATTTCTACTTTGCTACAGAGCTTCTTTTAAACATAGCCAGACACCTATTTCTCCTGTTTATAATTCTTCAATTATATTAATAATAATAGCTGACACATATTTTTCCCATTTTTCCATATTCAAGTGGTTATTTTCACAAATTTTAGGAATATAGGCTTTTGTGTGTGTGTATTATCAAGAGGGAGAGAAAAAAATATATGTACATTGAAATCTACATGCATATTCATTTGTTTGCTTCATTACTCCAAATAGTATTACATAATGTATACTGATTAAAGATAATAATTGCAAATGTAATCCATTTTATTCAATATTTGTATAATATTTTAAGACCTAGTCAAATATCCTAGTATTGCTAAACTTTCAAGATGTTTCAAGCACTTCCCAAATACAAAATTTTGGCAGAATGCATTATTTTACACATAATCTAAGTAGTGGTACTTTTACTTCCACTGGCTTGATTCCTGGAAGAAGGAATACAAGGTTCCAGAATCGTTTTCATTTGTACAATATTAACAGATTGTTTTCTCAAAAGTCTGTAGCAATTCACAATTTTACAAAAACAGGGTGGTCTTTTAATCTTCCCTTTATGAGTTTCCTGTTGATGTATTATCACTCTTTTAAATTTCACTCAAATATGGAAAAGGACTATATCATTCATCAATTAATTTGTATATTTTTTGTTCCAGTAATGGTTAATTGGTTGGTTTCTCTGGATAGTACTTGTAAATTAAATTCGATTTTCCATCAATCCTTAATGCTTTGCTAGACAATTGTAGACTTTTTTTACAGTAAACTTAATGGATTAACTGTTACATATGCTGCAAATATTTTTCAGGTTTTCACTGAGTTTTTTACCTAAAAAGAAATCAAAAATTATAGCACAAAGTATATATCTTAACCAATTAAGTATTATACTATGAAATATATCTTTCTCTTACACTATAACTTCTTTTTTTCTGACGTTGCTTTGAAAGTTCACTTCATGTTTATAAAAAAGAGTTAAATTATATTTTATAGTTTTATTGGTCTGGAATTGTGATTTTACCAGCTATTATTGTTCAATGAAATTAAATAATATTTTTCATTTATTATTGTATAATCTGATGTACATATATTATTTTTTATGAAACTCCATATAGACTTACATAAAAATCTAATGTCTGTATATGTGTGTGCGTGTGTGTTTCTGTGCTTGTGCCCTATAAACTATTTAGTATAGTGTCTATTACTAAGTAAAAGTTTTTTTTTTCACATCTTAATCACACTATCAATAATTTATTTAGATATGATACTGATTTTTATGTATTTTTCTTGTACCAAGTACTCTTACCAAATTCTTTTGTATACTATTAATAGCATTTTTTCATGTTTATATAAGATAATATTTATAAATATAAAATATTTAAAATATAAATACATATATTTCTAACATCAATACAAATATATTTTACTTCTTTGTTTCAAAATTTATAAGAAAACTGTCTTTTAAAATGTTAAAGATAATGACAACCTTTTCTACTTTCTTTCCAATAGTAAGGACATGAAATAATGGTATTATACTTTATAAAACTTAACTTTAGACTTTTTTTCAAAAATCAAATTAGATGGACTTTGTTTTGCAGTCATAGTCTTTTATATCCTTTTATTGTGATGACCACAGGAGATGCTTCATATTTTTTTTAATTATTTTTAGTTAAAGGATAATTGCTTTACAGTGTTCTGTTGGTTTCTGCTGTACAGCAACATAATAAGCCATAAGTAGCCATATATCCTCTTCCTCTTGAGCCTCCCTTCTACTATCCCACCCTGTGCATACTATCTTAAACTACTATTTTAAATCTATGTTGATTTGAGAAGTTAATTATCATTTTTATGTTCTCATAAAGGTTTTCTTTTGATTTTTGCATTTTTATTTCCATAAATCTTTAAAAGTAATTATGATAAATTCAATGCGATTTTTTGATTAATCTTGTAATGTAATGTTGCAATACAAAGCTGATTATTACTGCTTTCCCAAACCAAGGCATTTTAACATTAAAATTTTAACTCTTCTGTTTTACACTTGTGAAGGAATGGTGACCATTACTTATTGAATTAATAAGAAAAAATGAAACAAGTCAGTTAAACATATAAACTAATAACAAAAACTTGATAAAATGTTTCTTTAAAAACAGCAAATGCAAAAATTTACTAATTAAAATTGTATTTAATAGAATCAGTAGCCTTTATAAAATTATTTTAGATAATCATTAGCCTTAATGAAAAAGAATTTAACACTATATTTTATGTCCTCAAAATTGAATTTAAATGAATAAAATATTTTATGAAATATTTATAAAGATTGCTCACTCTAAAACAGTATATCAGGAATCAAATAGAAAAATAGAGAAAGCAAATTGCAATACTAGGGAAATTTTATAGGAAATTAATATTGGTTAAGAACATTTAAAAAAGTAATTTCTTTATTATGTATTTTCTGAAATTAGTATAATTCTCATTAAAATGTTTCATCTTTGTAAGTATGAAACCAACCCTTCATTAAGGTGAAACATGCATCAACTGTCTAGAGTACATATCCAAAATTTTCTATGAAGGTGGCTTCCTTTTTTGTTGTTGTTTTTAGACTAAGGTAATTTAAAACTCCTGTCAGCCATTTGTCTCCCTCTTCAATTTCCCGTTCCTTAGCTGTAAATCAAATCATGCAATGTTAAAAGCTTGCCTAGAATATTTCATGTGGTAGATCATATATTCTTATGATTCATCTTTTGGGGATGGAGTTTATAGGAAAATGAGAACATGCCTATTGTGCTACATTTTATAACCTGCTTTAAGAATTCCCTAGTGACTTTTAGGAAGAGAAGAATTAGTTTTAGAGAAACACTTTCAGAAATACAGTGACATGTTTTTCTGCTTGAGCCTGTCATAGCACAGGAGATGGTTTGGAGAATATGTTATGTACGTGACACATACCCCATAGCCTGGTTTTCTGACTTCCATTGTAACACCTTTGCTCCAGGAAGTACAAACTTCATTATTTTTTGAATGGGGACTGCAAATTCCTACCTCTACGCAGTATCCTTCACTTAGATGTTCTTTATGTGCGCCCTCTTCCTTGAAACATATTTCCATTTATTTCCAGGTTTAGCTCAAGCTTTCCTTCTCTAATACAACAAATATAAAAAATTAAAAATATTTTCCTGTATTATGTTATTTGTATATATTGCTTATTGGCTTTTAATGTATATTAACACATTGATAGCCTCAATTTTAGGGCTTCCCTGATGGCTTAGTGAAAAAGAAACTGCCTGCAATGCATGAGACATCAGAGACACAGTTTTGATCCCTGTGTCTAGAAGATCCCCTGGAGGAGGAAATGGCAACCCACTCCAGTATTCTTACCTGAAAAACCCCATGGACAGAGGAGCCTGGCAGGCTACAGTCTATGGGGTCACAAAGAGTTAGACATGACTGAGGAACTAAACAGGGAAACAGCCTCAGTTCTGGGCTTCCTAGGTGGCGCTAGCAATAAAGAATGCTTGCCAGTGCAGGAGACATAAAAGATGTGGGTTTGACAGTGGGGTCAGCAAGATCCCCTGGAGGAAGGCATGGCAACCCACTCCAACATTCATACCTAGAGGATCCCATGGAGAGGATCCTGGTGGGGTATATTCTATAGTGTCACACAGAGTCGGACATGACAGAAGCAACTTAGCACACACACACAGCCTCAGTTCTATCTGAGACATCTGTATATCACTAAGTTATAAATGATGCCTCATAGAATAACTCCAAAAAGAAAGACATGATTGCACACACAAGTGGTGCTAACTATAGTGAGATGCAGAACAAAGTGCCATCAACAGAGAGAAAAATTTTCTTCTCACTGTAGAGACAGGCTGCAGAGTACATTATTATTCATTCTGGATGGTAGATGTAGATATTCATTGCATTTAATTTTAGCGTTTGCTTTTCTCCAATTTTTACTGGTTGCTCCTAGAAGTGGATCATAAGTTTATTAATAGTAATGGCTCTGCCTTCTCTACCAAAAGTGTTTTATGATTTCCAAAGTGCATTTTACATATATTACAATTTTTGATCCTTACAGCAATCTTATGAATTAGAGAAAGAAGAAGTTCCTGGTCCATTTTTATCAGCCACAATAGGAAATAATTTTAGCCTCAAGTTCAGTGTAGCCATTCATTCAAATAGTCCAAATATTGAAAAGACTGTTTTATCTTTTCATTTTAAAAGATGTTTTCTATGGCCTTCATTATAAATCAAAGTACGCTATTTTAAAATCCTGCATAAATATGCACTAAATGAGATTCTCTATTCACTTTTTTAGCACAAGAGTAGCAAAACTGTGTAGACAAATTAGAGTTCCAAGAAGTATAAATGCAATGAATAAATTAATGGCAGCATTGATAGATGAGAGGGCGAGCAAAGGAATCTCATTCTGTGGCTTTACTGAATAACATTGTTTGCAATAATATTTGTAATTGTTGTTTGGAATTGTCTGGGAAGTGTTTAACTTCCTCAGTTGTGTCTCGACACAGCAAAACATAGAAGCGATGGACCAGCATTACAGTTCTCAACAGACCAGTGTCACAGCTCCGTGTTATAGCTCAGTTTTATTTAGAAAATAAAGGAAAATACATCCTCAAGGCATGAGGGCATAACTCAAAGACACAAAGAGGAGAGAGAGAGCATGCACACGGGAGAGAGATCCCTGGCCCTTTGGCTCCTCTTTTTATATGTCCCCCCCACCCCCCTGGGCCTGCCGTATGTAAATTGGGCTATCCAGGTGTTCTACCTGAGGTCCTTGGATCTTCCTTTGTTGTATTTTCGTGGACTTTTCCCTTCCTTGTCTTTTGTTGCTGCTGCTAAGTCACTTCAGTCGTGTCCGACTCTGTGCGACCCCATAGATGGCCTCGTACCAGGCTCCTCTGTCCCTGGGATTCTCCAGGCAAGAACACTGGAGTGGGTTGCCATTTCCTTCTCCAATGCATGAAAGTGAAAAGTAAAAGTGAAGTCACTCAGTCATGTCTGACTCTTAGTGACCTCATGGACTGCAGCCTACCAGGCTCCTCCATCCATGGGATTTTCCAGGCAAGAGTACTGGAGTGAGATGCCACTGCCTTTTCCTTGTCTTTTAGCTACCGCCATTCTAGACTCCTTTTCCCTATTCTAACTACCAAACATTCCCCCCTCAAGAGATGGGAGGCCCAAATCTTTGGGAATAGGGGCTTTGAGGTCTCTCTGGCTACTTCCTCCTGACCTGGGGCTGTGAGGGGCATTGAGCCTCCCCCTCGTGCTAGTCTCAGGCCTCAGAGTCCTTACAGTGGTGTCCATCTGGGGTGAGTGATATTTTCTGTGGTTGGCTGTAGTTTTATATATCCTTGTTGAACTGGCACTGTGTGTCATAGCTTGTTAATCTGGGCAGAGACAAAATGGATTAGACTATTGATAATACATGGAGCAATCATAAGCAGCATCAATATGGTATAAAAAGGACTAGAGGGACATTAGTCAACTCCAAATTACCATCACTGGGATGGCTCAAGTCCTACCTTGTTCAGAGATTAGAAGATCTATCTCCTGTCTGTTTTGGAGTCCACCCCTGCCAAGCTGTGTTGGCTCTTTAGAGCTATCCTGAGAAATCTTACCCCCAGAGACTAGATTTTGGGGGTGTTCATTAGAATGGCGCTCATTTGTAGTTCTGAATAGCTATCTGAGATCTCCCAGGGGCTCACAGATGTATTGAGTGTCCTTTTCTGTTTTATTCCACAGCTTGACTTGTGAAGTGAAACCAGGAGTTGTGTCCTGGTACCTTGACTACTGTAGGGGTAGAAATTATTATAGGGTAGGAGCCCTTCCATGCAAGCTGGAGTTGAGCCTTTGGGGACCTATCTTTCTAGACTTTAACTAGGACTTGAGTTCCTGGAGAATATAGTGGTGACTCCTTAGAATCTTTTGGGTCCTGGTTGACATCCCACAAGTGTATGAAGGAGTGAGTGAAGTTGCTCAGTCATGTCCAACTCTTTGCGACCCCATGGACTGTAGCCTACCAGGCTCCTCTGTCCATGGGATTTTCCAGGCAATAGTCCTGGAGTGGATATCCAGTTGGAATTGCCCAATGGTCATGGTATAAGATAGGAGGGTCTGAGCCTTTGGATCTAGGAAGAGATCATTGACATAAACAAAAGGTCTCCCATATAGCATCTCATAAAGACTAAGACCAGCCTGTCCCTTAGGGGCAATGCAAATGCAGAGGAGAGCTATCGGTAAAGCCTCCACCCATCTCAGGGAGCTCTCTTGGGTTATCTTTTTTATCAATGATTTTAAGAGTTGGTTGGCTCTTTCTCCTCCTTTTCCTGAAGACTGAGGCCTCCAGGCACAATGGAGGTAATAATGCCCAATGCTTTAGAGACCCCTTGGGTGGCCTTAGAAGTAAATGATGTCCCATTGTCAAGTTGTAATGGCCTGGGCAGACCAAATCTCAGAATGATTTCATGGAGCAGTAGTTTTAGCACCTCCTCAGGTACCCCACTCCAGTACTCTTGCCTGAAAAATCCCATGGTTGGAGGAGCCTGGAAGGCTACAGTCCATGGGGCCTCTGAAGGTTGGACACAACTGAGGACACCACTTTCATGCATTGGAGAAGGAAATGGGAACCCACTCCAGTGTTCTTGCCTGGAGAATCCCAGGGACGGGGGAGCCTGGTGGGCTGTCGTCTATGGGGTCGCACAGAGTTGGACATGACTGAAGCGACTTAGCAGCAGCAGCAGCAGCAGCAGGTTTCTCAGTCTGGGTGGGAAAGCTTTCAATCCACCCTGTGAATGTATCTATCATGACTAATAGGTATTTATACCCTTGAGAAACTTGCATCTGGGTGAAGTCCATCTGCCAGTCATCTCCTGGGAAAGTCCCATGTTGTTCAACAGGCTGAGCCAGCTGGGGTCTTTGAGCTCCTTGGGGGTTATTTAATTGGCAAGTGAGACAGAGGAGACCACTTGCTTTATAATCGTTTGGAGGCCTGTTCCTCTGAAGGACCTTCCTAGTAATCTTTGGAGGGACTTTTCACCTAAATGAGTGGTGGCATGTAAGGAGTTAATCAACTTCCATTGCAGGGTCTCAGGAAGAAAAAGGAGTCCCTCCTTTTGGAACCACCCCATCTTGATAGCCCTCACTCTTAGCTTTAAGAGTCTCACCTTCAGTGTATGAAGGAGTTACTGGCAAATTAGTCTGTGGAAATAAGGTGGCAACCACTTTTAGGTCATTGTTCTGTAATGCTGCTCTCTTAGCTGCCTGATTGGCTGCTTGGTTCTCTTGTGCCACTCTTGCTCCCTTTTTGGTATCCTTTACAGTGGGAGACTCTGGGCTCCAAAATCACTGCAGATGGTGACTCCAGCCATGAAATTAAAAGACGCTTACTCCTTGGAAGAAAAATTATGACCAATCTAGATAGCATATTGAAAAGCAGAGACATTATTTTGCCAACAAAGGTCCATCTAGCCAAGGCTATGGTTTTTCCTGTGGTCATGTATGGATGTGAGAGCTGGACTGTGAAGAAGGCCGAGCGCCAAGGAATTGATGCTTTTGAACTGTGATGTTGGAGAAGACTCTTGAGAGTCCCTTGGACTGCAAGGAGATCCAATCATCCATTCTGAAGGTGATCAGCCCTGGGATTTCTTTGGAGGGAATGATGCTAAAGCTGAAACACCAGTACTTTGGCTACCTCATGCGAAGAGTTGACTCATTGGGAAAGACTCTCTGATGCTGGGAGGGATTGGGGGCAGGAGGAGAAGGGGACGACAGAAGATGAGATGGCTGGATGGCATCACTGACTCCATGGACGTGAGTCTGAGTGAACTCCGGGAGTTGGTGATGGACAGGGAGGCCTGCCATGCTGTGATTCATGAGGTCACAAAGAGTCGGACATGACTGATTGACTGAACTGAACTGAACAGTGGGAGACTCAGACCTCAGTGGGCAGATGGACTGCCTCCAAGAGCCTAAGAATGTTGTCACCATATTTGATTGGGGCCCCACGGGTGGTCAAATGGCCTCTTTCCTTTCAAATAGCCGCATGTGCATGTAACACCAGAAAGGCATACTTGGAGTCAATGTAAATGGCTACTGTTTTTCCTTTTCCCAGTTCTAAAGCTTGAATCATTGCTATGAGCTCAGCTAATTGGGCTGAAGTACCTGGTGGAAAAAGGTTTAGGCTCTATGGTCTCATATTTGAGACTACTGCATATCCAGCTCTTCTTTTTCCATCCAAGACAAAGCTGCTTCCATTAATGTAAAAGATTTCCTCAGAATTGGTCAGAGGATCTTCTGACAACCCTGCTCAGGGTTTTGTCCAGTGGTCCAAGGTTTCTAGGCAAGAGTGAAAGGGGAGAGAGCCCTCGGGGGTAGGCAGGAGGGTGGCTGGGTAAAGAAACTCACAAGGGGATATAGTCAGTCCTGGATTTTCCATCAGCACTTCTTGATATCTGAGGATTCTTTGATCAGACATCCATAAATGGCCTCTCCCATTTAGGAGTTTTTTTCACTTCGTGGCTGGTAAAAATAATTTGCCTCCAAAGAAGAGTTTTAAAGCATCTTCTTTAAGGACTGTAATAGCTGCAAGGTGTCAAAGGTAGGAAGAGATTTCTTCCAATAAGGGAGGAGGATAGTAGGGACCACTAGAAACTGGTGGGAAAATATTTGTCCATCCAAGCAACAGAATGCTCAGGTGAATCTCTTGCATTTGTTTTTCCTGTAGCACCCAAAATGGTGCAGGTTTGGGAGGAGAAGGCTCTGGAGTAGGAGGTAAGGACAGAGTAGGTAGCCCCTGTGCAAACCAAGAAACTCTCAGACCTACCTGCTGCATCCAGTTGCACCCTTGGCTCCAGCCCCATGATGGTTGCCTATGACAGGCAGGCTGGCTGGAGTGGGCCACTTCAGTCCTGTTGAACCATTGTGAGGGAAGGCTTGGCGCTTTACCTTGCGGCTCTTGGGTCCCCAGTGCAGAGTGCCACCCAATGTCCCAATTAATGGCATTTGTAGCCAGCCATTTTGGGAGATTTGTCATGAGTTGGACACTCTTTGGCCCAATGCCCAGCCTGTCTACAGATTAGGCATTTGTCTTGTCCTTCAAGGACTCAGAGTTTGCCATAGGGGTTCCCTAGTGAGTGGCCAACATCTTGGCATGCCTTTTCTCTTTCCTTTACTCTATTTCCTTGGCCTTGGCCTCCCTCTCCTGTTCTCTGTTATAAAAGGTATTGGTGGCTGTCTGGACCATCTCATCTAAAGAGGCAGCAGGGTCCTGCTGCTGTATCTGTTGTAACTTTATCCTGATGTCTGATGCACACTGGGACAGGAATTTGTCCTTTAAAATCACCTGTCCCTAATAAGAGTCTAAGTCCAGATTGGTAAACTTTTAAAGGACCTCTTTTAGCCTTTCCAGAAAGGCAATGAGATTCTCACTGGCCTCCTGAGTTATTGCTGAGACTGGGCACACAGTCCCACAGTAATAGGCTTCCTTCTATTCCCATGGGTGGACTTCCATAGCGGTAAATCTTTCTGAAGCTTATCCTATCCAGTACTGTTGTAACCTAAGAGCCAGGCATCCCCGGGTCAGGGTGCAGATTCCCAGGCAAGCTGAGGCATGACAGCCTCCTGGAAATCAAATCCCCAGGCAGGTCATGGCATGTCAGCTCCTGGGGCCCCTGGACTGGCAGATCCCCGAGCAGGTTGAGGTGTGACAACCTTTTGAGGACCAGATCCCTAGGCAGGTCGAGGCAGGTCGACCTCCTGGGACCCCAGAATTGGAGTTGGGCGTCTCTAAGGTCTCCAGAGTGACCAGTGCCAGGTAGGATTCAGTTCTGTTCAGTTCATTTCAGTCGTTCAGTCGTGTCCGACTCTTTGCAACCCCATGAATCTCAGCACGCCAGGCTTCTCTGTCTATCACCAACTCTTGGAGTTCACTCAGACTCACGTCCATTGAGTCAGTGATGCCATCCAGCCATCTCATCCTCGGTCATCCCCCTCTCCTCCTGCCCCCAATCCCTCCCAGCATCAGAGTCTTTCCCAATGAGTCAACTCTTCGCATGAGGTGGCCAAAGTACTGGAGCTTCAGCTTTAGCATTATTGCTTCCAAAGAAATCCCAGGGCTGATCTCCTTCAGAATGGACTGGTTGGATCCCCTTGCAGTCCAAGGGACTCTCAAGAGTCTTCTCCAACAGCACAGTTCAAAGGCATCAATTCCTTGGCGCTCAGCCTTCTTCACAGTCCAGCTCTCACATCCATACATGACCACAGGAAAAACCATAGCCTTGACTAGATGGACCTTATTTGGCAAAGTAAAGTCTCTGCTTTTGAATATACTATCTAGGTTGGTCATAACTTTTCTTCCAAGGAGTAAGCGTCTTTTAATTTCATGGCTGCAGTCACCATCTGCAGTGGTTTTGGAGCCCAAAAAAATAGTCTGACACTGTTTCAACTGTTTCCCCATCTATTTCCCATGAAGTGATGGGACTGGATGCCATGATCTTCGTTTTCTGAATGTTGAGCTTTAAGCCAACTTTTTCACTCTCCTCTTTCACTTTCATCAAGAGGCGTTTTAGTTCCTCTTCACTTTCTGCCATAAGGGTGGTGTCATCTGCATATCTGAGGTTATTGATATTTCTCCCGGCAATCTTGATTCCAGCCAGGTAGGATTAAGGGGCTGTAATTTTAATCATTGCCAGTTTGTTCACTTCAGATGGGAATAGATATTATGAAGAATAGCAATCCAAGTCTGTGCCCTGAGACTGGGAACCTGGTGAAACAGCCATAAGCCTCATCCTCTTACTGCTCTAAGGGATTGTGAGTCACTGATTTCCTCCCCTACTCCTCCATAAGAGCAGCTTAGAGTGTTTCCAATGGTGAACAGTTCATTGTCATAGACCCCCTTTAGGTAAAACAGAAGTAATGACAAAGGAGTGGGTTATCTGGCCCTGTTAGGGGCATTGAGAGTATTTTAATAATAGGTGGGGTGGAGCAATGTTGCCTACAAGGGGGCAGGGTCCTGGTTGTAGGAGTTAGTAATTGGCTTAAAAACAAATTAATAAGAGGCAACACGCCAGATGTTCCATAAAAGTGGAATGGAGATTTGATCCTGGGGTATGTTTGTAACTTTAGCAGAAGGGTTTGGGCCCAAACGGCCTGCAGGGCTAACTCCCAAAGTGGCAACCATTATCCCTGGAAGCCCAATTGCCTTTGAAGGGAGGCCAACAGATGGACTTCTAGCAGGCATTGTGTGCCTGTCTCCCACACTGGCAGGTTCACTGAGAGATGCTATTGTTGCTCATGTTATAGGAAACATGGAAGGTGAACGCCTGACTATCTAGAGGGATTGGATATTATACAGTATTTCCCTCCCAAGGGCCAGCTATTTTCTGGTTGTCCCTCTGGAAGATTGTAGAGGCAACACTGTGGGCCTGGACAGGGCTCAGGAAAAGAGCATGAAGCAGGAGGGAAGGGGGCAGGGAACAAGTTTTGAAAGAATGACATAACACAAGGGCATAACATAAACCAGTTAAAATCAAATGCATCCAAGATGACAAGTAAAATTCAACTAAACCTTGATCCCCAATCTGCAAGCTAAATACCATATCCAGGTGGCAGGACAGTTCCAAGGCACTCTCAAAAGACAGAGGAGTGGGTGGTTCCCCAATGATTGGGATGACCCTCCCACTCATTAGCGTATGAATTCACCCACTCGCCAAACCTAGCCACACCACATTCCGTGGCAGAAGCACTTGCTCTTTGCAATGGCCCACACCCTGCAGAGTGTGCTTCTCTCTAAATCTGAACAAATCCACCTCTTACCCATCTCTGTGTCTCTCACTGATTTTTTGCAATGAGACATCAGAACCAGAGCTTCATTAGGTCCTGAAGCCAGGCATCATGGGTTTTGACGGGGCTCAAGTCCTGGGAGAAAGGAGCCGAAGGAAGAGAAGGAAAAGCAGTAGGAAAAACGTGCCAAGGAAACCCCTTCATGAAAACTGAAACTGAAGTTGCTCAATCATGTCCGACTCTTTGCGACCCCATGGACTGTAGCCTATCAGGCTTCTCCGTCCATGGGATGTTCCAGGCAAGAGTGCTGGAGTGGATTGACATTTCCTTCTCCATAATAAAAACCCCTTCATAATCTGCCATAAAACCTGATAAATACTTGACCTGTGCTCACAGTTTTCATTGGCCTGATCCTTGACACAAAGAAAATTAAGGACAGAACTCCCACTGGCCTGTGTAACAGCTACTGGGGCCAGCAGACAGTGGAGCCTTTGGGACTGAGGAGTAGCCTCTCCAGAGTCCCTCAATTGCCCCCACTGCCACTCGCCTGTTCGCGGGGGGTTCAAGGAAAAAAGATACAAGAGATTGTAAGAAAACTAAGGTTTTGTTAGACATATGTCCCTTCAGCCATAGGAGAGAGGACCTCCTACCTTAACCGGAGGTCTTCTGGAATCTGAGACTGAGCTGCTTGAGGTTTCTGCTAAGTTGGTTTTTTGCTATCCCAGTTTCCAGCATGCTGGGCTTCTTGTCACTTCCCTTGTGCTGGGTTTTCTTAGTGTTTCGTTTCCACTGTGGGAGCTTTTGCCAAGTTGGGCTCCTGCTGTGCTTGGCCTCCTCCTTGCAGGGGCTGTGCCAAGGTTGTTTCAGTCAAGTTAAATTGGAGTCACAGCACCATAGATATCAGGGGAGTGTGGAGTGTGTAATTTCCTTGGTTCTGTCTGGTCCAACCAAAAGTTGAAGCGATGGGCCAGGGCTAACAACTTTCAACCAGACCAGTGTCACAGCTCCATGATACAGCTCAGATTTATTTAGAAAATAAAGGAAAAGACATCCTCAAGGCATGAGGGCATGCCGACCCAAAAGACGTGAAGAGAAGAGAGAGAGAGAGAGCAAAAGAGAGAGAGAGAAAGTGACCCATGGCCCTTTGGCTCCGCTTTTTATATGTTTTTTCTCCTCCTCCTGGGCCTGCCCTATGTAAAGTGGTCTAGCCAGGAGTGCTGTTTGTTCTACCCGAGGTCGTTACTCCCGTCTTCTCACCTTTGTTTTATTTTGGCAGGCTTTTCCCATCCTTGTCTTTTAGCCACTACCATTCTGGACTCCTTTTTCCTATTTGAACTACCTAACAGAATGTACATTTGTAAGATCAGGGAATTGTTGTTTGGAATGTACTAGACTATTAAAAAAAATAATGAAACTGATTCCTCCTCCTCAGGATTATTGGACACTAAATTTTAAATTTTCAGAAGTAGGTCTCAGCTATTCCTGTGCAAGTCAGCTCCATCTCATAAAGAAACACAAAGATAGCAAGTCTATTGATACTAGGAAATGGTGTTCTTTTTACCTTTCTGGGGTACAGTTTAGGACAGGATGACTGTGTAAGGTCTAACTGTGTTAATATACAGATGCCTCACTCTTCCCTGAAACACAACATTGTCTCTATCAAATGGAAATCTGTGAATGGAAACAACTTTCTTCAACAGCACCCTGAAATGTATTATTGTATTTCATTTTGAACTGTGGTGTTGGAGAAAACTCTTGAGAGTCCCTTGGACTGCAAGGATATCTAACCAGTCCATTCTGAAGGTGATCAGCCCTGGGATTTCTTTGGAAGGAATGATGCTAAAGCTGAAACTCCAGTACTTTGACCACCTCATGCGAAGAGTTGACTCATTGGAAAAGACTCTGATGCTGGGAGAGATTGTGGGCAGGAGGAGAAGGGGACAACAGAGGATGAGATGACTGGATGCATTATTAACTCGATGGACGTGAGTTTGAGTGAACTCTGGGAGATGGTGATGGACAAGGAGGCCTGGCGTGCTACAATTCATGGAGTCACAAAGAGTTGGACATGACTGAGCGACTGGACTGAACTGATGATCTAAAAAATAATGTAGTCAAAGAAGGAGACATTGTAGTTATAGTCATGATGCAGGATTTTGGCTTTCATTGGACTGTGTGATTTTTATCTAGAATGTTAATGGTTAAAGAAGGAAACACATTTTTTTTTCATTTTCTTTATCCCAAGGCATTTTGTGATATCATATTACCTGCTCTACTGTGCTCTCCAAGAAGTTACTGTATATGAGAACTGTCATATGCCTTTAATTTAGGTCCATATTATTTCCCCTGGGAAATTTTAGAAATGCGAGGTGGATGTTTGAAAATGGATGGGGAAAAAGATCTGATGGAAGGAAACTTGTAGAAAAGGAAAATAGATGACCTCCTACATCTTTGCCTTTTTTGGTCCTTAAAATGTAGTGATAATCTTGTTTGTATTCACTCTCAGAACCAAATAATTGATACTTTTGACCTCATATTAGTTAGAAAATTTCCATTAAAAAAAAATTTCTATTCGAAACTTTGTTTTCACTTTTAAATTCATTGAAACATTCAAGGCCACAGTTTCTGATTTAATAGTGGGAGGTGCAAAAATTTCCCACTTATCTTTTATTTGATTCTTTAGAGGTAAATGAATCACTTTAACAGTTATCATAAAATCCTCTGGGTAAGATATTAGTGTATAAATGAAGTGAGTATTTTTCCTATAATACTGTATCTCAATAAAATATTTTAAAGTAAACCAGTTTATAACTCTTCACAATATGAGAAATCTTTTGTAACCTTCCAGTAAGTTATTTTTTTTATTTTATAGTAAGTCAAAATATGCTGCTGATGATCTTTACATTTTTTACTCCAATTATTAAAGTCATCACCTGTGTATAGTGTTTAATGAGAAGAACTGCTACTGCTACTGCTACTGCTAAGTCATTCAGTCATGTCCGACTCTGTGTGACCCCATAGACAGCAGCCCACCAGGCTCCCCCATCCCTGGGATTCTCCATGCAAGAATACTGGAGTGGGCTGCCATTTCCTTCTCCAATGTATGAAACTGAACAGTGAAAGTGAAGTCGCTATATGACTGATATTTCTTAAATACTATTATTATGTTTTCTTCTAAGCAATGTAACAAATTGACTTGCATAAATTTTCATAATTCTATAATGTAAGTTGTACTGTGAGTCAATTTAGATTTAAGGTAGATTCATGGGGTTGCAAAGAGTCAGACACAACTGAGCGACTGAATGGAATTGAACTGAACTGAACACAGAGAAGAGTATAAATACCTTGCATTAGATCACTCAGAACTGAAATTTGACTCCAGACAGCCCTGTTCAGAGGCTATATTCTCAACCTGTTCCTACTGTTGCCACTGCATAATTCTACAAGCTAGAAGCTACGTTTTACACTATTCTCATGAATGTCTTAGTTATAGACACTGTGCTTGTGTCAAAATTCCAAATATAATAACTATGCAGCTAGACAGAGGAGTATTTTGGTTACTTTAATATTTTTTTTTCTATTGAAATTTATCCTCCAATTTCAATGGGCAAGAATTATACAATACCTTGTATTCTTTATCTCCATATTATTTTTAGTGCTTGATTTAAATAAATAAAAAAACCCTCCCCCCCCCAACCCTGCACATCTCTTAAGAACTATAGAGTGGAAGGTAAGAGTAGGAGTCTTAAAAGTTAAGGAATATAATCAGGTGTGGGGATAATACCTCTCCTGCTACATACATAGTTAATTCATGCTCTGACTAGATTATTTCAATAATCCTGATCCTGTGTTCAAGCAATTATGTAATTTACCTGTAGATTTAGAAGATTAATCCAATCCTTATGGATAATGAGCCTGTACAGTAATTTAACAAAAAGAGCAGATTACATTTTCCTATTTGTAGGCAGTGAGAATGCTGGGAAAGAGCAGACTCCCAGGGTGCACTTATGGATTCTTAGCTATTCTCACAGGGAATCTAGATTACATGCCTATTTCTTTTCCTGCCTGAGTTTCCTGCTCACAGGGCTTCCCTAATAGCTCAGTTGGTAAAAGAAAAATCTACCTGCAATGCTGGAGACCTGGGTTTGAGCCCTGGTTTGGGGAAATCCCCTGGAGAAGGAAAAGGCTAGCCACTCCAGTATTCTGGCCTGGAGAATTCCATGAACTGTATAGTCCATGGGGTGGCAGTGTTGGACACAACTGAGCAACTTTCACTTTCAGATGTTATTAAGAGTAGTTTGCAATTATGAAAAATACATCACCAATGGTGTTTTACTCAGAGTTCTCTGGAAAATAAAACCAACAGGATGTACACACACACACACATATACACACATATACAGTGTAAGTCTGCAGACTAGAGACCCAGTCTAGTGATGCTTCTGTTTCAGTTCAGAGGTCTCATGTGATAGAACCAGGCCAGGAAGGACCAGTGTTGCAGAAGAAATCTGAAAGCAATCTCCAAGAGAGTTCTCTCTTGCTTTGGGGTGGTCAGTCTTTTTATTCTATTCTGGCCTTAAACTGATTTAATGACCCTTATCCCCCTCATGGAGGGAAGTCTGTTTTATTCCATGTCCACCAATTTAAATATCATCTCATTCAAAAACTCCTCCCTACAAAAAGTCAGAATTATGCTTGACTAAATATCCATGGCTATTAGGGCCCAGGCAATGACACACAAATTAGCAATCACAAATGACAACACTGTTCTGTTGATTTAAAATATACTTACTCAACTTTTATTAGGGAATGACAAGTAGAAAAGGGGTGAATTGGCAATTTTTATTTAAAAATTACATATTTTTACATATAAATACATATTACATTATATTACTTATAAATACATATTTATATACAAAGTTTTTTTTTTATATGTGAATGGAAAGATCTAATAACTTCTTTATGGTTTATTACAGTTTTGGCAAGATTTTTTCATGTTGAATTTTATAGTATTTTATTATACATTACATTTAAATTTCTTCATTATATAATTCTATTAACTTAAAATATAGACACATATATGCAGTTTAGATTGTTTATTGATTATATTTCAGCATAGTTAAAGTGATTTTATAAAATATTTATTGTAAGTAGAGGGAGTTGGATCTATGAAGATTAAAACCTACTGAGATATTATTATATTGGGTTGATAAATTTTTGGAAATGTACTTAGATAGTTCTTTCCAATGCTCTCTAAATTTCACCAATGTCTTTTGTGAAACAAACCCTAGACCTACTCAAATATTTAATATATATTTTTCACAATTGTTTTGAACTGACTAGTCAGTGTTTCTATTATTAGACATTTTGCTCTGTAGTTACTTTATTCTTGTATAATGTAGTTCTAGCATGGAGAAAGCAATGGCACCCCACTCCAGTACTCTTGCCTGGACAATCCCATGGACGGAGGAGCCTGGTGGGCTGCAGTCCATGGGGTCGCTAAGAGTCAGACACGACTGAGCGACTTCACTTTCACTTTTCATTTTCCTGCATTGGGAGAAGGAAATGACAACCCACTCCAGTGTTCTTGCCTGGAGAATCCCAGGGACAGGGAAGCCTGATGGGCTGCCGTCTATGGGGTCGCATAGAGTCGGACACGACTGAAGTGACTTAGCAGCAGCAGCAGCATAAGTTTATAAGCATTATAGTCTTTGCTGCTTCTTTTTTGCAGCTCTTGGGGAAAAAAAAATCTACTTTCTGTGTGTAACATTGACCATAAGAATATTTTAAGGTGTTACATGAAGTCACTCACTTACGTGGCAGATATTAGATAGGTGCTAAACATGCTATCTCTTTTTGGATCAACTCTTTAATATATTTATTTAATTCTTTTCATATAGGTAGTTCTGTGATTAGTTCTTGCCATGAAACATGTACAGAAGTGAGGTATACTACTCTCGGGCCCAGATATTTAGGAGAGGGTATCTTTTCTTCTCTAATGTCTTCCCTGGTGGCTCAGCAGTGAAGAACCTGCCTGCCAATGCTGGAAATGAAGTTCAATGCCTGGATTGGAGAGAAACACTGGAGAGGGAAATGGGAAGGAAATGGCAACCTACTCCAATATTCTTGCCTGGGAAATCCCATGGGCAGAGGAGTTGGCCAGTGACAGTCCATGGGGTTGCAGGAGAGTCAGACACTACTTTGCAATTGAACAACAAAAAATGTTTTCTTCACTTTCTTCTCTGCTGTTAGCAGAAAAATTAGAGATTTCATGGTAAAGATGATGAAATACCATAAGGTAGAAAGAGCTTAGATCTCTAAATGGCCATGCAAAATAGAAACACCTTCCCTGTTATCTCTCCTCCCAGAACCATTACTCTATAATGTGAATGAGCCATAATATTTATGATAAGGTAGTGATATTTTTTACATATTTTTATGGCAGAAAGTCTATCCTAAGTAATTAACATATTGTATAAGCACTTTTCACACGTCCTGACATCAAATAGCTAGTTAATAAATGATAGCTGTTACCCATCACTTTTTATGTCAAGTGATAAAATACATTCTGTGTACAAAATATGCCTGCAGGTAAAAACATGCTACTTACCAGAAATACTACTTCTTACCAGAAATACTTACCATTCCAAGTAAATATAATTTCATAACCAAATCTTGACATGCCCACATTACTTATTTTAATATTTAAAATTCATCAGATATGAATATTTCTGGCATTCTTCTGTTTTCCAATTATTGTCAGTTTAATAGAAAGTCACACGTCTCTTCTAAGAAAAAGAAAGTGAAGTGTTAGTTGCTCAGCTGTGCCCAACTCATTGTGATCCTATGGACTGCAGCCCACCAGGCTCCTCTGTCCACAGGATTTTCCAGGCAAGAATACTGGAGAGTTTTGCCATGTCCACCTCCAGGGGATTTCCCGACCCAAGGATTGGACCAGCGTCTTCTGCATTGCAGGTAGATTCTTTACCGACTGAGCTACCAGGGAAGCACATTCTGATAGTTAGCGTAATCTATTTCAGTAGGCATTATGCTATATTCCATAGTTTAAGTCTATGTTATTTTGATTTTTTGTTCTCATGTTCCTTCATTCATGCAACACATATTTATTGGGTTACTGATGTGTGAACAATCTATTGAATTTCTTTCCACAATTGATGTCATTCATTGCTTTCCACAGAGTAACTTTTCCTCCATTTGTTGACTCAATACATATTGAGATGTGTTTTTCTTTTTCATATAGAGGAAGACACTGGCCCACTATCCTCCAAACAGGTAGTTTGCATAATATTATCTGAATTATTCTCCTCTTTATTTAGTTATTTTTCTTTTGATTGGAAAATTGTGAATGATATTGAATAATCTACAATCTGGCTTATTGCATAATTAAAATGATGATTAGGAAAGTTTGGATAAAAAAAGCAAATATTTCTCTAGTTCAGAAATAGTAGAAACTGTCCAATTGACCTGAGTGCAGTATTTTATCAAGTTTTACTGTCATCTTATCAACTCATTTTTGAGATTGCACAGGAAACCCTCGTGTAGATAAAAATTGGTGTTCTATTTTTTAGTATTTATTAGGGAGGTAAGAAAAACAGAAATCATTAATATTTGGAGCCATATATGCTCTTCTCAGAAAAGAAATAAATAAATAGAAAGATAAATAAGTGAATAAAAACAAGGTTTGGGGGAATAAACCTTCAAAACAACATCTGTTCCAGAATTGAGGGATGACAATATTAAAAATATGTTACTAATTTTAAAATAAGGACATTTACATTTCTACCAAAAAATTTTTAAATATATATGATTTTCCTTGAATTCTCTAATTATTCCTAGAATTGAGGTAAACTAGAGTAAAACATCTTTTCAGTGACAGTGACAATGAAAACCAATCTTTATTACTGAAATATTCATCATCATAAAACATAACATGTTTCTTTAGTGTGATAGAGTCTCAGAGCACATGAATAGATGGCTGATTGTAATAGGGATGACTAATGTAGTATACAGCTAAAGAATCCAAGACCATATTTCACAAATGCCAGAAGGCAAGCTTTAAAAATACATGCTATTTATTCATTAGAATCAATCCTGCTACAGACATAGGGCATACCTCTCATTGTGAAACACAACTTAAAATTCATTTAAATTGTATGATCTTATACAAGTAAATTTAAAAGTAACTCGTAATCTAGGAATTGATCATTGGATATAATAAATGATCTACATGACTTATGTTTAGGAAATCTAATAATTGAAGAGCAAACTTTACTTGTGTGTAGGACGAGTTTAGGACTCTTTGTTATTATGAAAGATGTCAAAAGCTAATGACATGCTCCTGTTCTCAGATTGAGCACAGGAAAATAAAATAAGTACTGTTATTAGACTGACTTTAGAAGTTGTGATACCATAGTCAGATAAAACTTTAAAAGACAGTAATAATTTTCATATTAATTTCTAATATGAGAGAACATATTTATATATTTTAAGAGCCAAAAGTCTGTAAAAATACATTCAAGTAGCTCACTTCATTAAGAGGTTGCAAATATCATTAAGTATAATATAGAAACAAGAACTATATAATCATCATTGGTTTACAGAGTCATTGGTTAAGATCTACAAATGGACTCTCTGTGTCCATCACTGTAACAGACAAGAAATCAGTCATTATTATGGATAAACCTATACTAGTCTTGAAATTTTGGCCAACGGTGGTGGTAAACCTGTTTATTTTTAAGGGTATAACTGCTTCTTTAGTGGATAATGACTTTCAAATGAAAAGAAATTAAATTTAGAAATGTTTAAGTGATTTATACCCACAATATTGATATTTTTGATATTTAATATATTTGTAATGTTTAACAAAGTGTAGCCTATTAAGAGTAAACACACACACACACACACACACACTCAACATGTAATTCCAATTGAAAATAAATAGTTGATTTCAATTCAAAATAAATAATTTATACTTCATTTATATTCAGATCCCAAGATGAAATCATATTAAACTTTTATCCAATATTGAAACATTTCAGAGAATTTCAGATCATATCTGTATTGGGGTTTTTGGTGCAAAGGTGCTTTTGCTAGCCTTAATTGCCTTAGCTACTCATCTTGATTCCCCTATACAATGGCTGCTGCTGCTGCTAAGTCACTTCAGTCATGTCCGATTCTGTGCGACCCCATAGACAGCAGCCCACCAGGCTTCCCCATCCCTGGGATCCACATCCTTATAAATATTTTTAATATCTATTCCATCTTTTCCTACTCAATCTTCAATTATTCTATAATTTATACCAGAAATAGTTTTGAACATAGATCCTAAAAAGGGATTTAGAATTGAGATACTCACATATTTGAGTTTTGGATCTTGAAAAATGAGATTTAAATACTGGAATGGACCAGATAGGACTGAGAATCCTCAATTATATCTGAATACTGCTTGTTGAGAAAATCATGTCCTGTGTCCCATCTGAATTTTTCAGTACATAAATGCATTTTAATGACTTTAACTGGAGTGGTGTCACAAAGAACATCAGTTGCCCTTAATGCACATACATTGTCTTTCAGGAACAAATTTCAGGAATCAAATTTCACCATAATCTTGATAGAGAAAAATGGACCTGTTGCAGAAGAAGATGTCTATATTTTGAAAGAGTTACAAAATCTTAATGATTTTGGTGGCAGGGGACTGGAAATCATATAGAAGGGTAGATGTTAAGATCATTAAACTAACAAAGATGAAGCAATGTCTTATCTTAATGATGTGTCATTTAATGTGCTGACTTAAAACGTTATGAGTGACATTAATAGTGTCTAGACTAATTAACTTGGTTAACTGAATCTGGATTCAACAAAATGGTACAATTTGTGCTCAACAATCTTATATTCAAAACTGTATTCCACAGTAGGAATACCTTCCCTTCCTCAGTAGAAATAGTGAAGAAACTAAGAAACACAAGTTGGTAAAGAATCTGCTGCAGTGCAGGAGACTTGGATTTGATTCCTTTGTTGGGAAAATCCTCTGGAGAAGGAAATGGCAACCGACTCCAGTATTCTTGCCTGGAGAATCCAGTGGACAGAGAAGCCTGACAGGCTACAGTCCATGGGGTTGCAAGGTTGGACACAACTTAGCAACTAAACCATCAAAAGAAGAGAGAAATGCATCATCATCTCTGAAAATCTCTGAATATATTTTTGGTCTTTATATGCAAGAGATGATTATGGAGGCATTGGAAATGGAATTAGGTTCCTTGCTTTCATTGGGAATAATAAGTATTCTGAACAGGAGTCATTTGGTAGCCTTTGACCTTTAGAGAGTCCAATAGACTAAATAGTGGGAGAAATTACCATAACCAGGCCACAAGGACAGATTAGTAATCAGAGTGTTTTGATCAGCAGAGAATTGTGGAGAAGGTTAATTGATTACAGGGTCTTCAAAATTGGAACAGATGGGGAACCTGCAAGAATGCTGTTTGGAATATATAATTAGAAAAATTCTTGGTTTAGGGGGAAGGATTCTAAATCAAGTCAGTATACCTACATGTACACACATTCACATCCACAATCAATTACAAATAGAATTTATACTTTCAGCCAATCAAGTAATATTGTTTTGAAATTATAGCCAATATATTTATAGCTGAGATAGAATGAAGAATATGAAATATGGATAGAAAAAATATTAGTTTAAATTCTGCAGAAGATATAATATATCTAGAAAAATGAAGGAATCACACCAGTTTCTAATACAAAATTTTATAGAAAGCAATGGGACAAAAATTAATACAGTCACTAACTTTATATGTACAACAGCCATAACAGAAGAAAAATTTTATTTCAAAAGCAACAGAAGTATTATATGTATGCAGTGCTCATTCATTTCTGTCGTGTCTAACTCTTTGTGACCCTACCGCTATCCATGGGATTAACCTGGCAAGAATATTGGAATGGGTTGCCATGCCCTCATCCAGGGGATCTTCCCATCACAAGGATCAAACCCATGTTTCCTGCATCTCCTGCATTCCTGGTAGATTCTTTACACACCGAGCCACCTAGGAAGTCCAAGTATTATATATCACAGAATAAAATAGAAATAAATATTAAGGTCAATCAGAATAGATTCTTAAAGAGTATACACAGTACCTGTAAAGAAATGCAAAGGCATTTGATGGGCATTCAAAATACAATTTTGTTTATTTAAGTAAGTTCATATATTTAACATGATGTTAATAAAAATAAAAGTCAGAGATTTTTGGGTTTTTTGATAGGGAAGAGATGATCTAATTCCAGATTCATGTGGAAAGATAACTAAGTAACAGCGACCATGAACATTTTTTAAAGAAAAGAAATGATAGAAGACTAGCTTTACTTGATATTGTCATAGTACAAAATAAAGATAGTTAATATTGATGTACTAATGAGCATGTATATTATTAAAACGATGGATATTGAAGGAAATAGCATCATAAATATATAATTAAAAATGACATCTCAACTTATTTGGGGAGATGGTTTATTCAATGAATAAGGTTGGACATCTGTGTAACCGCATAGGGAAAGCATCATTTTGGAGCTTTTACTCAAAGTTATAACAGAATGTGATACGTTCCAAATAAATTTTAAAAAAATTAAAATTTATGAAGCTATATAAATGGTGGAGGAACACTTGGAAAACTTAACTCACAAATATGAAGTAGGGAAAAGTGTGTCGCAGTATGAAACTAAAATAGACGTTTTAAAGGAAATAACTGATTTATATACAAAATAAAAAATTCTGAAAAATCTTCAATAAAGTAAAAAAGAACAACTTACTTCTTGTGAAAATATGTTGCAACTCATCTGAAAGACAGTGATTGATTATTTAGTATGTTTCTACTAATGGATAAGAAGACACAATGATATTTTAAACAACGTGCAGATGAATGAAGAAGTATCTTAAGGATAAAAAAGCTAAACTTCTCTCAAAATTGTTAAAGATTTCACATAAGTACTATATCAACAGAAGATAGGCAAAAATTCAACCTAGCTGATAATTGTGTTGCTAATGTTATTAGGTAAACACATACTCTTAAAACTGTAGGTAAATGTAAAATTGAAAAAATACTTTAAAAGGGCAAGTTTTAAATAATTTTCAAAAATTTAAAATGCATATGCTCTCTATTTTGAAGTTATTTTCTTTGGAATTAATCCTATATATTGTTCATGATTCAGAGAAGCAATGTACAAGTTTATTCACTCAGTAGCATTTTTAATGATCACAAAATATTGAAACTAATCACCAGTAATAGGGAGACACAACGATCATATGTTATTATGTACAAAGTCTCTAAAAATAGGTTGGAAAGAATAACATACTTTAAAAAATATTTTTAATGTATTACATATACATACACAGTATAACATAGTAATATCTACTTCTGCTTCATTGACTACATTAAAGCCTTTGACTGTGTGGATCACAGCAAAGTGTGGAAAATTCTTCAAGAGATGTAAATACCAGCCCACCTTACCTGCCTCTGGGAAACCTGTATGCAGGACAAGATGCAACAGTTAGAATTGGACATGGAACCATGGACTAGTTCCAAATTCCAAAGAAGTACATCAAGGCTGTATTTTGTTATTCTGCGTATTTAACTTATACACACAGTACATCATGTGAAATGCCAGGCTGGATGAATCACAAGCTGGAATCAAGATTGCCAGGAGAAATACCAATAACCTCAGATATGCAGATGACACCACCCTATTGGAAGAAAGCAAAGAGGAACTAAAGAACCACTTGATGAGAGTGAGAGAGGAGAGTGAAAAACCTGGCTTAAAGCTCAACACTCAGAAAACTAAGATCATGGCATCCAGTCCCATTATTTCATGGCTAATAGATGGTGAAAAAATGGAAACAGTGACAGATTTTATTTTCTTGGGCTCGAAAATCACTGCAAATTGTAATTGTAGCCACAAAATTAAAAGATGCTTGCTCCTTGGAAGAAAAGATATGACAAACCTAGACATCATATTAAAATGCAGAAACATGACTTTGCCAACAATGGTTCATAAGGTCAAAGCCATGGTCTTTAAAGTAGTCATGTACAGATGTGTACATGACATGTACATAGTCATGTACAGCCTTAAAGAAGGCTGATCACTGAAGCATTGATGCTTTTGAACTGTGGTGCTGGAGAAGATCTTGAGAGCCCCTTGGACTGCAAGGAGATCAAACCAGTCAATCCTAAAGGAAATCAATCCTGAATATTCAGTGGAAGGACTGATGCTGAAACTGAAGCTCCAATACTTGGGCCACCTGATGTGAAGAACAGACTCATTGAAAAATATCCTGATGCAGGGAAAGATTGAGGGCAGGGGGAGAAGGGGACAACAGTGGACAAAATTGTTGAATGGCATGATAGAATCAATGTACATGAGTTTGAGCAAGCTCCTGGAGATGGTGAAGGACAGGGAGGCCTGCCATGCTGCAGTCCATGGGGTCGCAGAGTTAGACATGACTGACTGAACAACAAGCAAATATCAGCATGGTGGTTAATAAGCTACCATAATTATTCATGGCTTAAAATAGCAATTGTATTTTGCTCCCATATGTATGGTTTAAGTACTTAGAAAAGATTTGTTAGGCTGTGTGCTTTGGGTATCTTCCCTCTGGCCTTGTCGTAAGCCAACTGGATGCTGAACGACCTTTTCTGACCTTAAATACAGAGATAAGCTACATATTTATCACTAAAGTCGGGAAGGAGTTTAAAACATTTGCAGACATGTTTTAAAATTGTCACATACTTTATGTAATGAAATGGAAATCTCTCCTACCTTCATTAAATGAAAAGAGCAAGGTAAAAAACATGCAATACAATATCCCTTATATTTGAAGAGGGAACACATATTGTATATGCATATGTTTCTATATACAAACTTTGTCCCTAGAAATGAAGAAGCTGCTAACAATTGATGCATATAAAAATGGATAAATGGCTAAAAGACAAGTTTACAAAGATTATGTTACTCTGTAATCTATAATCTCCTTCATGTATTTGAAAGCTATCTTTTCCAAAATTTTAATTAAAAAGGAAGATAAGGCAATCTTTAAAATGGGAATGAATCTGTAAACAAAAAATGGGAATGAATCCATAAACAAAGAAATAATTAGCCTATTTTAGATACAAAACAATATTTGATAATCTGTACTTAGAGCATTTTAAAGGCTGTTTTTGTCGTTTGGGGTTTAGTTTATACACAGTGAAGTTCACATCTATCAGTATTAAGTGTTACAACCTGATGAACATTAAATTGTGTATACAACCATGAAACCCCTATGCAGATTAAGATATAGATCATTTCTGTCACCTCCTAAGGTTTCACTCCTTTCAGTTCATTTCTTTCCCCTCTGCTCCCCATAGCATAGAGGTATCCAGTGTTTTATTTCATTCTTGCTGGTTTACCTGATTTAGACATTCATGTACATGGACTCATACAATATGACTTTTGATTAGTACAGTGGTTTTGATTCATCCATGTCATTGCACATATCAGTTGTTTGTTTCTGTCTATTACTGGCTAGAAATACATTTGCACAAACATACAACCATGTTTTTAGTCCTACTCTTGCTGGTGGACAGTTAGGATATTTCCAAATTTTAGCATTAAGAGTAAAGTTATTTAAAATATTCTAATGCAATTGTGTGTATGTACACATTTCTAGTTCTCTGGGAAAATACTGAAGAGTGGAGCTGTTATAATAGTAAAATTAGGTTCACTATTTCAGGATTTTTGTAAGTGCCATTCTTTTTTTTTTTTTTAATGATGGCAAGCTACCTCCTATCAACAGTGTGCAAGAATTCCAAAGAAAAATAATTATTTCCTTCTTTTCCTCCTGCCTTCTGGGTAAAAATAGATGCCAAATTACATAAGCATACTTGTCTGATTTATTTACTTCTCCCAGGTGAAAATGACTAAGTAACATAAAGTAGAATATCTTTTAAGTATCTGAGAATTACTGGTGACCTGTTAAAGCAGGTAATTCCAGGACACTGGAAATCACAAACTAGTTGTAAGCACAGAAACAGCTCAAATAATCTACTTGTGCACTTTCAGATGGACTGTTTCAGAGCTTTTTAAAATCACACTCATTTACAAACATTTATCTAAAACTAGGCTGGAGCTACTGTGCAGAATTAATACAAAGGAACATTGCATTATTGACTCTAACTTCTTCAATATTTATACATACCAATCTTTAATAACAGGTATACAATTAGTCAATCTAATACATGTCATTGGATAAATGAAGTACTTTCTAAAATAACCAACCTTATAATATTTGATTTTGGTATGGTTTAGGCTTTTATTAAGTTAAAATGGAAGTATGGGAATTTTTTCTTTGCCTCTCAGTTGAAAAATTTTCATAAAACAGAAACAGATATGAGACATGATAAAAACTTCTTAAAAATTGAATTTTGATTACATGCTTATGGCTCTCCAAATCTTAAAAATAACTTTGAAATTAATATTTTTTAAAATATTGTCATTGTTTAGAAACAATATTGGAATGGAGGAAGGACAGAAGAAGCGAGGAAAGAATATATAAAAGCAGGCTAATTTTTGGATTAAGGAATTATTGTTTCAACATGAAAACTTTGATAAATTTAAAAAATATATAGGACTTTTTATTTCCTTTGAATGTACTGCTGTCTCAAGAACATTTGGCTTCCAAAGTATATTTCTTATATATCAAGCTTTTCTAAGACATAAAATTAAAAATATCAGTACTCCTTCTGTAAGCATAGGGTTAAGAAGACTTTTGAACAAGATACATAGATACCATAAAGTAAGAGATCAAAATTTGTCCATAAACTGTTAATTGTATGCTTAAAAATATCATAAAAATCAAGAAAATTTAAACATTCTATGATGGAAAGAAACTTGGTTTCAGGGAAAGACTAGTTAAAATTAGCCCTAACCATAGAAACTGGAAAAGGTCAGTTTTCATTCCAATCCCAAAGAAAGGCAATGCCAAAGAATGTTCAAACTACTGCACAGTTGCACTCATCTCACACGCTAATAAAGTAATGCTCAAAATTCTCCAAGCCTGGCTTTAGCAATAAGTGAACCATGAAATTCCTGATGTTCAAGCTGGTTTTAGAAAACGCAGAGGAACCAGAGGTCAAATTGCTGACATACACTGGATCATCAAAAAGCAAGAGAGTTCCAGAAAAAATAAAACCTATTTCTGCTTTATTGACTATCCAAAGCTTTTGACTGTGTGGATCACAGTAAACTGCAGAAAATGCTGAAAGAGATAGGAATACCAGACCACCTGACCTACCTCTTGAGAAACCTGTGTACAGGTCAAGAAGCAACAGTTAGAACTGGACATGGAACAAGAGAATGGTTCCAAATAGGAAAAGGAGTATGTCAAGGCTGTATATTGTCACCCTGCTTATTTAACTTGTATGCAGAGTACATCATGAGAAATGGCTGGGCTGGAGGAAGTACAAGCTGGAATCAGGATTGCCAGGAGAAATATCAATAAGCTCAGATATGCAGATGACACCACCCTTATGGCAGAAAGTGAAGAGGAACTAGAAAGTCTCTTGATGAAAGTGAAAATGGAGAGTGAAAAAGTTGGCTTAAAGCTCAGAAAACAAAGATCATGGCATCCGGTCCCATCACTTCATGGGAAATAGATGGGGAAACAGAACCAGTGACAGACTATTTTGGGGGGATCCAAAATCACTGCAGATGGTGACTGCAGCCTTGAAATTAAAAGACGCTTGCTCCTTGGAAGGAAAGTTATGACCAACCTAGACAGCATATTAAAAAGCAGAGACATTACTTTGACAAAAAAGGTCCCTCTAGTCAAGGCTATGGTTTTTCCAGTGATCGCGTATGAATGTGGATGTTGGACTATAAAGAAAGCTGCTGCTGCTGCTAAGTCACTTTAATCATGTCTGACTCCGTGTGACCCCGTAGACGGCAGCCCACTAGGCTCCCCCATCCCTGGGATTCTCCAGGCAAGAGTACTGGAGTGGGTTGCCATTTCTTTCTCCAATGCATGAAAGTGAAAAGTGAAAGTGAAGTCACTCAATCGTGTCTGACTCTTCGAGACCCCATGGACTGCAGCCTACCAGGCTCCTCCATCCATGGTATTTTCCAGGCAAGATTACTGGAGTGTGTTGCCCTTGCCTTCTCCAAAAGAAAGCTGAGCGCTGAAGAATTGATGCTTTTGAAAACTGTGGTGTTGAAGACTCTTGAGAGTCCCTTGGACGCAAGGAGATCCAACCAGTCTATCCTAAGGGAGATCAGTCCTGGGTGTTCATCAGAAGGACTGATGTTGAAGCTGAGACTCCAATACTTTGGCCACTTGATGCAGAGAGCTGACTCATTTGAAAACACCCTGGGAAAGATTGAGGGCTGGAGGAGAAGGGGACAACAGAGGATGAGATGGTTGGATGGCATCACCCACACAATGGATGTGGGTTTGTGTGTATTTCTGGACTCCAGGAGTTGGTGATGGACAGGGAAGCCTGGTGTGCTGTGGTTCATGGGGTCGGAAAGAGTCGGACATGACTGAGCGACTGAACTGAGCTGATAGAAATAATATTTTAAAATACTGTAAAGTAAAGCAATAATGAAATACCATCTTAGAGTTTTCAAAGTTTAGGAATTCAGGGGTTATTTTATACTGTTAATAAGATTGTAAATTGATACAGTCTTCTGAAAGGCAACTTGTCAATATCTATTCTAATTTTGGTTTCCCTAATGGCTCAGTGGTGAAGAACCACCTGCAGTGCAGGAAGCATGTGTTTGATCCCTGGGTTGGGAAGATCCCTTGGAGAAGGAAATGGCAACCCACTCCAATCTTCTTGCCTGGGAAATCCCATGGACTGAGGATCCTGGGTTGGAAGAGTAGGGCATGACTTTGTGACTAAAAAACAAAAATGACCAACAATTCCTAATTTTAAATGGGGATATCTTTGATTCATGTATGCCATGCATACTACAGAAGTGTGTTTTCACCGTGGGCTTTATAGTTAATACAAAAAGTTAGGAATAATACAATTGTATATCTGTAAATCCTAGTGGAATAAATATACAAAAACAAGCAAATGAACACTATGTTTACTGAAAAGCATTTGTTTTCACTTTAAAGATTTCTTTAGTGTAAACATATGATAAAAATCATAAAATTTTGAAAAATCTTCTACATAAACCTTGTTGAACTATTGTGTTCCTTTTTTCAAATGTTTTCAATTTACTGCTGAAGTTTAGCAAGTATTTCCCCAAATTAATTATATGGATTGCATTGTCTCTTCAGAGATTGTGTAATTTCATAATTTCATATGTATTTAATATTTGTCAATAACATTTACATGATTCTGACATACAGATTTATTTTCTTTCATAAATATTAAAAATTATGAATATATTTAGATGATTATCAATTTTCATTGCAAAGAATATCAAGATTGTATAATTTAAAAGAATAAAATTTTCAAGCATAGGATATAAAATTTCTCTTTATAATTTGAAGTATTATATTTTATGAAATCTTAATTACCATGTTTAGCAATTGCATTACAAAATACGTATATAAAGTGTTTTGTTTAGAACGAGTAAAATTTTTAAACTTCACTATATATTTAGTTCATTCAAACAAATACTATGTGAATGTATTTGCATATACAATTTAGTCTAAATTTAATGCCTGATTCATAGTCATCAATACTATGGTTATACAGCCCCCTGTTGTTACATGCTTAAAAATATATGAACAAATACAATGTAATTTCATAAATTTTTTCACAAACATTACTGTATTACATTTAGATGTCACTACTTTGTATAAAATTGTAATTGAAGCTGGACATAGTTTAGATTGAAAGACATAATGAAATGAGAAGGATAAGATATGTTTACTTGTATATTATTATGAAAGGATTTAGACTCTGGTTTGTATCTGCATGTAAAATTACTGGGTTAATTTGGGAAAAAAGCATGTTGTTGTTCAGTTGTGTCTGAGAGCCCATGGACTGCAGCACATCAGGCTTCCCTGCCCTTCACCATCTCCCAGAGCTTGCTCAGAGTCATGTGCATTGAGTCAGTGATGCCTCCAACAATCTCATCCTCTGCCATCCCCTTCTCCTCCTGCCTTTGATCTTTCCCAGCATCAGGGTCTTTTCTAATGGGTTGGCTCTACTGGAAAAACCAGCTTGACTAAATGGACCTTTGTTGGCAAAGTAATATCTCTGCTTTTTAATATGCTGTCTAAACTTGTCATAGCTTTTCTTCCAAGAAGCAAGTGTCTTTTATTTTATGGCTGAAAAGTCACCATATGCAGTGATTCTGAAGCTCAAGAAGTGAAATTTGTCACGGTTTGCTATTGTTTCCCCATCTATTTAGCATGAAGTGATGGGATCAGATACTATGATATTCGTTATTTAAATGCTGAGTTTTGAACCAGCTTTTTCACTCTCCTCTTTCACCTTCATCAAGAGGCTCTTTAGTTTATCTTCACTTTCTACCATAAGGGTGGTGTTATCTGCATATCTGAGATTATTGATATTTCTCCCAGCAATCTTGATTCCAGCTTGTGCTTCATCCATCCTGACATTTTGCATGACGCACTATGCATATGAGTTAAATAAGCAGGGTGACAATATACATCCTTGATGTACTCCTTTCCCAATTTGGAACCAGTCTGTTGTTCCATGTCTGGTTCTAACTGTTGCTTCTTGACCTGCATACAGGTTTCTCAGGAGGCAGGTAACGTGGTCTGATATTCCCATCTCTTGAAGAATATTCCACAGTTTGTTGTGATCCACACAGTCAAAATATTTAGCATAGTTAATGAAGTAGAAAATATTTATCATAGTCAAGAAGCAGAAATAGATATTTTTTCTTGAATTCTCTTGCTTTTTCTATGATCCAAAAGATGTTGGCAATTTGACCTCTGGTTCCTCTGCATTTTCTAAATCGAGCTTGAACATCTGGAAGTTCTCAGTTCATGTATCGTTGAAGACTAACTTGGAGAATTTTGAGGATTACTTTGCTAGCATGTGAAATGAGTGTAATTGTGTGGTAGTTTGTACATTCTTTGGCATTTCCCTTCTCTGGGATTGGAATGAAAACTGACTTTTTCAAGTCCTGTGGCCACTGCTGAGTGTTCCAAATTTGTTGGCATACTGAGTGCAGCACTTTCACAGCATCATGTTTTAGGATTGGTTATAGCTCAGCTGGAATTCTATCACCTCCACTAGCTTTGTTCACAGTGATGCTTCCTAAGGCCCACTTGACTTCACACCCCAAGATGTCTGGCTCTAGGTAAGCGATCCACCATCGTGATTATCTGGGTCATTAAGATCTTTTTTGTGAAGTTCTTCTGTGTATTCTTGCCACCTCTTTTTAATATCTTCTGCTTCTGCTGGTCCATACTATTTCTGTCTGTTATTGTGCCCATTTTTGCATGAAATATTCCCTTGATGTCTCTAATTTTCTTGAAGAGATGTCTAGTTAATTAATTCAAATTAGTTTAAATAATTTGAAATTTTCAGGGAAAACTCTTATTTGAATTTAATTAATTATCTGTATAATTGAATTAATCTTCATCTATGCACACTAACAGTTTTAAAAGAGTAAGCAAAATTTTTGAAATTTGATTTAAACATTGATAATGTCTCTCACAATATATATTTCCTAGATGATGAAATAAACCTGATTTTCAGAGGGGCAGAAATAGGCACAGAGTTAGAATATTTTAATGGTATAATTCAGCTCTGTGAAATATTTGGTTCCACAGTTCTCAAAGACATTGAGTGGTATGGCCTAAAGTTATTAGCTAAATTTACCTGTTAGTAGTAATCTAAACTGCTGCATTGTTATGCTCTATTGTGTTTTTATTTATTTATTTATTTATTTTTCCAAAGAGAGTACTTTGAATAATGAAAAAACTGCTTATGATAATCTATCTTTCTTCTGACTAAGACATAATAAGTGTTAGTTACTCAGTCGTGTCCGACTCTTTGTGACCCCATGGACTGTAGCTTGCTAGGCTTCTCTGTCCATGGAATCCTCCAGGCAAGAATACTGGAGTGGGTTGCCATTCCCTTCTCCGGGGAAACTTCCCAACCCAGGGATCAAACCTGGATCTCTCACATTGCAGACAGATTCCTTACACTCTGAGCCTCCAAACTGTTAACTTTCATTTTCCTTTCTTCAATTGTCTTCCCTGTCTTTGATAAGATAGAAACATACCTGTCTATACTTTTGATAAGGATATTCATTGAAATATTTCAATGATATTTCATTGCAAATCATATGAATAACCACAGTCCTATCATAATTTATGATTTGTTTTAGTAGAATACTATGATTCAAACCATTACTACTGAGCAATATCTAGAGATGAAGACCACATATGATTTTAGATCATCACTTTGTTTAGAGATCTATCACATAAGATATAATACATGAGACAAATATATAAATTAATTTAGACAAGCAGAAATTCTTCATTTGGCATAGATTATCTATCCCATTTTGGTGGAAAACACTGTTTTAACTAGACAAAATATCTGAGAATATATCATCATATCTCATACTGTAATTATTATTCATTCTCAGGGAATTGGATATATTCAATTTTAGCTACAGTACAATCACAGCATTCTAACTAAAATGTCTTTTAAATGAGTGGCTAACACGTGTAATGATACTCATATCTTCTCTTAAGGCACTTACCGTACCCTTTCTAAGTGACAAATGTAAACTTTCATCAGTCAATAAACTTTGTTTGGCCAAAAATAGTAATGTCTTTATTAGCAACCTGGAATATTATTTCTCTTTCATTGGCCTCTGAGTGCAACAGATACATTCAAGGCTGCTACGTCATTCTGGGGAAGTCAGACCTCATTTGCCGTCTAAACACAATCATAAGCTCTTCTAGATGTCAAGGTCTGGCTTTAATAACTGGTTCTTGTTTAATCCAGACAAATGCAACTCTCGAAATGACTGGCAGCTTAAATTCTGCCAGATTTGCCAGCTGTTATCTTTCAACTAGAGTATAAGCTAACAGCTTAACGCTGTGCAGCTATAGCAGAGCATGATAGCCATAAATATACCTCTTTAAATGGGTACAATATATCTGCTTATTTCAATTTGATATGGGAAACCAATCTCACATCTATTTTTATTCTTTTAAAAAATGTGGTTAGCTAATGTGGTTTAACATTTCAGAAATTCCAGTCATGTACTTTCCCAGTAACTGGAATCTAGAGTGCAACTTTTTTCCCCTTCTCACAGTTATGTTTGGTGCAATTGAAAAGGAAATAAGGGAGAGGGGAAAATTCAGTCTCTGGTCCTAGTCTCATATTTCAGTTTATTTTATCTATAATTTGTAAACAATCAATGGGCTTCCAAGATGGATCAGTGGTAAAGAATCTGCCTGTGATGCAAGAGACACAGATCTTTCTGGGTTGGAAAGATCCACTGAAGAAGGAAATGGCAACCCACTGAAATATTCTTGCCTGGGATGCTACAGTCCTTGGGGTACAAAATGGTTGGCCACGACAGAACACCTGAGTATTCATGAAGGCAGTTTATTTAATGTTAATCATGAAAATATCCCCCACCCCATCTAATAACATAAGTTAGAGGAAATATATATTGCACCCCCTTTAATACATTTTTAGGAATTTTAAGCAATGAGACAATGTCAATTACATGACATATCATGATGATACTATGATGGAATGAAAATTATCAGTAACTGTCAAAGAAAGTAAATTTACTTTAATATATATTAAACTAATTTTATGCCTTGGAAATCAAAGTGCTCATGTATTAATAGGACTGTTAAAGTTACTACTGAGGGATTTAGTAGGGCTATTCAAAAAAGACTGCTGATAAACTTTATAATGTCCTTGTCCATGTGTGTAGCTATGTGTGTCAAACTTGTTAAAGTCTTTAGTAGTGAAGGTAATAGAAAAAAAAAAAAGAGGGAGAGAGAGAGAATTGCAGAAGTTAAGAGACTTAGTAAACAAACAACTATATTAATTTGTTACAATGTAGGAGCTGCCATCTATGGGGTCGCACAGAGTTGGACATGACTGAAGCGATTTAACAGCAGCAGCAGGATAAAATGACAGAAAGATGATTTTAAGATTTTTTGTAGGCAATGCCAAAGATAAAACTAACCAGGTTGCACAGAGAATGATCAAGATCAGGAATACCAACAACAACAAAAAATCGGTTTGCCCAGACAAGGGACCGCCACTTACAGCTTTTTGTTTAGTGGGCTGAAACCGGATATCTTCCTCTCTGGAAGTTATTCCAAGGCCTGGGGTGTGCTCTGAGGATGCATTGCACCTACAAGGGAGTCACTAATAGATGGAATCAAGAGACTAAGTTTCTGTGTGTGAGATGGCAGGTAATTAGGTACAAAACCATCAGATTTCAATTGTGCTGGAAACTTTTCACTAGAAAAACACTCTGGTTTACAAAGGAAACTAGATTCTTGTGAATTCTTTTCTTTCAAATTTTCTTTAAAATATAATGATTAACATTGTGTTAGCTTTGTTTTCACTAAAGAAATTTCTTTCATGTGTCTTGTAGATGATCACTGTATGCTTTCACTATAAAAAATCTTACTGATTTTTTGAAGTTTATGTTTTTTGAAGACTCAAACTGCTAATTTCCTATAATCCTCATCATTTACATGACAGCAATACACATGAAACTCAGACTGTGTTTTCCTGTTAAACTCTTCTCTCAGGTCTCAGAATTGTCTCAGATTTAGCCCATCTGCACAACCAAAATGGAGAGAACTACTAATATTATTGAACCTCATTTCACAGAGTCTGTCCTGAGTCTACCACATACAGAGTTGTGTTGTGGGCCCATCCAGGTGCCATGTTCATAAAGTGCCTAAGCAAGAGAAAATTACTCTCTTGCCTTAGAAAAGACACATAGTTTTCAACAACCTTTTCTCCAGGCAAGGTCTGTTGACTGATTTTTGTAGCCCTCTCCAGAATTTTAAAGTCCAATTAATTTATATGTTTTCATACAAAATTAAAAATGCTAAATTTAACCATCTTGAGGCCTGGTGTGCTGCAGTTCATGAGGTCACAAAGAGTCAGACATGAATGTGCGACTGAACTGAACTGAACTGAAAAATAAATTTATTTGGCTACACCACATCTTAGCTCTGTCATGCAGGGTTTTTCTTAACTGTGGCTCTTTAGTTGTAGCATGTGGGATCTAGTTCCCTGACTAGGGATCAAACCCAGGCCCCTGCAATCGGAGCATGGAATCTTAGCCACTGGACCACGAGGAAGTCCCAAACCATCTTTAGTTGAACTATATAGATAATTCATTGATCATCCAAACTCAAATCATTATTTCAAAAATCACCTCTATTTAAGTTCTTGTATTATTTAGTTTCCTCCTTGCATCCGCACCTGGTTACATCAGGCCATGTGATCTCTTAGGGGCCTCTCTTTATACTGAGTTTTGTGTTTGCACAGTACTGAGATAATTTCCTAGGTATACAGAACAGGAGAGGAAACAGTTTCATTTAATGAAATGATCAAACAACATCATGGAAAAGTTAGTTTCAAATGGCTAGAGATTGAATAAGTTAACTTTTACCTGTACAGTTTAGAAGCTTTTGGTATAAATTTGGCTTCCCTGGTGGCTCAGGTGGTAAAGAATCCACCTGCAATGCAGATTTGGTGTTGTTCTTTAAGACCGATGTGTTGTGTATATGTGTTAGTTGCTCTGCGGTGTTTGATTCTTTGCGACTCCATGGACTTAGCCTGCCAGGCTTCTCTATTCACGGAATTTTCTAGGAAAGGATACTGGAGTAGGTTGCCATTCCCTCCTCCGGGGGACACTTTCTAACCCAGGGATTGAGCCTGGATCTCCTGCATTGCAGGCACATTCTTAGTTTCTAAGCCACCTGGGAAGCCCTTAAGAGCAATGGATTCCTCCAGATTAATCATTCCCCAATCAAAAACCCTTACTATATTTCATAGGATAGCAATATTCTATTAGTATGTAACATGGAAACAATGGGTTTCAAAAGGATATTCTCATGTGTGTTAAGTCACTTCAGTTGTGTTCCACTCTTCAGGACTCTATGGACTATAGCCCATCAGGCCCCTCAGTCCATGGATTTCCCAGGGAAAAATGCTGTAGTGGATTGCCATGCCCTTCTCCAGGGGATCTTCCCAACCTAGGGATTGAGCCTGTGTCTCTTTCCTACATTCACAGGCAGGTTCTTTACTACTAGCACCACTGGGGAAGCCCAAGATGTTCTCAGTTCAGTTCAGTTCAGTCACTCAGTCATGTCCAACTTTTTGTGATCCCATGAATCATAGCACGCCAGACTTCCCTGTCCATCACCAAATCCCAGAGTTCACTCAAACTCATGTCCAAATAGTCAGGATGGCATCCAGCCATTTCATCCTCTGTTGTCCCCTTCTCCTCCTGCCCCCAATCCCTCCCAACGTCAGAATATTTTCCAATTAGTCAACTCTTTGCATCAGGTGGCCAAAAAGTTAGAGTTTCAGCTTCAACATCAGTACTTTCAATGAATACCCAGGACTGGTCTCCTTTAGAATGGACTGGTTGGATCTCCTTGCAGTCCAAGAGATTCTCAAGAGTCTTTTCCAACACCACAGTTCAAAAGCATCAATTCTTCAGCGCTCAGCCTTCTTCACAGTCCAACTCTCACATCCATACATAACCACTGGAAAAACAATAGCCTTGACTAGACAGTTGGCAAATAATATCTCTGCTTTTTAATATGCTGTCTAGGTTTGTCATAACTTTCATTCCAAGGAGTAAGTGTCTTTTAATTTCATGGCTGCAATCACCATCTGCAGTGATTTTGAGCCCCAAAAAATAAAGTCAGCCACTGTTTCCCCATCTATTCTCCATGAAGTGATGGGATCTGATGCTATGATCTTAGTATTCTGAATGTTGAGCTTTGAGCCAACTTTTTCACTCTCCTCTTTCACTTTCATCAAGAGACTTTTTAGTTCCTCTTCACTTTCTGCCATAAGGGTGGTATCGTCTGCATATCTGAGGTTATTGATATTTCTCCCAGCAATCTTGATTCCAGCTTGTGCTTCTTCCAGCCCAGCGTTTCTCGTGATGTACTCTGCATATAAGTTACATAAGCAAGGTGACATTATACAGCCTTGATGAACTCCTTTTCCTATTTGGAACCAGTCTGTTGTTCCATGTCCAGTTATAACTGTTGCTTCCTGGCCTGCATATAGGTTTCTCAAGGGGCAGGTCAGGTGGTCTGGTGTTCCCATCTCTTTCAGCATTTTCTGCAGTTTACTGTGACTCACACAGTCAAAGGCTTTGGCATAGTCAATAAAGCAGAAATAGATGTTTTTTCTGGAACTCTCTTGCTTTTTTGAGGATCCAGCGGATGTTGGCAATTTGATCTCTGGTTCTCTGCCTTTTCTAAAACCAGCTTGAACATCTGGAAGTTCACGGTTCACATATTTTTGAAGCCTGGCTTAGAGAAGTTTGAGCATTACTTTACTAGCGTGTGAAATGAGTGCAGTTGTGCGGTAGTTTGAGCATTCTTTGGCATTGCCTTTCTGTGGGATTGGAATGAAAACTGACCTTTTCCAGTCCTGTGGCCACTGCTGAGTTTTCCAAATTTGCTGGCATGTTGAGTACAGCACTTTCACAGCATCATCTTTTAGGATTTGAAATAGCTCAACTGGAATTCCATCATCTCCACTAGCTTTGTTCATAGTGATGCTTTCTAAGGCCCATTTGACTTCACCTTCCAGGATGTGTGGCTCTAGGTGAGTGATCACACCTTCAGCATTACCTGGGTCATGAAGCTATTTTTTGTACAGTTCTTCTGTGTGTTCTTGCCACTTCTTACTATCTTCTGCTTCTGTTAGGTCCATGCATTTATGTCCTTTATCGAGTCCATCTTTGCATGAAATGTTCCCTTGGTATCTCTAGTTTTCTTGAAAAAATCTGTAGTCTTTCCCATTCTGTTATTTTCCTCTATTTCTTTGTTTGCTTTGATCTCTGAGGGAGGTTTTCTTTTCTCTCTTTGCTATTCTTTGGAACTCTGCATTCAGATGCTTATATCTTTCCTTTTCTCCTTTGTTTTTCACTTCTCTTCTTTCACAGCTATTTGTAAGGCCTCCCCAGACAGCCATTTTGCTTTTTTGCATTTCTTTTCCATGGGGATGGTCTTGATCCCTGTCTCCTGTACAATGTCACGAACCTCCATCCATAGTTCATCAGGCATTCTATCTATCAGTATAGCTTAACTCAGAGGTAATCAGATTTGTCCTCTGAGCTCTGAATATGACAGAATTCAAATTTAACAGCCTGAGGAGAGATGTATTATGATATAGAGTTGCAAGAGTAACACTCTCCCTAGTGGCTTAGGCAGTAAAGAATGTATGTGAAATTTGCTGTGTTCATCTCTGGATTGGGAAGATCCCTGGAGGAGGGCATGGCACACACTCCAGTATTTTTCCCTATGAAATCCCATGGACAAAGGAGCCTGGTGGGCTACAGTCTATGGGGCCGCAAAGAGTCAGACAGGACTGAGCAACTGACGTTTTCACTTACTTTTTACAAAAGCAACAAGCCACCTCCAACATAAAGCAAAGATGTATACTTCTCCATTATACTCATTTCCGTTCACATCATGATTTTATCCTGATTTTAAAAACAAAATTTTGGTTAAAAGTTTCAACAAAACTCCTTCAGTCAATAAACTAAATTAATTGAAATAATGCTAATAAAAATGAGATGAGTAAAAGAAGTCTGACTAAATATAATGTATACATTAAATGGGCTCCCCTGGTGGCTTAGTGATAAAGAATCTGCCAGCAATGCAGGAGTCATGGGCAATACAGTTTTGATCCCTGGGTTGGGAAATCCTCTAAAGGAAGGCATGGCAACCCACTCCAGTATTCTTGCCTGAAGAATCCCATGAACACAGAGGCCTGGTGGGCTACAGTCCATAGGGTCACAAAGAGTCAGACATGACTGAAGCAAATTAGCATACATGCATATGTTAAATATAATTGTCTGAGAGGAAAATATCCTGTGAACCTCCTGATAGTTGAAAGACAAAAGTAAATATTGTTAATTACTTAATTTCTATTTATTAAAAAGATGAAGCTATATGCAGCTATTTGGATCATTAAAATAATATATTTGTTTTGTTGAACAGAATTCTCTTTGGAAAGAAATATTAATGAGCATGAATCTTAATTGTTAATACATATTTTATTAAGATTATAAAATAACATTTTCAAATATTTCAATAAATCCAAAGTAATATAGTTCTGGTTACTATCTTCCACTATATTACTGAAAATTTAACTAGATTCAGGGACCAAATGTTATGTGTGGAGAGCATAATAGTTTTATGCACACAGTATCAGTAATGATGACTATCAAGCTAGGAAAGTAACAGTGCTTTAATAGATATTTTTTAGATAAATAATAATTACATGAAGCATGATAAACATATTTTAATGAATTTTCCTCAAATATTAAATATTTCATATGAAATTCTGACAATGACTGAATGTTAGATTTTTAAAGATTAAGATATTTGAGAGAAGATATTTTTTATTAAGGCTACCCTGGTGGCTCAGACAATAAAGACTCTGCCTGCATGCTGGGTTGGGAAGATCCCCTGGAGAAGGAAATGGCAACTCACTCCAGTATTCTTGCCTGAAAAATTCCATAGACAGAGGAGCCTGGTGGGATACAGTCCATGAGGTGACAAAGAGTTGGAGCAACTTAGCTGCTCATACCCCCACACGTTTTCCATTACCTCTGTGAGGCCAAGATCATGGCTTCTGGGCCCGTCAGTTCAGTTCAGTTGCTCAGTCGTGTCCAACTCTTTGTGACCCCATGGACTGCAGCACGCCAGGCCTCCCTGTCCATCTCCAACTCCCAGAGTTCACCCAAACCCACGTCCACTGAGTCGGTGATGCCATCCAGCCATCTCATCCTCTGTCATCCCCTTCTCCTCCGGCCCTCAGTCTTTCCCAGCATCAGGGTCTTTTCAAATGAGTCGGCTCTTCACATGAGGTTGCCAAAGTATTGGAGTTTCAGCTTCAACATCAGTCCTTCCAGTGAACACACAGGACTGATCTCCTTTTGGATGGACTGGTTGGATCTCCTTGCGGTCCAAGGGGCTGTCAAGAGTGTGGCAAAACCAGTACAATATTGTAAAGTAAAATAATAATAATAAAAATAAATAATTAAAAAAGAGTCTTCTCTAACATCACAGTTCAAAAGCATTAATTTTTTGGCACTCATCTTTCTTTATAGTCCAACTCTCAAATTCATACATGACTACTAGATAAACCATAGCCTTGCTAGACGGACCTTTTTTGGCAAAGTAATGTCTCTGCATTTTAATATGCTGTCTAGGTTGGCCATAACTTTCCTTCTAAGGAGTAAGTGTCTTTTAATTACATGGCTGCAATCACTACCTGCAGTGATTTGGAGCCCAGAGAATAAAGTCAGCCACTGTTTCCCCATCTATTTGCCATGAAGTGATGGGACCAGATGCCATGATCTTAGCTTTCTAAATGTTGAGCTTTAAGCCAACTTTTTCACTCTCCTCTTTCACTTTCACCAAGAGGCTTTTTAGTTCTTCTTCACTTTCTGCCATAAGGGTGGTGTCATCTGCATATCTGAGGTTATTGATATTTCTCCTGGCAATTTGGCTTCCAGCTTCTGCTTCCTCCAGCTCAGTGTTTTTCTATTTGGAACCAGCCTGTTGTTCCATGTCCAGTTCTATCTGTTGCTTCCTGACCTGCATACAGGTTTCTCAAGAGGCAGGTCAGGTGGTCTGGTCTCCTCATCTCTTTCAGAATTTTCCACAGTTTATTGTGGTCCACACAGTCAAAGGTTTTGGCATAATCAGTAAAGCAGAAATAGATGTTTTCCTGGAATGCTCTTGCTTTTTTGATGATCCATTGGATGTCAACTTGATCTCTGGTTCCATCATTTCATGGCAAATAGAGGGGGAAATAGTGGAAACAGTGTCAGACTTTATTTTTGGGGGGCTCCAAAATCACTGCAGATGGTGATGCAGCCATGATTTTAAAAGACACTTACTCCTTGGAAGAAAAGTTATGACCAACTTAGACAGCATATTAAAAAGCAAGAGACATTACTTTGCCAACAAAGGTCTGTCTAGTCAAGGCTATTGTTTTTCCAGTGGTTATGTATGGATGTGAGAGTTGGACTATAAAGAAAGCTGAGTGCTGAAGAATTGATGCTTTTGAACTGTAGTGTTGGAGAAGACTCTTGAGAGTCCCTTGGAATTCAAGGAGATCCAAGCAGTCCAAGCTAAAGGAGATCAGTCCTGGGTGTTCATTGGAAGGACTGATGTTGAAGATGAAACTCCAATACTTTGGACACCTGATGCAAAGAGCTGACTAATTTGAAAAGACCCTGATGCTGGGAAGGATTGAAGGCGGGAGGAGAAGGGGATGACAGAGGATGAGATGTTCGGATGTCATCGTCGAGCAATGGACATGAGTTTGGGTGAACTCTGGGATTTGCTGATGGACAGGGAGGCCTGGCGTGCTGCTGTCTATGGGTTCACAAAGAGTTGGACACGACTGAGTGATATTGACTTATGAGTCCAGTTGAAAATTGATAGATAGGTAATGTTAGTAAAAGTACACTATCAGATATTTTAAATGAAGTTTAACTTTTGAAATTTTTAGAATAATTTTTTGAGATTTATAGAAACATTGCAAGATATTTCAATCAGGTCTCATATACTCTGCATCAAATTTCCCCTATTACTAATTATGAATCAATTGAGTTATTAACATTGATTAAAGTTCTGCTTTTGTCATAGTTCATTAGTTTTATTCAATGTCCTTTGCTGTTACAGCATTTCCCATTCAAGATATAGCATGACATTTAATTGTCAGGTCTCTGAAGACTTCTCTTATCTGTGATAGTTTCTCAGGCACTCCTGGTTTTTAACGACCTTGGCATTTTTGAGAGCAGGTACAATTTTATATAATGCTCTTCAATTGGGATTTGTCTAATGTGATTTTTCTCATGATTACACTGGAGTTTTGAAATTGAGGGAGGAAGGGCAAAGAGGAAATGTGCCATTTCTTTACTTCATATCATGGTTATATGCTATCAACAAGCCTTATCATTATTGATGCTAACTGGTAACTATTATTGGTAACCTGGCTGAAATAGTTTGTCAGGTTTCTTTCCTGTAAAATTACTCCACTCCTTCCCCCATTTCATGGTGTCCTCTTTTGAAAGAAGTCAACTATACAGTTTACACATATGGAGTGGAGATGTATGTGCTCCCACCCTAAGGTCATAGTATCTGCCTATGTATTTGGAATTTTGCTGCATGAGAGATTTATCACTATTCTTTCATTATTTGTTTATTTATCTAATCTTTTATTTATATCAGCATGGAATCTTGGATGGCTATTTTATGATTGGGTTATAATCCAATTCTTCTGTATTGATTTATATGATCAAATTATTTTCCTGCTTTGTTTTGGGGGCCCTTATGTGGAATTCTCTGTTAAATTCTGTATAACATTTATATACCTCTACGGATGGCTTAGTGGTAAAGAATCCACATGCCAAAGCAGGCAATGCAGGAGACCTGGGTTCAGTTCCTAGGCTGGGAAGATTCCCTGAAGGACGAAATAGTAACCCCTTCTAATATTCTTGCCTGAAAAGTCTCATGGATAGAGGGGCTTGGCATGCCACTGTCCATGGGGTCACAAAAAGTTGTACTTGACTGAGCAACTGAGCACATTACATCATTTTGTATAGAGTTTTTTCTCTCTCTTTTAGGACTTCCCTGGTGGCTCAGAGGTTAAAGCGTCTGCCTCCAGCACGAGAGACCCGGGTTCGATCCCTGGGTCGGGAAGATCCCCTGGAGAAGGAAACGGCAAGCCACTCCAGTATTCTTGCTTGGAGAATCTCATGGACTGAGGAGCTTGGTGGGCTGCAGTCCATGGGGTCACAAAGAGTCGGACACGACTGAGTGACTCTACTTACTTTGGTTTTGGAGCATTTCATTACTTTCTGTCCCTTTAAATTACTCCAGGCTCATTTGTGTCTCTCCTGCCCTGGGCCTAAACTTTGTCCTTTCTCACAGGAGCCCTGTTTCATTTTATGAATGAGTGAAATCAGAAGCCAACATCTGGGTGCTTGGTCTGCTTGCTGCAGTGAGGCCTGCGTTGTTTCTAGACCCTCTCAACTAGCAGAACAAGGAAGTATATACACTTCAATCCATAAATATTTCCATATGTATATGCCTGAACTTCAGTTAAATAGGGGTTCATACTGTGGTCTTCAACTCCATATGATTACTGCATGGATTACACTGGTTTCCCCTTCAACTTCTTTGTAAACTCTCACTGCGATAGTGAGAAATGTGGCTTTCACCTACCATCAGTCATCAATTTACAATACCAGCATACATGTATAGCAATATCAGAATTCTTAATCTATAACTTCATGAGAACACATTGTTATCAGCTAGAATATGGTGCTGATTAAAAATTTCTTTTGTTCTAAATTTACTTAAGTTTTTCATTTCCAAAGTGCCTGTGGTCAACACATTTCCCCCTATTCTCTTCAGAAAGGTCATTTCAGACATTTTAAATACAATTAGATTGTTTTGCCCTATTTTTCATTCCTTCCTGGGATTCTTCAACCTACTAAATTAATTTTTTTAATTTGCATACATTAAGATTTACTCTTTGAACTATAAGGTTGTATTCATTTTAACAAATGGATAACATCACGTACACACAAATGCAAGTACATATAGGATACAGTCACCACTTTAAAACATGCCCTGTGTTTAACCTATTCAAACATACTCTGACACCACAAATCCCTGGGAACTATCAATTCTTTTTCTGTCTCTGTAGTTTTGACTTTTCTAGGTTTCTCTATAACTGGAATCATGAATACATAGCCTTTTCAGATTGGCCTTTCTCACTTAACGATATGCATTTACAGTTGATCCATACCTTTTGTGACTTAGTGAAAGTGAAAGTTGCTCAGTCATGTCCGACTCTTTGTGACCGCATGGACTATACAGCCAGTTGAATTCTCCAGGCCAGAATACTGGAGTGGGTAGCCTTTCCCTTCTCCAGGGGATCTTCCCATGTCAGGGATCAAACCCAGGTCTCCTGCATTGCAGGTAGATTCTTTACCAACTGAGCTATGAGGAAATCTCAAGAATACTGGAGTGGGTATCCTATCCTTTCTCCAGTGGATCTTCCTGACCCAGGAATTGGGGTCCTGCACTGCAAGTGGATTTTATTTTACCAACTGAGCTATCAGGGAAGCACTTGATGTGGCTTAATAACTCATTTTAATTATTTAATAATATTCCATTATATTGTGCCACAAGTTGTTTATACATTTACCTATTAATGGGGCTACTGGTGGCTTCCTTTTCAGAGAATAAGAATAAATCTGCTATAAATATTCATATGTAAGCTTTAGTGTGGACATAACATTTCAGATCAGTTAAGTATCTAGATTTTGGCTTAAAGATCATATGGCAAGGTTACATTTAGATTGTAAGAAACATTCAAATTATCTTCCAAAGTTATGCATTTTACATTTCCTCTACTAATGGATTAGCATTTCTGTTGCTCTGTATCCTTGCCAGAAATTTGTAAATGAATATATTTTAAACTATATTTATTATAATAGTTGTATAGTAATATTTCATTACTGTTTTAATTCAAAAATTTTTAATGAAGTATGATGTAGTACATCTTTTCATATTTTATTTTACATCTATATATATTCATTGATGAGGTCTCTGAACTCTTGTTCAGTTTTAAAATTGAGATGCTTGTTTTCTTATTGTTGAGTTATAAAAACTTTTTGCATATTTTGGATCCAAGACCTTTACCAAAAATATCTTTGGAAAATACATTCTCCAAGTCTGTGTCTTTACTTTCAATTCTAATGACAGTGTATTTCACAGAGCTTAGACTTGTAGTTTTAATGAAATTACCAGTTTTTTCTCCCATATGGATTGTACTTTTGGTGTTGAATCTAAAAACTCATGATCAGTAGGTCATATAGACTTTCTCCTGTGTTTTCTACTAAGAATTTTGCGTTTTAAACTTAGATTTATGATTTTGAGATCATTTTTGAGAAAGGTATAATGCTTGTTTATATGTTTATTCTGTTTTGAATATTGACATCCAATTCCTCTGGTAGTATTTGTTGAAAAGTTTGTCCTTTATTTATTGAAATTGCCTATGTTCCTTTGTGATTGCAGGAACATAGATCAGTTGCCTATATTTGTGTTGTCTATTTATGAGCTCTTTTTTTCTTTTCTAATGATTAATGTTTCAATTGTTTCCCCAATTCCATGCTGCCCTAACTAACATAGCTTTATAAAGAATCTTGAAATTGGTAATGCAAGCCTTGTAATTTTATTCTTGTTTAGTATCTTCTTTGGCTTCCCTGGTGGCTCAGAGGTTAAAGCATCTGCCTCCAATGCAGGAGACCCGGGTTCGATCCCTGGGTCAGGAAGATCCCCTGGAGAAGGAAATGGCAACCCACTCCAGTATTCTTGCTTGAGAATCTCATGGACTGAGGAGCCTGGTGGGCTGCAGTCCATGGGGGTCACAAAGAGTCAGATACAACTGAGTGACTTTACTTACTTACTTAGTATCTTCTTGATTATTTTTGGTTCTTTGTCTTATCCACAGATAAAGGATGGCTGTGACTTTTGTTGAGATGGTGCTGAAATTATAGATGAAGTTGGTAATATAATAATTACTTCAAGTCTTCCATCTGATTAACATGAAATTTCAGCTCATTAGACCTTTCGTTTTTCTTTTACTAGAATTTTTAAATTCTGTGTGCATTTTTTTAGATTTACATCTATGTATTTCATTACACTCAGTGCTATTTTTTTTCAGATTCCAGTTGTATATTGCCTGAATATAGAAATGCTATCAATTTTTAGAATATTAACCTTATATCCAACAACTGTGCAATACTTGCTTTTTAGTTCCAGGCTTTTTTTTTTTTTGTCAACTGTTTTGGATTTTTAAAAATCATATTCTCTATGAACAGGAAAAGTTTTATTTCTTTATTTCCAATCTTTATACATTTTGCTTACTTTTGTTGTTAATAGGCTAACTAGGTCTTCCAGTAAAATGTTGTATAGGAGTGGTGAAAGATGAAATCCTTATATTGTTTCTGTTATTTGTGATTAAAGCATCTGTTATCTTACCAGATGCTTGATGTTTGATATTAGATATAGAGCTGTAAATATTTTACTTCAAGTGGAGGAAATTTTCTATTTCTAGTTTTCTGAGCTTTATAAAATCATCAATGAGTGATGTTTATTTTTTATGTATTATTAATGCAGTGAATTATATTCATTGATTATTATTGCTATAGTATTGAATTAGCCTTTTATAGGTGGCATAAATTCCGTCTGGTCATGGTATATGATTCTTTTAATCTAGAGTAAAATTCAGCTACCATATTGTCTGGAAGATTTTTGCATTTATTTTCATGAGAGCTACTGGCTTTCAGTTTGGTACTAGAGCAATTCTGGTGTCACAGAATGAGTTAATAATGGGTCACTTGTTTTTATATTTGGGGAAAGATTGTGTGAAGTTAGTATCATTTCTTCCTTAAATGTTTGATACAATTTACCAGGGAAAGCTTCTGAGTTTGAGGATTTCTTTTTTGTAATTATTTGTTCAATTTCCTGAACACATATAGGTCTGTTGGGGCTTCCCATGTGGCGCCAGTGGTAAAGAACCTGCCTGCCAGTGCAGGAGACATAGGAAATGTGGGCTCAGTTCCTGGGTCAAGAAGATCCCCTTGAGAAGGACATGACAATCCACCCCAGTATTCTTGCCTGGCAAATTCCATAAACAGAGGAGGCTGGCGGGCTACCATAGAGTCGCAGAGAGCCAGACACAACTGAAGTGACTTAACACACACATTGGTCTATTTAGATTTTTTGTTTATCCTTTAATGAGTTTCAGTTGATTATGTCTTTCAAAGAGTTATTCTATTCCTTCAAATTTAGCATATTTGTGAACATAGAGTTTTATTTTTAATTTTTATTTTTTAGTTTGTTTTGCTTTATAATACTGTATTTGTTTTGCTATACATTGACATGAATCAGCCACGAGTGTACATGAACTCCCAATCCCAACCCCCACCTTCCCCCTCCCGCCCCACACCATCTCTCTGGATTATCCCCGTGCATCAGTCCCAAGCATCCTGTTGATAGTATTCCTTTATCACCCTTTCTGTCCATGATATTAGTGGTAATGAACTTCTTTCATTTCTAGTGTTAATTTGTGACTTCTTTATTTTTTGGGTTGCATCAGTAGAGGTTTATTAGTTTCATTAATCTTTTCAAAGAATCAACTTTTACTTTCATTCATTTTCTCTTATGGATTTCTTGATATCAAATTTGTTAATTTCTGCTCTTCTTAAAATGGTCTTCTTTCCAAAATTTCCTAAGGTGAATGCTTTAATAATTAACTTCAAATCTTCCTATTTTTCCAATGTATGCACTTATTTCTAAATCCTTAGAACTAATTTTCTAGTAAGTTTGACCTTTTATGTTCTATAAGTTCACATATATTTTTAAATTTTTACTTGAGATTTCTTTGACCCATGTATTATTTAGAATTATGTTATTTAATATCCAAATATTTGGAATTTCCAACTACCTTCTATTATTGATTCCTAATTTAATTCCATGTGAATGAGAACATACTTTGATTTCTATTCTTTTAATATTTTAAGGTATATTTTACAGCCCTGAACATATTTTCCTATTATTGAGTGTAGTATTTTATGCATGTTGATTAGATTATTTAGTGCTGTTTAGGTCAGCTATCTTTTCTGATTTTCTACCTTTTTGATCTGTGAATTACTGAAAGAGAAAAGCTGACGAATTGAACTACAGTGGTAGGTTGGCCTATTTCTCCTTGCATCATTCTATCAGTTTTTGCCACACACATTTTAATTCTGTATTGTTATGTAGAAGCACATCTGAGATTATTACATCTATTTTGGAGAATTAACAAACTATTTTATCATCATGTAACACTCTTGTTAATCATCTGTCATTTTTTGGTCTCAAATTTGTGTAATCTGAAATTAACATAACAATTCCAGCTTTCATTTTATTACTGTTAGCAAGGTAAATATTTTCCTATTCCTTTACTTTTATCCAATGTGAGATTTTATACTTAAAGTGAATTTTTCTTATAAATAAAATATAATGGGGCCTTTTTATTCATCCACTCTGGCAATCTGTCTTTAGCTAGTATATTTATACCATTCATATTATAGAGGTCAATTTTTATTATTCAGATAATCAAAAAGTGTTGTTCCAAAATGGTAGAATAAAATAATAAATACTTGTAATAAAGTGCTGGCTTTATTAAATGTGTTAAAAATAAAAGGTGAGATAATGTTTACACAAGAGATTAATGATTAGACTTCAGGACTTTACTTTCTTTGAATGCATATCTGTCACAAAGATATGCAGAAATAGAGATGGTATTCTGTGTATCTACCACAACTCTTCTAAGCAAGACATTCCAGGAATAATCTAATGTCTGTAATTCTAAGTAACAAAATAGTAACCAGTAAACATTTTATCTTTTGAGTGGTCAGGTGTTTGTGGTTTATCTCTTTTCTGCCTTTGAAATTTCCAGCTTGGCAAACCATTCCTCTTTTCTCTGTGGAACATAAAGTAATGATCATTAAAAACAACTTGGCTTCCGTAATTTAAAAGAATGGTTTGGATGAAAAAGAATACATATTAAATCGGAGATGATTTAGTCTTTTCACTAAGGCAGCACTAAATTAAAAGTGCTCCTCTATGTTACCCAAAATACATTTGGCCCAAGTTTATTTTTATTGCCATTCTTTTTTTCCCTTATGTATTTTCCAATCAGCAAGTTTGAAGAGACAATTTTGTACTTTACTCCAAAACATCATGAGCTCTAATGTTCACATCTGTATTCTGTTTTTTTTTTTTTNAGAACCTGCCTGCCAGTGCAGGAGACATAGGAAATGTGGGCTCAGTTCCTGGGTCAAGAAGATCCCCTTGAGAAGGACATGACAATCCACCCCAGTATTCTTGCCTGGCAAATTCCATAAACAGAGGAGGCTGGCGGGCTACCATAGAGTCGCAGAGAGCCAGACACAACTGAAGTGACTTAACACACACATTGGTCTATTTAGATTTTTTGTTTATCCTTTAATGAGTTTCAGTTGATTATGTCTTTCAAAGAGTTATTCTATTCCTTCAAATTTAGCATATTTGTGAACATAGAGTTTTATTTTTAATTTTTATTTTTTAGTTTGTTTTGCTTTATAATACTGTATTTGTTTTGCTATACATTGACATGAATCAGCCACGAGTGTACATGAACTCCCAATCCCAACCCCCACCTTCCCCCTCCCGCCCCACACCATCTCTCTGGATTATCCCCGTGCATCAGTCCCAAGCATCCTGTTGATAGTATTCCTTTATCACCCTTTCTGTCCATGATATTAGTGGTAATGAACTTCTTTCATTTCTAGTGTTAATTTGTGACTTCTTTATTTTTTGGGTTGCATCAGTAGAGGTTTATTAGTTTCATTAATCTTTTCAAAGAATCAACTTTTACTTTCATTCATTTTCTCTTATGGATTTCTTGATATCAAATTTGTTAATTTCTGCTCTTCTTAAAATGGTCTTCTTTCCAAAATTTCCTAAGGTGAATGCTTTAATAATTAACTTCAAATCTTCCTATTTTTCCAATGTATGCACTTATTTCTAAATCCTTAGAACTAATTTTCTAGTAAGTTTGACCTTTTATGTTCTATAAGTTCACATATATTTTTTAAATTTTTACTTGAGATTTCTTTGACCCATGTATTATTTAGAATTATGTTATTTAATATCCAAATATTTGGAATTTCCAACTACCTTCTATTATTGATTCCTAATTTAATTCCATGTGAATGAGAACATACTTTGATTTCTATTCTTTTAATATTTTAAGGTATATTTTACAGCCCTGAACATATTTTCCTATTATTGAGTGTAGTATTTTATGCATGTTGATTAGATTATTTAGTGCTGTTTAGGTCAGCTATCTTTTCTGATTTTCTACCTTTTTGATCTGTGAATTACTGAAAGAGAAAAGCTGACGAATTGAACTACAGTGGTAGGTTGGCCTATTTCTCCTTGCATCATTCTATCAGTTTTTGCCACACACATTTTAATTCTGTATTGTTATGTAGAAGCACATCTGAGATTATTACATCTATTTTGGAGAATTAACAAACTATTTTATCATCATGTAACACTCTTGTTAATCATCTGTCATTTTTTGGTCTCAAATTTGTGTAATCTGAAATTAACATAACAATTCCAGCTTTCATTTTATTACTGTTAGCAAGGTAAATATTTTCCTATTCCTTTACTTTTATCCAATGTGAGATTTTATATTAAAGTGAATTTTTCTTATAAATAAAATATAATGGGGCCTTTTTATTCATCCACTCTGGCAATCTGTCTTTAGCTAGTATATTTATACCATTCATATTATAGAGGTCAATTTTTATTATTCAGATAATCAAAAAGTGTTGTTCCAAAATGGTAGAATAAAATAATAAATACTTGTAATAAAGTGCTGGCTTTATTAAATGTGTTAAAAATAAAAGGTGAGATAATGTTTACACAAGAGATTAATGATTAGACTTCAGGACTTTACTTTCTTTGAATGCATATCTGTCACAAAGATATGCAGAAATAGAGATGGTATTCTGTGTATCTACCACAACTCTTCTAAGCAAGACATTCCAGGAATAATCTAATGTCTGTAATTCTAAGTAACAAAATAGTAACCAGTAAACATTTTATCTTTTGAGTGGTCAGGTGTTTGTGGTTTATCTCTTTTCTGCCTTTGAAATTTCCAGCTTGGCAAACCATTCCTCTTTTCTCTGTGGAACATAAAGTAATGATCATTAAAAACAACTTGGCTTCCGTAATTTAAAAGAATGGTTTGGATGAAAAAGAATACATATTAAATCGGAGATGATTTAGTCTTTTCACTAAGGCAGCACTAAATTAAAAGTGCTCCTCTATGTTACCCAAAATACATTTGGCCCAAGTTTATTTTTATTGCCATTCTTTTTTTCCCTTATGTATTTTCCAATCAGCAAGTTTGAAGAGACAATTTTGTACTTTACTCCAAAACATCATGAGCTCTAATGTTCACATCTGTATTCTGTTTTTTTTTTTTTGTCCAAGTATTCTAAGTAAACATTTTAAAAAATTCCCTTCCTGAGATATGGTGGAATAGTTGGATAACATGTAATGACTGGTGATCTCTGCTTCTCATAAGTATCTCTGTATATTATATCATTTAGTTTAGTCATTGTTTTTCACGATGTATTTTGTGGTGAATTGTCACACTCAATATTCTTTTTTTGTTGGTGAGTGTCTCCATGGGTCATGAATTGGATACAAGTACCAGACAGTCTGACTCCAGAAAAGTAGAAAGCTTTTATAAAAGGATTTCTATTTACTGCAAGGATTTCTATTAGTGCCTGATGACCAAATAAGAAAATACAGTCAGCAAGAATAATAGTCTATATGGTTATAGTGCCTTACAGTATATACATAGAATATGTTTATACAAATATTGATTTTAATTTGTTAATATTAACCTGTATATTAATAACATAAAAGGAAACAAGCATACATATCAAATCCTTGATTTATAGGTTAGGTAAAATTTAAATAAGAAAAAAGTTAAGTTTATTTTGTCATAAAGTTGCATATTTTCAAATTCTTAACTTTCATAGGTCAACCATGTGAATAAACAGTAAGCTATTCAGATATTAGTTTATGTTTCTTATTTGAATGAAAGGAGACTGAAGGTATAAATATCAGAAAGTTTAGGAATCTATTTCTACTTAATACTGACTGCAATTAATTCATCAAGTGTACACATTGCAGCTTCACACACAGTAAGTTACATTTCTCATTTGCCTCATATAACACTTATTATTAATTTGTTAACCTATCAGTTCCATAAAAACTCTTAGGAAATATTTAGTTTCATAAGATAATAGATTGCCAGAAAAATATATCATTATCTAAAAAAATTGGATAATTATTACAGAAAAATAAATTATACTTTAAGGCTGATTTGGTGTCATATGGTTTCATACTGTATTGTTAAACATATCAATATTTATGTAAGATAGGAGATGATCGTTTCTATGGCAACATTCCAATACTAATCATTATCTCTGTTACAGAAAAGAGAGGTTAAAAATTCATTAAAACTTTGAACTGATAGTCTTTGAAATATAGTATTATTATAGAAATTTAATATTTTATAATGGCTTGTATTAAATAAATAGCTTAGATATTTTCCCATGCTCTTTTCCCACTTCTTTCATCTCTTCTCTGGATAAATAATGTAGTCAGGATTTTTTTAGAGAAACAGAGAAATAGAATATGTGTGCATGCATGTGGGTGTCTCAAAATAATGTAAAGTATAAAAAAATTAGCTAAATTTTACTTAAATAATAAAGAACCAATGTTATCTATGTTTTAATGCAACCACTTACCTAAGCTGCTTTAATATATATATGTAATAGAATTGCCTTGTGGATTTATAGGAGATGACAAGTCTGAAACCTGCAGTGTAGGTTAACAGGTTGGAGAACTGAAGTTGAAGACTAGAAGCAATCTGCTTCAGATTTCCTTTTGCTGGGGTCGAGGGGAGGAGAGGACAGTCCTTTGTTCTTTTCAGATACTCAACTGGGTAGATGAACTCCACCCCCACACATTATTGTGAGTATTCTGCTTCGCTCAAAGTCCATTAATTTAAGTATAAATCTCATCCAAATACACCCTCATAGAAACATCAAGAATAATATTTGATGAAATATCTGATCATCATGTCCTGAGTATTCTTTGGAAGGACTGATGCTTAAGCTGAAGCTCCAATGCTTTGTCCACCTGATGGGAAGAACTGACTCACTGGAAAAGGCCCCGATGCTGGGAAAGATTGAAGGCAGGAGGAGAAGGATATGAAAAAGGATGAGATGGTTGGATGATATTACTGACTCGATGGACATGAGTTTGAGCAAGCTCTGGGAGTTGGTTATGGACAGGGAACCCTGGAGTGCTGCAGTCTGTGGGGTCACAAAGAGTTGGACATGACTGAGCAGCTAACTGATCTGAATTGAACTGGTTATCATGGCCTCGACAAGTTGTCACATAAAATTAACCATTACAAGTCCATTTGTATATTTGTGACTATACAATGAAACAACCAGGTATTCACTGATTGCCCCAAAAGGGGGAAAAATAAGCACAAAATTCTGTGATATGTCTTAATTCTTTTTATCAATTTTTGACAATTAAATCCATCTTTTCTTTCATTTCACACAAGATGCTTTGTAAGTTTTAAAAATTTTATAAAGCTTTAAAAGAAAGATGACCTAACTGTACTTAGATAATAAAGAATCATTATTGCCTAGGTTTTAATACAACACTTACCTAAGTTGCTGTACCACAAACTTTAAATAAACTATAAAATCTCTTCTTATATAAGCTATGTAGTGCTATTCCCTTTTAGTTCAGAAATGTTTATGATAAAATTTGGTGGAGTTATTTTTAAATATTGCACAGTCAAGAAAGATAACAACTTGAATAAATTTCTTGGTTCTGGATATTTGTAATCACATTGCCATATTAGGTAAAATGGCAATAGATATGCAGCTGAGAATTTTTATGGAAGATAGTATGGGAAACTGGATATCTAAATTCTTATAAATATGTCTTTCTTACAGTTTTGTCTTACACTTGATGCTAAGTGTTGATTAGATGTCTTAATGTTTCCATTCTTTAAATAGCACAGAAATAATACCCTATTGTGATAATCACTTAAAGCATCCTTTCAGCATGGATGATCACATTTAATTATTAAAAAGAAAATGTAAGGCTTGGTATAAGATACAGCAATTGGAATCACTAGAACACCATTTGAATGATGTATTTTTAACACATATTGGATATATCTCACCTTCATGCATAGAAAAGATAAGGGAAGGTATGAAAAATGTAGATCATCCATTTACATGGCAGTATCTAGTGTAAGGAATTCGTGGGAATTGACATATTGTGTGTTGGGTAATTGGTGGGGAGAATCTCCCACATTTTCTGAACTACTGAAGCACAGTTTGAAAACAGCAGGAGGCACAGAACTTTAGGGATGACAGGGCTGAGTAAAACATGGTATTTATTGGTTTTTCCTTATAGCAATGCTGCATGTAGTTCCCTGAATTAAATGTAGGGCAACATATTCCCTTTACATAAAAGAGAAAACCAAAACTAAATGGCACTATTTGAGGCTTGAACTATAAATAACTTCTGTTTGTTGCTTTATTTTTTTCTGGCCCTGGGACTGGTGACTAAGACAGATGATATATAGTGAATATTATTTCATTTTACATTTTTAGGCTGACCATTAAATTGGCTTTTGAATTACTAAATGACTGGCAATCTCAAAAGTCAATGCAGAGAGTAGAGAAATCACTATACTAAGTAACAAATCAAACAAAGTGCGCAGAAGACCTTATCTAAAAATTGCAAGGTGGTAATCTTTGGGAATTTGTGTAATTTATCTGTAAGATGTGGCTCATAATAATATAAAGATTAAATTAGGCAATTGTGGGAAATGTTGGTAATTTGTAGTATTAGGCTTTTAACAGTATTTATTGAGTCTCTTTATTCCAGGAACAGGATATATAGCAATAAACAAAAGAGTCTAAATCTCTGCCTTTGAGGAACTTTCAATTCCTGGGGAGACGTGGAGCTAAAATCAAGCAAATAAACAATCAAATGCACAGTAAACCCAATGACAAGAAGTAGAATGAAAAAAATAAAGTTTGATACAGGAAATGGGCTCAGGTGTCCCCAAACTGTTATGTGTGTTTGTAAGTAGCTGATCCTATTTTATGTAGAGTGCTTAGGGAATACTCTAATTATGAGGTATACTTTGATGAAGGATAAAAACCCAAAGAGAAGAGAGTGAATAGCATACTCAATAATCAACAACGAGGGCAAGGGCTGGGATATGGAGAGCAAAGGAGAGGGCAGGGGATGAGGAGAAAGCCACCACGGGAATAGAGAATATCAACCTTACTGGTTACTCTCAGGAGCACGCTTCCACTGAGGGCCATGGACAGCTACTAGAAGGCTTTGAGAAAAGGCACCATCTGGCACACATTTTAAGAGGCTCACTCCAGGAGCTTTACTGAGAAAAGGCTGAAGAGAAGAAAGGGCAGATGTGGTCCCTAAGTGTTCAGTGCCATTGTATCACTGTCTTTTAAAATGCTATATATTTAACATTCATTCCTTTTATGTAAAATAAATTAGGGTGAATGCCACAATATAAAACATCTTCTCATGAAGAGTAAAGTTAAGTTTCATTTGTTCATTTAGCATATATATCCTCTGTTTCATACTTTTTCCTGTAATAAAATTTCTACTTTTAGTAACAGCTGCAGGGACAGCAGCCAAAACTGTGATAGAGTGATAACAAAATTTCTATGTGATTTTTCAAATTTTACTATCAATGTTCCTGTAGATTTCTTACCTCTCTTGGCAAATAAGCTAGACAAAAAGAAATCTTTATCAGTTCATACTTTTTATTCACCCACTGTGAACCAACCAAAACAGTATTTCTCTCTTATTTATTTATTTATTTATTTATTTTGTGATTGTCTATATCCTTACAAGGCAATTATTTTCCATGTCTCCTTTTAGGCTGCTGAGATTTTACAAAGAAATCAGTGATTTTGTATAGGCCAACAATGACTTCTGTCTTATCAAAATATATAATTATCTACTTGTACATTAGAAATGTTTAAGATTTTAGATCTAAAACATGTAATTTAGGTCCACTGGCAACAGTGAAAAGTTCTGTACCATTATTTATATACTTATTTAGCCAAAGATCAATAAATGCTCAATGATATTTCTGCATAGACTTAGTCTTAATATGTGGCTTTTGAAAAACCATCTCCTGAGGATTTTCACCACCAGAATCGATATTTATGTCTACCCTCATGCTGACTGATTTATGTTTTGTTACAGATTGCACCTCAGCAGCTTAAATGCAGCCATAAAGCAAGTAATCATCCATCAGTGCACTAGTACTACTTGGAAAACTTACATTTCGTTACTAATAGGAAGCCAGGTGGAAACAAAAGTAATTTATTCCTTATTGTTATATGTATATCGACACATATTAAAGAAATAGACTCAAAAATTACTTGATTCACTCACTCCAGGGTGAGTGAATGAAAGAGATACTAATATTCTTTACAAAAATACTAGAGAAAGATACAGTATGAAAGCAGCCAAGAGTTGCTAATTAGCCTCCTCTTGGCCTCGAATTTGTATACCATGATTTGTGTATTATTTTTATATCTTGGCAGGGGTTCACCCAATAAATGTGCTCTAATTTCTTCAATAGTTTTATGTAAATATGTAATGTATGGGAAAGTTTGGGAACAAGTTTAGATACATAAAATGGAACCAGTAAAGAAGACTATGCTGTTTTATGTTTTTAAATCATTTCCCTGCCTCCTCTCTCTTTCCTTCCTTCATTCCCTTTCTTATTTTTCTTCTTTCTTTCCTCTCTCTCTTTTTTATCTCATGAGAAGGCATACTATATTATAGTAAGAATAGAAAATAACAATATTAAGGAAATTATTATACTAAAATCTTTATAATTAGATTTGCTTCAGGCACAAATTCTATGTGGTAATAATGGAGTTTCACATTAAGTGGATAAAACATAGAGGGTGATATGATTCAAGAACCATCATGTTTAAACAAACAAACAAAAACACATGGGTTTTCCTGTTAAAGGTCCAGCAGTGGTAGCATTTCAGAACAACATGCTTCAAGTTTGATGTACTGTCTTACTGGATGAGTTGCTAGGTCTCCAGTAACAAGGATTTGATTGCAGGAATCAAGAGAGTGGCAGTAGATTTGCCCCTCTGTCTTAGTCAGCCTGGGCTGTCTTAACAAAATACCATAGCATGGCTTAAACAGTAGACCCATATTTTCTCACAATCCTGAAAACTGGAAGTCTAAGATCAGGATGATAGTATGGTCAAGTTCTGGGGAGACCCACTTCATGGTTTGCCAAATCTTGCTGTAGCCTCCCATGGCTTTTCTTAGTCATGAATCGTTGGAGAGAGAATAAATTCTCTAGTGTCTCTTCTTTCAGGGGCACTGATTTCATCACCAGGGGCTCATCCTCATGACTTCATCTAAACTTACCCTTGGAAAGTAGAATTTGGGGGAGAGACATATTCAGTTCATAACACCCTCTAAAAGTTCTTGTGATTCATTATTTATTCTTTGGAATCCTGCTGATGCAGACTTTCAGCACTATTAAATAAATGCAATTAATAGAAATAGCTGAGTCCTAATTAATAGCTAAAAATCCTACATCTCTGAACAGTGGTTCTTAGTCAATCAGCTTTATTTCCCCTTTTCTGAAGGAGAGATAAGAGAAGAGATACACACATAGAGATAAGATACACAGAGAAGAGACTCAAACTCACAAGACAAACAGATGAAAGGAAGTAACAAGGTTCTTTAATAAGTACTAGCCAGGGATTTTTTTTTAATATAAATCAATTAAAGGACTCACACAAAGAGCATAAGACATGTAAAAGAAATGGAAAAAAAAAAAAAACAGGAATTCTGAAAAATGCTTGCTTTCTAAAGTAGACAGTTCCTTTTTGGTGATAGTCTTGTAGAAATTAGTAGACTTCCACATAAATCCAACTATTCATGTTATAAGGACAACTGATTTGAGTAAATAGAGATAAATACAGTTTGTAAGAGGGTAAAGCACTATTTCATTTCAGTGAATTTTAATAAGCATTTAATTTTCCTTAAAAAGTAAAGCAATTATTGGAATATGAAAATGCCCAAATGGTTGAGTGTCTTGATTATACATGTATAGACAATTCTTATTAGTTAAATTATGCAAATTTTTTTCATCAGAGCATATAATCCAAGCAGACTTCCCATTTAATAACAATAGACACAGAATTCAGTGTAAGTTCAAACCCTCTTCAACAGAATTTCTAACTTCTGCTTCAAAATTGTATGTTAAATGTAAGCTTTAACTTTCCTGCCCTTCCAAAATGTAATTTAGCTGAATGAACAAAGGAAGAGTGGGAAACCCATAAAGGTAACGAAATTAGGAGAGTATATTGTCAACAGCCTATCTTTAAATGGAACACTTCTATAAAGCTTGAGCCAGAATTCATCCCGGTGAAGTCCAAAAACCATAGTGGCACAGAAGAGGATGAATGTGGCAGAGAGGGCTCCTATCCTCAAATGACACAGAGGAAATATGCAGATGGCCAGGTCATCTGAGTTAAATTCACCCATTCCAGTCCATTTTAGTTCGCTGATTCCTAGAATGTTGTTCATTCTTGCCATCTCCTGTTTGACCACTTCCAATTTGCCTTGATTCATGGACCTGACATTCTAGGTTCCTATGCAATATTGCTCTTTAGAGCATTGGATCTTTCTTCTATCACCAGTCACATCCACAACTGGATATTGTTTTGCTTTGGCTTCATTCCTTTATTCTTTCTGGAGTTATTTCTCCACTGAACTCCAGTAGCATATTGGGCACCTACCAACCCAGGGAGTTCACCTTTCACGATCCTATCATTTTTCCTTTTCATACTGTTTGTGGGGTTCTCAAGGCAAGAAAACTGAAGCGGTTTGCATTCCCTTCTCCAGTGGACAACATTCTGTCAGACCTCTCTATCATGACCCGCCTGTCTTGGGTGGCCCCACATGGCATGACTTAGTTTCATTGAGTTAGACAGGGCTGTGGTCCATGTGATCAGATTGGCTAGTTTTCTGTGATTACAGTTTCAGTGTGTCTGCCCTGTGATGCCCTCTCATAACACCTATCATCTTACTTGGGTTTCTCTTACCTTGGATGTAGGGTATCTCTTCACGGCCGCTCCAGCAAAGCACAGTCACTGCTCCTTAGTTTGGATGAGGGGTATCACCTCACAACGACCCCTCCTGACATTGAACGTGGAGTAGCTCCTCTCAGACTCCACCCCTGAACTCAGGAGTGTGGTAGCTCCTCCCGGCCACTGCCCTGACATTGGGGGTGTGATAGCTCATCTTGGCTGTGGCCCTTGACCTGCTACTGGGGGCAGGAATCCCTTAGAAGAAATGGATTAACCATCAGGGTCAACAAAAGAGTCCAAAATGCAGTACTTGGATGCAATCTCAAAAACGACAGAATGATCTCTGTTCGTTTCCAAGGCAAACCATTCAATATCATGGTATTCCAGCTCTATACCCCAACCAGTAACGCTGAAGAAGCTGAAGTTGAACGGTTCTATGAAGACCTACAAGACCTTTTAGAACTAACACTCCAAAAAGATGTCCTTTTCATTATAGGGGACTGGAATACAAAAGTAGGAAGTCAAGAAACACCTGGAGTAACAGGCAAATTTGGCCTTGGAGTACAGAATGAGGCAGGGCAAAGGCTAATATAGTTTTGCCAAGAGAACACACTGGTCATAGCAAACACCCTCTTCAACAACACAAGAGAAGACTCTGCACATGGACATCACCAGATAGTCAACACCGAAATCAGATTGATTATATTCTTTGCAGCCAAAGATGGAGAAGCTCTATACAGTCAACAAAAACAAGACCGGGAGCTGACTGTGGCTCAGATCATGAGCTCCTGATTGCAAATTCAGAGTTAAATTGAAGAAAGTAGGGAAAACCACCAGATCATTCAGGTATGACCTAAATCAAATCCTTTATGATTATAAAGTGGAATTAAGAAATAGATTTAAGGGACTAGATCTGAGAGTGCCTGATGAACTATGGATGGAGGTCCATGACATTGTACAGGAGACAGGGATCAAGACCATTCCCATGGAAAAGAAATGCAAAAAAAAGCAAAATGGCTGTCAGGGGAGGCCTTACAAATAGCTGTGAAAAGAAGAGAAGTGAAAAGCAAAGGAGAAAAGGAAAAATATAAGCGTCTGAATGCAGAGTTCCAAAGAATAGCAAGGAGAGATAAGAAAGTCTTCCTCAGCAATCAGTGCAAAGAAATAGGGGAAAAGAATAGAATGGGAAAGACTAGAGATCTCTTCAAGAAAATTAGAGATACCAAGGGAACATACCAAGGGAACATTTCATGCAAAGATGGGCGTAATAAAGGACAGAAATTGTCTGGACCTAACAGTAGCAGATGATATTAAAAGTGGCAAACATACAGCAGAACTGCACACAAAAAATCTTTATGACCCAGATAATCATGGTGGTGTGATCACTCATCTAGAGCCAGACATCCTGGAATATGAAGAAAAGTGGGCCTTAGAAAGCATCACCAGGAACAAACATAGTGGAGGTGTGGTATTCCAGTTGAGCTATTTCAAGTACTGGAAGAGATGCTTTGAAAGTGCTGCACTCAATATGCCAGCAAATCTGGAAAACTCAGCAATGGCCACAGGACTGGAAAGGTCAGTTTTCATTCCAATCCCACAGAAAGGCAATGCCAAAGAATGCTCAAACTACCACACAATTGCACTCATCTCACACGCTAGTAAAGTAATGCTCAAAATTCTGTAAGCCAGGCTTCAGCAATATGTGAACCATGAACTTCCAGATGTTCAAGCTGATTTAGAAAAGGTAGAGGAACCAGAGATCAAATTGCCAACATCTGCTGGATCATGGAAGAAGCCAGAGAGTTCCAGAAAAACATCTATTTCTGCTTTGTTGACTATGCCAAAGCCTTTGATTGTGTGGACCACAATAAACTGTGGAAAATTCTGAGGGAATACCAGATCACCTGACCTGCCTCTTGAGAAACCTATATGCAGGTCAGGAAGCAACAGTTTGAACTGGACATGGAACAACAGACTGGTTCCAAATAGGTAAAGGAGGACATCAAGTCTGTATATGGTCACCCCACTTATTTAACTTATGCAGAGTACATCATGAGAAACACTGGGGTGGAAGAAGCACAAGCTGGAATCAAGATTGCCAGGAGAAATATCAATAACCCCATATAAGCAGATGACACTTCTTATGGCAGAAAGTGAAGAGGAACTAAAAAGACTCTTGATGAAAGTGAAAGAGGAGAATGAATAAGTTGGCTTAAAGCTCAACGTTAAAAAAATGAAGATCATGGCATCTGGTCCCATCACTTCTTGGGAAATAAATGGGGAAACAGTGGAAATAGTGGCTGACTTTATTTTTATGCATTCCAAAATCACTGCAGATGATGATTGCAGGGATGAAATTAAAAGACACTTACTCTTTGGAAGGAAAGTTATGACCAACCTAGATAGCATATTGAAAAGCAAAGATATTACTTTGCCAACAAAGGTCCATCTAGTCAAGGCTATGGTTTTTCCAGTGGTCATGTATGGAGTGAGAACTGGACTGTGAAGAAAGGTGAGCACCGAAGAATTGATGCTTTTGAACTGTGGTGTTGGAGAAGACTCTTGAGAGTCCCTTGGACTCCAAGGAGATCCAAACAGTCCATCCTAAAGGAGACCAGTTCTGGGTGTTCATTGGAAGGATTAATGCTGAAGCTGAAACTCCAGTACTTTGGCCACCTCACGCGAAAAGTTGACTCATTGGAAAATACCCTTATGCAGGGAGGGATTGGGGGCAGGAGGAGAAGGGGACGACAGAGGAGGAGATGGCTGGATTGCATCACCGACTCAATGGACGTGAATCTGAGTGAATTCCGGGAGTTGGTAATGGACAGGGAGGCCTGGAGTGCTGTGGTTTTTGGGGTCGCAAAGAGTCGGACACGACTAGGCAACTGAGCTGACTGAGGTGGCCAGGACTGAGCACAGGAGAAAGGGAGGGACCAAAGACAAAGTAATTAATTGGATGGATATGGAAAGTTTGGGCCCAGGATTCCTTCAAAGCCTTCATTGTGTCACTCTGTAGTCCAAGTGTAACCTCATGAACCTCATAAATAGAGTGGTGATGCTCCTTTACATCTTCTGAATATGGATTGACATGAGAGAAAAACAGGAAGAGGCTGCCTTGAACCTTATCAAAATTACCTAGAAAACATACAAAGGAAGAGGGAAAAGTTTAAAATAAAATGTAGTTGGGCTTCCCTGGTGGCTCAGAGATTAAAGAGTCTGTGTGGAATGTGGGAGACCCGGGTTCAATCCCGGGGTCGGGAAGATCCCCTGGAGAAGGAAGTGGCAACCCACTCCAGTATTTTTGCCTGGAGAATCCCATGGAGGGAGGAGCCTGGTAGGCTACAGTCCATGGGGTTGCAAAGAGTCGGACACGACTGAGCGACTTCACTTCATAGTTTACAAACCCAGATTAAATCTTTTTTACTTTTTTATTCTCATGGCTAATGGCTATTTTCTATAAGAGAGTTTCAGTTGGAGGGTCTATTTAAATTCTCCCAGCCCCTGTCCTTACCCACACAGCCACAGCCAGGTTGTATACAAAATGGAGAAATAGGTGTGGAACAGACTTTCAAAACTAGATATAAATAACTTGCTTGCAATCAAAAAATGATGTTTTATATGTGTTTATGTGACTAATTAAAAATCATTAATCATTTTGAAAAAAAAAAAGCAATCTGAAAAATCATAGGAATAACATAATTGACCTGAAGAGAAATTACATAAAAAGAAAAAAAAAATTGATTTATTTCCTCAGGAGAGTCTACAAAATATTTGAGGTGGTGTTGAAATATCAAGTAAGATCAGTCACAAAAGAAAAATAGCATAATAGGATAACAAGAAGCATTCTTGAAAAATATGAATAATTGATATATATGTGATGTGTGATAATTAAACTTGAATAAATGGTAATATATAGCTTCTCATTTGGTGGGAATTGTAAATGTTAGCTATTCTCAATTATATAAGACAGAAATATTTAAATGCCATCTGAAAATTAAAATTAAGTTCTGAAAGAATACAAGTAGTGTGTAATTCCCTTATACTAGTAATATAAAATATGACATTTCAATCAGTTCTGAAGCATAAAAGGAAAAGAAACAAAAGATCACAAGAGAGCTTAGCAAATAAAATGTATATAAAATATAACATTGAGTAGAGGCCAAACGTAACCATACTTATCCATATAGGAATAACCTATACTTTTTAAAGATAAAGACCTTCATATCATTAATTTTTAAGTTTGCATACTTTTCAGAAATATGTTTATAAAAATGATACAGGTTTGTACATAGAATAATACAGGTTTTGAACAAGAATGCAAAATGAATAACAATATAAAAATAGCATACAATCTGTGGCCAAGTCAAATATTGAATAAAAAAGATAATTTATATATTATTTATGCTGCCAGGTAAAAGAGCATATATTGTTTATACTGTAAACAATTCTACATTACTGTTTATCTGTTTTAAAATAAATTGATTTAAACAGTATTATTGGGAGGAACTTCTGACCAAGAAAGATATTCTCATAAAAGCCCCTACATAATAAGAAACACAAAACTAAGAGTGTAAATGCCCAACATATTTGCTTGAAGGAGCATGACTAGCCTTCCACTGAGTAGTAATGCAAGGTGTGCAACGTTGTGTAAGTTCAGTTCAGTTCAGTTCAGTCGCTCAGTCTTGTTCAACTCTTTGTGACGCCATGGATGCAGCACACCAGGCTTCCCTGTCCTTCACTATCTCTCAGAGTTTCCTCAAACTCATGTCCATTGAGTCAATGATGTCATCCTCTGTTGTCCCCTTCTCCTCCAGCCTTCAATCTTTCCCAGCATCAGGGTCTTTTCTAATGAGTCAGCTCCTTGCATCAGGCGGCCAATGTATAGGAGTTTCAGCTTCAGCATCAGTCCTTCCAATGAATGTTCAGGGTTGATTTTCTTTAGGATTGACTAGCTGGGTCTCCCTGCTGTCCAAGGTACTCTCAAGAGTTTTCTCCAGCCCTACAGTTTGAAAGCCTCAATTATTTGGTGCTCAGCCTTCTTTAGGGTCCAACTCTTACATCCACACATTGACTACTGGAAAAACTATAGCTTTGCCTAAATGGACCATTGTTAGCAAAGTGATGTCTCTGCTTTTGAGTTTGCTGTCTAGGTTTGTCATAGCTTTTTTTCCAAGAAGCAAGTGTCTTTTAATGGCTGCAGTCACCATCTGCAATGATATTGGAGCCCAAGAAAATAAAGTCTGTCACTGTTTCCATTGTTTCCCCATCTAATTGCCATGCAGTGATGGGACCAAGTGCCATAATTTTAGCTTTTTGAATGTTGAGTTTAAGCCAGCTTTTTCACTCTCCCCTTTCACTTTCATCAAGAAGTTCTTCCTTTTTGCTTTCTACCACTAGATATACATCCTGCATATCTAAGGGTGTTTGATATTTCTCCCAGATCTTTATTCCAGCATAAGCTTCATTCAGCCTGGCATTTTGCATGATATACTCTGCATATGAGTTAAATAAGCAGGGTTACAATATACAGCCTTGACATATGCTCCTTTCCAATTTTGAATCAGTCCATTCAGTGAGTACCCCAGGTTTATTTGTAAACATCACTTCTCTGAATATATACTGCCAAACTGTTGAAGAGAGGTGAGATATCTGAAACAAAACAAAAAACACTCTTGCAGTAAGGGACAAGAAATCCATTTCTTTCTGGCTTATTTCACTCTGTATAATAGGCTCCAGTTTCATCCACCTCATTAGAACTGATTCAAATGTATTCTTTTTAATGGTTGAGTAATACTCCATTGTGTATACAGTATACTAACGCATAGATATGGAATTTAGAAAGATGGTAATGATAACCCTGTATGTGAGACAGCAAAAGAGACACAGATGTATAGAACAGTCTTTTGGACTCTATGGGAGAGGGCAAGGGAAGGATGATTTGGGAGAATGGCATTGAAACATGTATAATATCATATAAGAAACGAATCGCCAGTCCAAGTTTGATGCAGGATACAGGATGCTTGGGGCTGGTACACTGGGATGACCCAGAGGGATGGTACGGGGAGGGAGGTGGGAGGGGAGTTCAGGATGGGGAACAAGTGTACACCTGTGGTGGATTCATGTTGATGTATGGCAAAATCAATACAATTACTTTACAACTGTGAAGTAATTAACCTCCAATTAAAATAAATAAATTGAAATTTAAAAAAGGAAATCCATTTATATAGTGTGTGTATCCTTCACTCAAATTTGTGTCTTTATGACCATATTTTATACTCTTAATATATGAGGGACATTTGGCCTCATGTACTTTCATAAACAATTTTGATTCTCATGAAAACTTTTGAGACAGATGTTATTAGTATATGTTTTGAGATAAAAATTCAGGTCTTGGGAATTAAGAAAATTGTCAAGATCTTAAATATAAAAGGTGGCAGAGCCTGAATTTGAGCATATTTCAGTCTGTTGTCAAATGTGTGTTCCTAACCACCTCATTTTATTGGTTTGCAAAATTTCCTTCGAAAGAATATTTGAACTAAGCAAACTATTCTGCACTGTGCAGCCTTCCCTTTCAGGACAAGGTCAACACATGCTTAGGTTATTCAAAGGGACAACAGATGACACAAAGTAAATCAGATGATATAACTATGCCATTAACATTCTTCTGTTTTGACCTTACTATTTTTTCCTTTTGCATTGACCAAGTGGTTTACTGGACAAATAAAACACAACAGCTTTTTGAAGAAAAAGCCTGCTGTTTGAGAGATCATCTGAGGAAAAGACAAATGATGAAGGATTGATGAATGTAAAGTTTTTGATTTTTTCATACTATATGTTTCCAATTTAAAAAAATTGAAGAAAGTTATTTTTATACACAGTAGTTCACCACCTACAGATCTTAGGAAACAGACCCTCAATGTTTAAAATATTTATATATCTACAAAACTAAAGTCCAGGGTAATATTTCATATAGTTTTTCATTGCAGCAGTTTGATTTGATAGCATTAAGTAATAGACATTCTTTATATGAAGAGGCAGAAGGCTTGGTGTTTAGAAAATTTCTTCACCATTGTGAGGAATTTAGCATATGTATTTTTGTGAGGAGAAGATATATTAAGTTATTTCTAAATTAAGGTGGTATTTTATATTTGTGAACTTATCTGTAATGAAATTCCTCTTGAATGAAATAAAACGGAATTTCATAAATGTTTAGAGAATGGCAAAAAACCAATTGCAATTCCTTGTGAATGGAAGACTGAACTTTTAAGACACTGTCTTTGAAAATAAAACCATTAATAACTTTAGGTCCATAACAAAATTTCATACCTTTTACTGAATAGAATTAGGCTAACAAAATATTTGGGGAATGTTGATCCAGTTGGATTAAGTTAGAAAAAATAAAAATTACCGGTAGATACTTTTCTTAGATAAGGACTGACAGTAACCTTTACTGTTAATCATATAATTTTGTCTTGGAATAATTTTGGTAGTAATACCAATAAGTCCAAGCATCTGTAGTTCTACCAATTACTAATTTTACACAGTCTCTCCCTTTTATAGTCGTATGACACAGGGGATGCACTGAATATGTACTAGAATTCTTCTGTCATGTGAAGTAGGAATTCTTCCTATTTCCAAAAATAATAGAAAATATGCCTTTTGTGAATGGTGATATCTAAACTGCAATTGGAAAATCTTTTGTTAATGCCTTCATTATTTTGGGGTCACATAAGTTATGTCATCACCCTCTAAACTTCTTAATTCCTTCTCTAAGTAGAATGGTGTAGGAAAGGAAAGGGGAGATTAAATTTGATTCCAGTAAATGGCATGATGATTTTTAAAATATTTATTTTATCCTTTTTAATTTGTTAGCATATCAATTTCTTTCTAAATTAAGTAATTGAAGTTCTAATAGTATGTGTGTGTATATATATATATATATATATATATATATATATTCTGTGATATATAGCAGCAAACTAAAAGAAACATAAGTGTATGGTTTTAGTTACATTATACAAAAAATATGACTCATTTTTTTCCTGAGGTGATTTCATGACACTATTTTTAACATTTTTTAGCAAAGCAATGACTAAGTACTTTATGAGAAGATAAAAGCTATTTATCCATAAATTAAGGTTGAGAAAGTAAACTTTGGAGACTTGCAAGTAAAATCTTAAAAATACATACTAATAAATATTTTTACTGTTATTTGATGTAATTTCCAACATTTTAAGGGATTCTATATCATGCTGTGTGTCATTCTGTACTGTATTAATACCCACACACACTGTACACATATACCCACACAAAGTATGATTTTAAACATGTTAATATTCATATTATACATATATCTATGTCCATTTTCTATGTCAAGATTATTCAAGTTAAGCGTATTATTATTATATTTAGTTTAATGTGTATTAAAAATAAAAGTATAATTTTGGGAGAGGCTATGGATTTATTTATTTGTCTCTGTTTTGCTAAAATGGAAATGCAAAACAAGAGTAAACCTTCAGCAACAATGTACTCTTTCTTTACGATCACTCTTAATATGGGTTAAAAATCCTTAATATACACTGAAGTTAGAAAGTGTGGTGGAAGGGATCAAATTTTACTGTAGAAATCTTGTCTTAGTTCCAAGTTAATCTTTAGATTCTTTTGTGAGAGTAGATGCATTGCTTAGACTTTTAAACCTTAGTTTTTAAAATCAGAGCACCTGGGTTAGGTTCCTTATAGTATGTTTCTTATGTTTTCAAATTAGTTTAAAATAATAGAATAAAGTAATAATTATAGTTGCTGCTGCTCCTCCTAAGTCACGTCAGTCGTGTCTGACTCTGTGCGACCCCATAGACAGCAGCCCAATAGTCTCCTCTATCCTTGAGATTCTCCAGGCAGGAATACTGGAGTGGGTTACCATTTCCTTCTCCAATGCATGAAATTGAAAAGGAAAATGAAGTCACTCAGTCGTGTCCAGACTCTTAGCGACCACACGGACTGTAGCCTTCCAGGCTCCTCCTTTCATGAGATTCTCCAGGCAGGAGTACAGGAGTTGCCATTTCCTTTTCCGAATAATTACAGTTAAGTGCACATAGTAGTTATAATTTCTAGAGTATTAATTTTGTGTCAGGCACTATTTAAGTACTTACATATATGACTTAATTCAAGGCTCAGATCAACTCTATGAAATGGATTATATATACCAAGGGAACATTTCATGCAAAGATGGGCTCAATAAAGGACAGAAATGTTCTGAACCTAACAGAAA
>SJXQ01010434.1:0-11403 GCA_006408695.1 Aepyceros melampus
AATACTGAGTCACTTTGCTGTATACCAGAAGCTAATACAACACTATAAATCAAATAAACTTCATTAAAAAGCTATAAAAATGTAAAACCAAGTACATAAATGCACAAGTAATATAACATGCTTTTAGGTGTAGAAAACATTTTTAAATAATCTGGACATCTGTTACATACCTAGGCCCTCTCTTGATTTGGCTTTATAAATCACAGGAAACAGAATTAGAGAGTTTAGTCAAGTCCTTTACTTGTGTTGGCTTTACATGTCATTTATTTAAACTGCAACTGCTTTTTAAAGCCTGTCTTTCAGGACTTCCCTGGTGGCCCAGTGGTTAAGATTCTGCCCTTCCAATGCTGGAGTCCTGAATTTGATCCCTGGGCAAGGAACTAAGACCAGCACATGCTGCATGGTGTGGGTAAAAACAAAACAAAACAAAACATGTATTTCAAAGTCACATTTTAATTAAGATTTTTAAAATATGAAAACATTCATTTGGTCTCCTTTGGAGACACAGAGAGGGATATTAATCACAGCATGTGTACTTTTCAAATGTGACTTTGGACCTCATGCAAAATAGCTGTCCAAAGCTTAACATGACTAAGTCCCAACTGGTCATGGATAATTCAACATCAGGAAATGCAGAGAAATAATGAAAGTGCAAACTTCAGCAATAAAGCAGCACAAGACTTCCTACTTTTCAAATAAGGTCAAATGCCTTTAGAATTCAGTTCAGTTCAGTCGCTCAGTCGTGTCCAACCCTTTGCGACCCCATGAACTGCAGCACACCAGGCCTCCCTGTCCATCACCAAATTCTGGAGCCCACCCAAACTCATGTCCATTGAGTCGATGACACCATCCAACCATCTCAACTTCTGTCATCCCCTTCTCCTCCTGCCTTCAATCTTTCCCAGCATCAGGGTCTTTTCCAATGAGTCAGCTCTTCGCATCAGGTGGCCAAAGGATTGGAGTTTCAACTTCAACTTCAGACCCTCCAGGGGTCTGAACACCCAGGACTGATCTCCTTTAGGATGGACTGATTGGATCTCCTTACAGTCCAAGGGACTCTCAAGAGTCTTCTCCAACACCACAGTTCAAAAGCATCAATTCTTCAGCATTCAGCTTTCTTTATAGTCCAGCTCTCTCATCCATACATAGCTTTGACTAGACAGACCTTTGTTGGCAAAGTAATTCTCTGCTTTTTAATATGCTATCTAGGTTGGTCATAATTTTCCTTCCAAGGAGTAAGCATCTTTTAATTTCATGGCTGCAATCACCATCTGCAGCGATTTTGGAGCCCAGCTGTGTTATATTATGAGCTTTGCTTCCACTTTGGGGAGCTAACTTAAGAATCTTCTTTTCTCTGTTCTTAATGAATTGAACCACAGACATGACCCAAACCTGCAAATGAGTGTCACCTGGATGTCAACACTGCTACTGAAGTACAGTCCAGCTCCAGTGTCCTTACCTGAATGTGACATGATCCATTTTCTTGTAATGAGAGCATCACAAGCATGTAATTCTGAGATCAAATATGGCTGGACTTTCAAGACTTACAAATCAAGTGATCTATCTCAAGCCGCTACTAATTCTTGGTGAAAGTGAATTGTTTGATCACGGTATTTCTTCACCAGTTTCGAGGGTCAATGAGAATACTCTTAGATGTTTGACATTTAGAAAGTTTGTGCTCTGATTTGACTGTAAGTGCAAATACATGTGAGACACTGTCATTGAAGGAGGTGACAAGTCTGCTGTACTGTGCTGCGCTTAGTTGCTTCAGTTGTGTGACCTATAGACTGTGGCCCGCCAGGTTTCTCTGTCCATGGGATTTTCCAGACGAGAATACTGGAGTGGGTTGCCATGGCCTCCTCCAGGGGATCTTCCCAACCCAGGAACTGAACTCGTATCTCCTGTGTCTCCTGCAATGCAGGCAGGTTCTTTACCTACCGAGTCACCTGGGAAGTTCCCCAAGTTTGCTATCCATGGTTTAATCTCTTCTTGTGCTTTTCCCTTTCTGTCCTACTCAAAATAATGCAAGGCCAGCTAGAAGTACTGGTTTCCACTCTTATTCATAAAGGCATGGACATGAGAAATAAAGAATTCTAAGACAAATTTTGGAAAATAAACTTCTACAGAAGTAGACCTCATTTTACCTGATTATCCTCCATCTTTATTTTGTTTTGACTTTATGACATAAAATTTCAGAGCTAGATGCACCTTGAGCACGATCTGGATCACTTCCACAAATAAGGAACTGAGGTTAAAGCCCCACAGCTTACTAACTGTATCACATGGGATGCATTGGTTTTTTTCTTAATTTCCTTAACTGTGAAACAGGAAGAAGCTACTTTGCAGAGTCATTGAGAAGTTACATGAGTTGATATAAACTCAGCTTCACCAGTGGCTCAGGGGTAAGGAATCTGCCTGCAATGCAGAAGGTGCAGGAGACACGAGTTCGAACCCTGGATGGGAAGATCCCCTGGAGGAGAGCATGGAAATCTACTTCAATATTCTTCCCTGGAGAATCCAGGGACAGAAGAGCCTGGCGGGCAACAGTCCATAGGGTCACAAAGAGTCGGACACAACTGAAGCGACCTAGCACTCACACGCAACCCTTGGAATGGTGCCTGGCACAGGGCAAGCACCCACTAAGTGTTAGATGACATTGGGGTTAGAAATGTTTTTTATGAGATGTATCCAAGGCTGACAACTAGAGAAAAGCAGCCAGGACTTCTGACTCCCAGCCCAAAGTTCTTTTCATAATACCACACTATAAAGCTAACATTGCTTTTGGAGTTTGGGGCTTAAACAGAAGTTCACCTCCCAGTTATACTGTTGGTTAGCATACCAAAGAGGCTGTATATTGTTACCCTGCTTATTTAACTTATATGCAGAGTACATCATGAGAAATGCTGGACTGGATGAAGAACAAGCTGGAATCAAGACTGCCAGTAGAAATATCAATAACCTCAGATATGCAGATGACACCACACTTATGGCAGAAAGCAAAGAACTAAAGAACCTCTTGATGAAAGTGAAAGAAGAGAATGAAAAAGTTGCCTTAAAATGCAACATTCAGAAAACTAAGATCATGGCATCTGGTCCCATCACTTCATGGCAAATAGATGGAGAAACAGTGTCAGACTTTATTTTCTTGGGCTCCAAAATCACTGCAGATGGTGACTGCAGTCATGAAATTAAAAGACACTTGCTCCTTGGAAGAAAAGCTATGCCCACCTAGACAGCATAATAAAAAACAGAGACCTTACTTTGCCAACAAAGGTCCATCTAGTCAAAGCTATCGTTTTTCCAGTAGTCATGTATGGATGTGAGAGTTGGACTATAATGAAAGCTGAGTGCCAAAGAATTGATGCTTTTGAACTGGTGTTGGAGAAGACTCTTGAGAGTCCCTTGGACTGCAAGGAGATCCAATCAGTCCATCCTAAAGGAGATCAGCCCTGAATATTCATTGGAAGGACTGATGCTGAAGCAGAAACTCCAATACTTTGGCCATCTGATGCAAAGAATTGACTTATTGGAAAAGACCCTGATGCTGAGAAAGATTGAAGGTGGGAGGAGAAGGGGATGACAGAGGATGAGATGGTTGGATGGCACCACTGACTAGATGGACATGAGTTAGAGAAACTATGGGAGTTGGTGATGGACAGAGAGGACTGGTGTGCTTCAGTCCATGGGGTCACAAAGAGTCAGACATGACTGAGGGACTGAACTGAACACCAAAGAGGTATGTATTTGGTAGACCTAATTTTGTGCATAATGACAAATACAGAGTCAATATTAAATGTAAGAATTCTGCTAATGCTTTCTAATGTAAAACGATTCTTTAAAAGTTGTCTTCTTTAGCCTCCTATAATAAATCTTCTAAAGCTTTATTCTTCAGCTATGTTAGATCCCAAACACAATCACACCAGTAAAAAAAAAAACTCAGTCTAGGACTTCCCCTGTGGAACAGTGGAAAAGAATTCACCTGCCAATGCAGGGGACATTGGTTTGATCCCCAGTCTGGGAAGATTCCACATGCTGAGGAGCAATGAACCCTGTATGCCACAACCACTGAGTCCACTTTCTAGAACCCACAAGCCCCAACTACCAAGCCTGTGAGCTGCAACAACTGAAGCCCACATGCTCTGGGGGAGGCATGTCACAACTACTGAGTTCATGTGCCAAGAGCCTGTGCTATGCAACAAGAGAACCCACGGTAATGAGAAGTCAGCACACCGCAACAAAGGGTAGCTACACTCCCTGCAACTAGAGAAAGCCCATGCAAAGCAACAAAGACCCACTGCAGCCAAAAAATGCACAAATAAAAAATGTTATTTCTTTTTTAATGTTATTTCTAAAAAAGGAAAACTCAGTCCAAAAGTGTGTACTATCCATACACCACCCTTATGGCAGAAAGTGAAGAGGATCTAAAAAGCCTCTTGATGAAAGTGAAAGAAGAGAGTGAATAAGTTGCCTTAAAGCTCAACATTCAGAAAACGAAGATCATGGCATCTAGTTCCATCACTCCATGGGAAATAGATGGGGAAACAGTAGAAACAGTGTCAGACTTTATTTTTGGAGGCTCCAAAATCACTGCAGATGGTGATTGCAGCCATGAAATTAAAAGACGCTTACTACTTGGAAGAAAAGTTATGACTAACCTAGATAGCATATTCAAAAGCAGAGATATTACTTTGCCGACTAAGGTCCATCTAGTCAAGGCTATGGTTCTTCCTGTGGTCATGTATGGATGTGAGAGTTGGACTGTGAAGAAAGCTGAGTGCTGAAAAATTGATGCTTTTGAACTGTGGTGTTGGAGAAGACTCTTGAGAGTCCCTTGGACTGCAAGGAGATCCAATCAGTCCATTCTGAAGGAAATCAACCCTGGGATTTCTTTGGAAGAAATGATGCTAAAGCTGAAGTTTCAGTACTTTGGCCACCTCATGTGGAGAGCTGACTCATTGGAAAAGACTCTGATGCTGGGAGGGATTGGGGGCAGGAGGAGAAGGGGACTCCAGAGGATGAGATGGCTGGATGGCATCACAGACTCGATGGACATGAGTCTGAACTCTGGGAGTTGGTGATGGACAGGGAGGCCTGGCATGCTGCGATTCATGGGGTCACAAAGAGTCGGACATGACTGAGCGACTGAACTGAACTGATCCATACACCCTAAGGGTCATAGTAGCAATATATTTACACTAGTCAAGACATGAAAGCAACCTAAATGTCCAAAGTCAGGTGAATGGATAAAGAAGGTGCAGTACATAATACAATGAATGTTACTCAGCCATAAAAAAGAACAAAACAATGCCATCTGGACCTAGAGGTTATCGTACTAAGGGAAGTAAGTCAGACAGAGAGATACAAATATCATATTACACCACTTCATGTGGAATTTAAAATATGACATAAATGAATTTATTTACAGAACAGAATGAGACTTATAGACATAGAAAACAAACTTCTAGTTACCAAAGGGGGAAGGGAGGGGAACAAGGTATAAAGGAGTTCAGGATTTGCAGATACAAGTTACTATATATAAAACAGTAAACAACAAGGTCCTACTCTATAGCACAGGGAGTTATATTCAGTATCCTGTAATAAACAATAATGGGAAAGAATATGAAAAAGAATATATGTGAATATATACAAAACTGAATATATATATATATATATAGCTGAATCACTATGCTGTACAATAGAGACTGACACAACATTGTAAATGAATTACTTCAATTTAAAAGATAGTAAATGGAAAAAATGTATTATCTCATGGTGGTGTAGAGAAACATTTATGCTTCAGTGAAAAGAACTGTTTAGATCACATCCTTCCTGGTTTTCTGAGTCTAGCTTTTCATTGTCTCTGAGCTATTTTGTTGCAAGCTATAAGTTACTAATATAACAATGCAAAATCATTCATATCTACAGACATGTACATCCTGTCTTCTAGAGATTCAAGTGACTTCCCTCCCTCATGGTGGAAGAGGACAGTTTGGGTTCCATTTGCAAGCCCATTTCAACATTTCTGATTTATATGTGTCTGTTCTTTGGTTTCTCTTTTGAACTAGTTGTAATATCTTACTAGTTTGCGCAGTAATTAAATAAAATCTTTAACATGTGTTTATATCTTTATCATCTCACCTTTTTAAAAACTATCTTTTAATTAATCTTAACCTTTATAATAAGAGCTATCTGACATATTAGTTGAAATATTTGAGATATAATACAAACATACATATATTTACATTTTATTTTATTTGTAAAGCATAGATTTATTAACTAAAACATTCCCAGTTCTGTTGTTCTAGTCTATGTTACTTTTATCAACTTAGATACACTAACCAGTTTTCTTGGTCACAATTTATTTCCACTTAACTCAAATATATTTCTTAAATTTGAATAAAACAAAATATCTCTCCCACTCAAATTTCTTCAAGTAGAGATAATAAAATTTAATTTTAAAATTAGTATATCAAAAATAAAATAAAATTAATATATCATATTACATCAAAAAGAATAATGCCAAGGACTAAATTTAAAACTATCAGACACTGATGAAAGAAATTAAGGATGAGAGAAACAGAGGGAAAGTGAAAGTGAAAGTTGCTCAGTTGTGTCTGACTCTTTGCAAACCCATGGACTATACAGTCCATGGAATTCTCCAGGCCAGAATACTGGAGTGGGTAGCCTTTCCCTTCTCCAGGGGATCTTCCCAACCCAGGGATTGAACCCAGGTTTCCCACATTGCAGGTGGATTCTTTACCAGCTGAGCCACAAGGAAAGCCCAAGAATACTGGAGCAGGTAGCCTATCCCTTCTCCAGTGGATCTTCCAGACCCAGGGGTCGCACCAGGGTCTCTTGCATTGCAGGCAGATTCTTTACAAACTGAGCTATGAGGGAAACCCATTTAAGGATTGGAGGAATGAATATTGTTAAAAAGTCCATACTAGGGGCTGAGAGGAAGATTCAAGAGGGAGAGGATATATGTATACTAACAGCTGATTCACGCTGTTGTATGGCAGAATACTACACAACACTGTAAAGCAATTAGCCTCCAAGTTTTTAGAAAAAAATTTTTTTAATGGGAAGGGGAAAAATGAAAACAAAAACTGGGTCACAGACATCATTAGAGCCTAGAATAAAGCCTCATCTGAAAGATTCCCTCTCAATTAATTAAAGGAGCTAGTAAATGTTATCTTTTTCTTAAAAAAAAAGTTAATACTGACCAAGGCAATATACAGATTCAATGCAAAATCCTTATCAAATTATCAATGGCATTCTTCACAGAACGAAAATGAACAATTCTAAAGTTGATATGAAACAGAAAAGTTCTCAAATAGCCGAAACAACTGGAGATATCACACTCCCTGTTTTCAGACTATACCTCAGAGCTAATCATCAAAATGGTATGGTACTGGTATAAAAACATACACATAGATCAAGGGAACAGAATAGAGAACCCAGAAATGAACCCACATGCATACAGGCAATGAATCTATGACAGAGGAGGCACAAACATACAGTGGAGAAAAGACAGTCTCTTCAATAAACGGCGTTTGGAAAACCAGACAGCTATGTGCCAAAAGAATCAAACTGGACCACTCTCTCACACCATGCACAAAAAGAAATTCAAAGTGGTTTAAAGACTTAAATGTAGGACCTGAAGCCATAAAACTTCTAGAAAAGAACATAGGCAGTAAGCTCTTTGACATGACTTCTAATATTTCTTTTGATATGTCTCTTCAGGAAAGGGAAAGAAAAGCAAAAATAAATAAATGGGACTATATCAAACTAAAAAGCTTTTGCACACCAAACTAAACAATACACAAAACAAAAAGGTAACCTACTGAATGGAAGAAAATATTTGCAAACAGTATACCTGATAAAGGATTAATGTCCAAAATATACACAAAAATTATATAATTCAATATCCAAAAAAAAGCAAACAACCCAATTTAAAAAATGAGAAGAGAATCTGAATAAACATTTTTCAAAGGAAGACATATAGATGGTCAACAAGTACATGAAAAGAAGCTCAACATCATTAATCATCAGGGATGTGCAAATGAAAACCACAATGAGGTACCACCGCACACCTGTCAGAATAGCTATTATCAAAAAGACAACAAATAACAAGTGTTAGCAAAGATATGCAGGAAAGGGAACCCTTGTGTACTGTTGATGGGAATGTAAATCAGTGCAGTTCAGTTCATTTCAGTCGCTCAGTCATGTCCGACTCTTTGTGACCCCATGGAGTGCAGCACGCCAGGCCTCCCTGTCCATCACCAACTCCTGAAGTTTACTCAAACTCATGTCCATTGAGTCGGTGATGCCATCCAACATCTCATCTTCCATTGTCCCCTTCTCCTCCTGCCTTCAATCTTTCCCAGCATCAGGGTCTTTTCCGATGAGTCAGTTCTTTGAATCAGGTGGCCAAAGTATTGGAGTTTCAGCTTCAGCATCAATCCTTCCAATGAATATTCAGGACTGATTTCCTTTAGCATGGACTGGTTGGATCTCCTTGCCGCCCAAGGGACTCTCAAGAGTCTTCTCCAATACCACAGTTCCAAAGCATCCATTCTTTGGCGCTCAGCTTTCTTTATAGTCCAACTCTCACATCCATACATGACTACTGGAAAAACGATAGCTTTGACTAGATGGACCTTTGTTGGCAAAATAATGTCTCTGCTTTTTACTGTGCTCTCTAGGTTTGTCATAGCTTTTCTTCCAAGGAGCAAGTGGCTTTTAATTTCATGGCTGCAGTCACCATCTGTGGTGATTTTGGAGCCCCCCCCAAATAAAGTCTCTTACTGTTTCCATTGTTTTCCCATCTATTTGCCACGAAGGGATGGGACTGGATGCTATGATCTTCGTTTTCTGAATGTTGAGCTTTAAGCAACTTTTTCACTCTCCTCTTTCACTTTCATCAAGAGGCTCTTTAGCTCCTCTTCACTTTCTGCCATAAGTGTGCTGTCATCTGCGTATCTGAGGTTATTGATATTTCTCCCAGCAGTCTTGATTCCAGCTTGGAAGGGAAGGTTATTTCCCCAAAATTAATGAATCCATTCCAAATATACACCATTTTCCCCCCAAATAGAAGCAGAGCACAAAAACATTTGGAAACTGAAACTGAAATGAGTAACCATGTCATTCGTCTGAGTTTCTGGAGAATGAAGATACAGGAAACTCTAAAACCATTTGAACATTTATCTGTGAAAGGTAATCAGAGACAGAACAGTAGGTGATTAGAACTGACAATTTCAAACGTTTAACTGGGTGTTAAACATTTTGGGAGTGAGGGCCTCATCAGACATCACAGGCAATGTTCCATTTCCTGTCAAGATGCTTTCCCCACTGTACACCAGAATAGATGACCATCATTTTAGTAAACACTCTGTCCTTAGTATATCGGAAAAAGCAAAGTCACAAATGACCCACGTGTAGAGATTACCATACTAAGAAAAGTAAGTCAGACAGAGAAAGACAAATATCATGTGATATTGTATATATGTGGACTCTAGAAAAATGACACCAATGAACTTATTTACGAAACAGAGGTAGACCCATAGACATAGAAAACAAACTTACGGTTACCAAAGGGGAAGGGAGGGAACGAGTTAGAAGTTTGGGGTTAGGGACTCCCCTGGTGGTCAGTGGCTGAGACTCTGAGCTCTCAATGCTAGGGCCCTGGATTTGCTCCCTCGTTGGGGAACTAGATCCCACATGCCACAACTAAGACCCTGCACAACCAAATAAATAAATAAAAATAAATGCTTTTACTTTAAAAAAAAAAAACAGAAGTTTAGGTTTAGCAGATACAAATTAAATGAAATAGATAAATCAAGCCCTACTGTAGAGCACAGGGAACTATCCTCAGTGTTTTGTAATAACATATGAGAATAGAATCTGACAAAAATATACATATAAGATCAATATAACTCGATCACTTTGCTATAGAAACACAATATTGTAAATAAACTGTATTTCAATAAAGATTTTTAAAAATATTTGAAACCAGAAAAAAAACCCAAAAACAAAAATGACACATGTTCAGTGAGTTGTATATGACACAAAAAAATAGAGCCAAAGACTTTGTAAATGTCAATGTCTGGGTACTATAAATGCTGATATTCAAAATCAGTCATTTAAGCAGATGAAAGAAGCCTAGAGGAGCCTTTGGGGCTTAACTGGCAAGAAAGAACATATATCTGGGGGGAAATACACTGGCAGGAAGGTTATGGTTCCAGACCTTCAGGAGTTTAAAGGTTTTTTTTTTAAAGAGAGTTTGAAGTTGGCTGAGACAGGACTGGTGTTTTAAATAAAATATGGGTTTCAACAGCAGCACAGTATTTCCTATGCTATAAAGATGCTATTTTGAGTTTAGGTTGTAGTTAAGGATTTTTTTCCTGCTATTTCCTTCTGGAGAGGCACAGGACAAATCATTTCATCCTGAAGTCTAAGTGACAATAATGGCTCTAAGAAGACTGCATCACAGTGTCCTGTTCATTCCCAGAACTGTCTTCCAGGGACTAGATCTCTTCCATAGGTACGGAGAACCTGGACTTTGTTGGAAAAACGAAGCCTGTAGGATTCTGGCAGTAGGAACTGAAGGAAAGGAGTCAAAGAAGGGGAGTGGGCGGAAAGGACCAAGACTGGATAACAAAATCAATATAAGTAGTAAGAGAGCGGAAACAAAAGTTAAAGACAATCCTAAGGTTTTCATCTGGGAACCTCTCATTGCTACAAAGAAAGTTGTTAAAAAAGTATCACATCTGTAGGAGAAAGAAATAAGAGAAATTTATTCAGAGTGATGTCCAGTGAACAGCTAGAAGCATGGAACTAGGGTCAGATACTAAGTTGAGACTAATCCACATTGAAAGCTAGTAACCCACAATCTTAGGGCATTCTTCGGGTGTATAGAGAGTGAAAATTAATTTTCTTTGTAGACATTTGAGAAGAGACTCTGAACTATCATTCGTAAACAAAAAGATTGAGATTTACTGCTTAGCAATAGCCCATCCTCTGAAGTTGTTATAACGGTGCTGAAAATGTTCAACAGAATGATAATTTCTGGCCACATGTAACATCATTGGCAACACATTCCTTTGATGAAAAGGGGCATTGATCTCAGAGAGTGCTAGGCAGCCCTGGGCCCTGAGACAGACATGATGTGGACATGGTCCCTCTGAGCACAGATGTGGCGAGCCCGGGTGAATCCGGGCAGACCCGCGCAGCCCTGAGCCTGGATGCTCATCAGCTCTGTCTTAGCAACTTGCCCTCGTGTATTCAGGCCTCAGCAAAGACCATGAAGGTCATGGACAGCGCTGCCAAGGGAAGGTCCCTGGACCTTACTGCAGGGTGGTGAAGAGTGAAGTTGAGAAAGCAAACTCTCCCTGTTGTCAGGTG
>SJXQ01010434.1:20138-45140 GCA_006408695.1 Aepyceros melampus
AGTTGATGTCACAACTAGTCCATCTCCGGCAGGTTGGACCCCTGGGTGGAGAGGATCCCCTGGAGGAGGGAGTGGCAACCCACTCCAGTATTCCTGCCTGGGAAATCCCATGCACAGAGGAGCCTGGAGGGCTATGGTCCATGGAGCCACAAGAGTCGGACACAACTGAAGCAACTGAGCACGCATACGCACTAGTCCGTCTCCAGCCTTGTTCTGATCAATCTCTATCTGCTCAAGCACACTACAATCAGCCATCTGCATCCACAGGGTCCAAATCCATGGATTCAACCAACAATGGGTCAAAAATATTCAGACAAAAAATTCCTGAAAGTTCCAAGAAGCAAAACTTGAATTTGCCACAGTCTGGCAACTATTTCCACAGCATTTTCCATTGACACAGAGGAGCCTGGAGGGCTATGGTCCATGGAGCCACAAGAGTCGGACACAACTGAAGCAACTGAGCACGCATACGCACTAGTCCGTCTCCAGCCTTGTTCTGATCAATCTCTATCTGCTCAAGCACACTACAATCAGCCATCTGCATCCACAGGGTCCAAATCCATGGATTCAACCAACAATGGGTCAAAAATATTCAGACAAAAAATTCCTGAAAGTTCCAAGAAGCAAAACTTGAATTTGCCACAGTCTGGCAACTATTTCCACAGCATTTTCCATTGTGTTAGTATTATAAGTAATCTAGAGATGATTTAGGAGAAGGCAATGGCACCTCACTCCAGTACTCTTGCCTGGAAAAGCCCATGGATGGAGGAGCCTGGTAGGCTGCAGTCCATGGGGTCGCTAAGAGTCCGACACGACTGAGCGACTTCACTTTCACTTTTCACTTTCATGCATTGGAGAAGGAAATGGCAACCGACTCCAGTATTCTTGCCTGGAGAATCCCAGGGATGGGGGAGCCTGATAGGCTGCCATCTATGGGGTTGCACAGAGTCGGACAGGAGTGAAGCGACTTAGCAGCAGCAGCAGAGATGATTTAAACTTTACGGAAGGATTGAGTAGGTTATATGCAAATGCTATTGAACCATAATCAGTATCAAAGCTGCAAAGAACAAAGAGCTTTACTTCTTGTTTAGTTCCTAAATCATGTCTGACTCTTTATGACTCCATGGACTGCAGCATGCCAGACTCCTTGGCCCGTGGGATTGCTCAGGCAAGAATATTGGAGAGTGTTGCCATTTTCTTCTCCAAGAGAAGACTTGGAGTGTAAGAAATTTCAATTCAGGAGACACAGATTCAGATAAAACAAAGACTGACCTGGGGAAGAGAAAGGCAAAAGTCACGAGGTTATTAAAGTTGTCCTTCAAGATTATGACTGGTTCTGATACAAAAAGGATGTATTTGTCCTTAAGGGCTAGGCTGTCACAAGTTATTTAGGATAAGGATCCCATAAGTATCTGAAATTTCTGGAACATTGTGCAGATGTTCTGGATGCTTGTGTTAAGACAAAATGTGGTCAAAAGTTCAGATTCCATCTGGGCTGAGATGTAAAACCACTTCCTCAGTGGCCTCCTGGCCCCATTTTAGACAGCTCTCTTAGCAATACTGGGCTTCCCAGTTGACAGAGTGGTAAAGAATCCACCTCCTAATGCAGGAGATGGCAGGAGATACGGGTTCAAACCCTGGGTCGGGAAAATCCCCAGGAGAAGGAAATGGCAACCCACTCCAGTATTTTTCCCAGGGAAGTCTCATGGACAGAGGAGCCTGGCGAGCTCCAGTCCATGAGGTTGCAAAGAGTTGGCCACGACTGAGCACACACACACACACACACACACTTAGCCATATTGACTCCACTTTGATTTTCCTTTCATGGTACTGCCCTATTTTATATAAGGGACTTGGGGATCCATGGATCTTGGTATCCGAAGGGTTAGGGGTGGGATGTCCTAGAACCAATTCCCTGCAGATACTGAGGGAAAACTGTATTTACAAAGCTGTACAGAGTTCATGTCCTGAAAGTAAGTTTATTTATTCAGCTATTATGATATCTTTAGTAAAGGAAACTTTAAAGTATTGTTAAGACAACTGGGCTGGTGAGCTTTAACTGGTGAATGATATCAAGTTTCTAGTGCTCAGAAGAGGTAGATCAAGTGAACAAACGCTCTATACAACCTGGGTCCTGGCAAGACCAGCATCTTTAGGAGTGCAAATGCTGCCTATGCACCTGTGGGCTGGAACACTGACACACTGATGAGGGCATGGCAAGGCTTCTGGCTGAGGTCAAAAATGAAGATTTCAAAAAGATTAGTCCCCAGTGGGGAGAGAAAATCCTCCAACTCTGCCAAACTATCTTCAGTCAGCTTCACAAGGGCTCCATGTGACAACCACAGGCTTCAGCAAATCCCTTCCAACAGAGGACCAGAAATGCTCTATTCACATATACTTGGGCTACAGTTTGTCTCCTCTTTCATGATTTGTTCTTGTGTGTGGAGATAAGAAAAGCAAACTCGGCACATTCGCGGGGAGTAGAATGCCTATCTGTCCAATCAAAGGCAGAGAGAGAAGGTGGATTCTGCACCCAGCAGTGTGCCACCTTCACCCACACAGCAACGCTCCCATGTGTAGCAGGGAAACTCAGAGCCAAGCCCTCAAAATACTGGAAAGTTTCTAACCTCAGTGCTTTCATCAAAGTTCTAAGAAACACTGGCCACAGATACATGCACCCTGGTATTCACTGCAGCACTGTTTACAATAGCCAGGATATGGAAACAAACTAAACGTCCATTGACAGGTGAATGGATAAAGAAGACGAGGTGGATACACACACACCCCCACAATGAAATATTCCTCAGTCGTAACAAAGAATGAAAGAATGCCATTTGTAGCAACATGGATGCACCTAGATATTGTCATAGAGTGAATTAAGTCAGGTAGAGAAGGAGTAATATCACATGATATCCCATATACATGGAATCTAAAAAGAAATTACACAAATGAACTTATTTACAAAATAGGAACAGACTCACAGACTTAGAGAATGAACTTATGTTAACCAGGAAGGAAGAGTGAGGAAACGGGATAGTTTGGGAGTTTGGGATGGACACATATACACTGCTGTATTTAAAATGGATAACCAAGAAGGACCTATTGTAGAGCACAGGGAACTCTCCTCAATGTCACGTGGCAGCCTGGGTGGGACAGGATTTTGGAGGAGAATTAACACATGTATATATACATGGCTGAGTGCCTTCACTGTTCACCTGAAACTACCACACGGTTAATCTGCTATACTTCAGTATAAAATAAAGTTTTAAAAAAGAAAAGAAAAGAAAACCAAGAAAGAGGTTGCTGGAATTTTTGGTCTTCTCTTATTTAAAGTTTATTTTTAAATTTTGTATTTGTTTAAACTTCTTTTTTTTTGTGTGTGTGCCACACCACGTGGCATGTAGAACTTCCCCGATTAGGAATCAAACCTGTGCCCCCTGCAGTGGAAGCAAAGAGTCTTGACCACTGGACTACCAGGGAAGTCCATGCTGCTGCTGCTACTGCTGCTAAGTCTGTTCAGTCGTGTCCGACTCTGTGCAACCCCATAGATGGCAGCCCACCAGGCTCCCCCGTCCCTGGGATTCTCCAGGCAAGGACATTGGAGTGGGTTACCATTTCCTTCTCCAATGCATGAAAGTGAAAAGTGAAAGTGAAGTCGCTCAGTCGTGTCGGACTCTTAGCGACCCCATGGACTGCAGCCTACCAGGCTCCTCCATCCATGGGCTTTTCCAGGCAAGAGTACTGGAGTGGGGTGCCATTGGAAAGTCCATAAACTTCTAATTTTGGGACAGATAAAATTCACAAGTACAAAGTACATATGCCATGAAAAACACACCCTGTTTCTTCTCTCTGCAACAAGGCCATTGATCTCTACTGGAGCCCTGTGTGCATGGAAAATGGTAGAAAGTTAAGAAATATCCCTATGCTTTTGTGTTCCAGGAAAAGGCTTACAGCAAAGAACCACCTTTCCCCATAGACTTAGATAAGACTCATGTATAAAACCCTTGTGATGTACTACAAGGCCAGATACAGGCTCGAAATGCTTTTTTGCCTTAAAAATGATTTGCCGAACTGTTGTCCCCAGTGATCCATTAGAACAAAATGCTTGACAGCCAAACTTTGGTGAAGTTCCTCTCTTTTCCAGAGACCCTGGAATCCCATCAGCTTGAACCAATAGATAACCCTCCTGAGGATAGGCGAGGCTTCCGGTGCAGGCATTCTTGGAGGACTGTCCCGTGTCCTGCCTTACCTGGTCCTTCTCTATGGAGGAAGACCCCTTCCTGTCTAACCCTTGAGAGCCAGCAGATCTGTGCTGAGGTGTTCTTCCTCTTATAATCATCTCTTGCGCCCCATTACTACAGTCTTTCTGAGTAAAGTCTTGAATTATTGATCTGGTTTTCATTTGATACCCATCTTCCAATTCTCCCCTTGGAGGCAACCATTCTTCCCAGATTCATACAAATTCTTGCCTGGTCTGTATCAATAAAAATGTCAAAATTTACATAGTTTCTACTTCCTTATTTCCATGTAACAGGGTCATTTACAAATTATTCCCTGTTAGTACACATGAATGACCTACTGTGTTTGGAGTCTATAGTTTTCTATTGCATTCTATGGGTGTACCATCATTTATTTACAGTTCCCTATTGATGGACATTTAGGTTGTTGTACAAACTCTAATGCAATGACTTATGCATATGTTTGTCATTTTTAAACCTGTGTATACCCACAAGAGAAAGACTGTGTATACCCACAAGAGAAAGACTGTAATGGTTCCCTGGAGAATGAATCAGGCAAGGCTTTCTTGACATAGCAGGAGCCATATTTGGCCTAAGCCATTTTGTGATCTAAGCCTGGCCACAATGCTTGCCCTTGAACAGGTCTCAATAATTAATTATTTTAAGGGGAAAAAAAGAATGCAGAAACAATGTCTGCTATAATGCAAGAGAAGTAACAACAGCAAAGATCAGGTGAAGAAATAGACCAGTAAACATAGAAAACAAACTTACGATTACTAAAGGGGAAGAGGTGGGGGGAGAAGGGATAAAATAGAAGTTTAGTATTAACATATGCACACTACTATATATATTATATATATGTATTTTGTATACATATATAAAATAGATAACCAACAAGAACCTACTGTATAGCTTGGGGAACTATACTCAATGTTGTGTACTAACTTATCAGTGAGAAGAATGTGAAAAGGAATATATATGAATCACTGTTCCACACACCTGAAACTAACACAACACTGTGAATCGATTGTTATTCAGTCACTCAGCTGTGTCCGACTCTTTGCGACCCCATGGACTGCAGGACGCCAGGCTTCCCTGTCCTTCACCATCTCCCAGAGTTTATTCCAACTCATGTCCATTGAGTCGGTGATGTAATCCAACCATCTTATCCTCGTTGCCCCCTTCTCCTCCTGTCCTCAATCCTTCCCAGCATCAGGGTCTTCTCCAGTGAGTCAACTCTTTGCATCAGGTGGCCAAAGGATTGGAGCTTCAGCTTCAACATCAGTCCTTCCAATGAATATTCAGGGTTAATTTCCTTTACAATTGACTGGTTTGATCTCCTTGTAGTCCAAGGGACTCTCAACTGTACTTCAATTAAAAAAGAATTTTTAAAAATCAGTTGTAAAGATCCCCAGTTCTGCTTCAATAGTAAAGATTAGCCTGAAGCACTCAACCACCAGATCAATTGGAATCTAAGGGATGATAATGACCTGTGTGACCCTCATGACTTCAATCAAGCTTGAACTCTGTTGACTGCCCAAAGCCCCTTCATGAATATACATGAACCCTTGGCTGAAAATTGCCCCAGTTTTGCTGTTGGGGAGACACTGCTTTGGGAAAGGTCCCTGGTGTTCTCCTTACTTGCTGCAAGTAATAAATCCTTCTCATAATCTTTGGCTCGGTTGTGCCTTTTGATACCCACTGAGAGGGGAACCCAGTTTTTAGGCAATAATACCTTTGGGGGAATTCTGGGTCAGGCAAATAGATATTTTTAATTTTCGTAGCTTGTGCTGGATTATTCTGGTAAGCCCAAAGTGTCAATTTACATTCCACTGACCAAAAAAGAAAAAAAAAAGAAAAGCAGAATCTCAGGTCTCGGCTCAGATTTACTGAATCAGAGTTTGGATTTTACCAAAGCCCCAGGTGATCTGCCTGCTCCTTCAGGCTTGAGAAACTGTCCCCAGAGCAGTGGTTCTCATCCAGCCAGAGACTGGAATCAGGTAATTTAACATTGGTGGACTAAGAGGGTGTCCCTTTGGCCTGCACGACCTTTGGTAGTGCTGTATGAAAACTTTTGTTTTAGCCGCATCTCTGTCTCTTTTATTCATCCCAGTTTTTAGCAACCATCTAAAGATTTCCATTTTGCTGAAATGAGTCCTGTGGTTTTTCCCTTTCTGTTTTCTCTGTTTCACTCCGTCAATATTTCTGCACTTAATATCTCAATAACCTTCAACAAATTTCCACCAAGTTTGGAAGAGTCCCTTGACTCCCACTGGACCAATTGAATCAGACTACCTGGGGGCAGGCTCTGGCCATCTCAGGTCATCAACTATTTCAGAGAATTGAGCACCACTTCATTCAAGCCTTCTTACCCCCCAGCTCAAACTCACTTGTGAGTTCTTTGGGATGGACTGATTTATCTTTATAGTTTTTATTTTATTTTGATACCCTTGTAGATTCATTCATCTCTTTCTCTCTCTAGATCTGTGCTGTCCAATATGGTAGCTACTAGCTGCACATATAATGATAATTTAAATTAAAATAAAAGAAGAAATTTAGTTCATCAGTTTCACTAGCGATGTTTCACACACTCAAAGGCAAAAGGTTAAAATTAATTAAAATAAAATAAAGTAAAATAGAATTCCGTTCTTTAGTCCCACATTTTTAGTGTCTAAGAGCCACATAGTTACTGATTCCTATATTAGACAAAGCCGACCAAATGAGGCCTAATGTTACAGAGTGACAGTGTATTGTATGAAAGGCCTGCATGCTCTGACAAGGTACAGCACAGCTATTTTTTAAACTGGGGGAAAATGGAGACAGCATTTGTGGGTTTTTTTTTTAATATTTCAATAATCATATTGGTAGGAGTGTGAGGACTGTTATTCTGAGGTCATTTGATGTATAATATAAGATAAAGCAAATGATTACAGATTACATTTGGGGTGTTCTAATTACATTATGTCCTATGTCTTGGAAAACCAGGATGCTTGGTGTGGAAGAAAGGAGTTATAAATGTAATGGAGAAATGCTTAAATCAAAGTTCTGTATTCATATATCTGAATTGGAAGTATCATTATGAGCTCATGAGATTTTATGTGTATGTGCACACGTATGGATTACCCCATCCTACTCCCAGGCTTGAGTCACTGAAATGGACTAGAAACAGTGACTGACTCAGTAGCAATGAATATCCCCAGTGACCAGACTGGACTAATAATTATTTCTCATTAAAAAACCCCAGGACTTCCTGGAGAAACTACTGACTCCAAGTCTGGCCCAGGAAATAAACAAGATGAACCTGTCCGGTAACTGCCTGACATAAGGCTTTTGATTGTCAAAGTACCCATTTCAAAGACAGCTATCTCAATGGATAAAGAAGTTGTGGTCTATACATACAACAGAATATTACTCAGCCATAAAAAAAAGAACAAATCTGAGTCAGTTCTAGTGAGGGGGATGAACCTATGGCCTGTTATAGAGAGTGAAGTAAATCAGAAAGAGAAAAACAAACATCATATATTAACCCACATATATGGTATCTAGAAAAATGGCATTGATAAACCTATATGCAGGGTAAGAACAGAGACACAGACATAGAGAATGGACTTATGGACATGATGGGGGAAGGAGAGAGTGGGAAGAAATGAGAGAGTAGCATTGAAACATATATATTACCATATGTAAAATTGATAGACAGTGGGAACTTGCTGCATGGTGCAGGAGGCTCAAACCTGGTGTTCTGTGACAACCTAGAGGGCTGGGATGGGGATTCAAGAGGGAGGGGACACATGTATACCTATGGCTGATTCATGTTGATCTATGGAAGAAACCAGGGCTTCCCAGGTGGCTCAGTGGTAAAGAAGCTGCCTCCCAAGCAGGAGACCTGATCCCTCGGTTTGATCCCTGGGTTAGGAAGATCCCCTGGAGAACGGACTGGCTACCCACTCCAGTATTCCTGGAGAATTCCATGGACTGCACAGTCCATAGGGTCACAAAGAGTCAGACACAACTGAGAGACTTTCACTTTTCACTTTCATGGCAGAAACCAACACAACATCGTAAAGCAATTATCCTCCAATCAAAAAAAAAAGAGACAGCCATCTCGAATAAACACAGTGCCAGTTGAATGACACAAGTAGATAAACCAAGTAGACAAGGAGTCAGGCCACCCCAACCCGTGAAGCTCACCTTTTAGCAAGGCCCTGGGTGGCCTAGACAACTGACCACTTGAGTGACCCGTTTCTCCCTTCACACTCTCTCACTGCCACTCTTATGCTTTCCATCTGCCACAGAAGAGTGAATCCTTGAAACCCTAGATCCCTACCTTCAGACTCTAATAAATGGAGAGCCCCAGGTCTGCACCCCATCCCCTCCTTTCTCTACCTGTGATCTGGCCGTATGGTCCTTGGGCATGTCAGGTACCTTCCCAGATTTGTGAGTAATAAATCACATTCTTCAAAGTTCCCTGAGGCTTGGTGCTAAGGTACATTTCATAATCATAAGAACCACAAAGGCTGGTCCAGCCACAATATTGGCTCTGGTTTGGGAAGTGTCTATGGGGGCTGCCACAGGTAGTGGGGGCCCAGGTGAGCGCTTCAGGCATTTCTGGACAATAGCATCACTATCAAAAGGCTGACATGACACAACAGAGTCTGGAACATCTTCTGACACCAGAGAGCAAGGACACTCTCAAAAGCATCCAGGATCACATCAGACAACTTAGAAATCAACTTGATGAGGCTCCCACTGGCCAAATAGAAGCTCTAAGAATAATACTAATTGCCATGTACTGAAACCCATCAAATGTTTAAATACATGAGTTCATAATAATATTCAGAATGATGATAATTTCCAACTTTATAGGAGGATATGACACTAATTTGTAGTCTTAAAAAATGATAAATGAAGTGAATCAGAGATTTATCCAACCTTTCCTCTATGAACTATTCAGTTCAGTTCAGTTCAGTTGTTCAGTCGTGTCCGACTCTTTGCCACCCCATGGACTGCAGCACACCAGGCCTCCCTGTCCATCACCATCTCCCAGAGTGCACTCAGACTCATGTCCATCGAGTCTGTGATGCCATCCAGCCATCTCATCCTCTGTAGTCCCCTTCTCCTCCTGCCCCAATCCCTCCCAGCATCAGAATCTTTTCCAATGAGTCAACTCTTCCCATGAGGGGGCCAAAGTATTGGAGTTTCAGTTTTAGCATCATTCCTTCCAAAGAACACCCAAGGCTGATCTCCTTTAGAATGGACTGGTTGGATTTCCTTGCAGTCCAAAGGACTCTCAAGAGTCTTCTCCAACACCACAGTTCAAAAGCATCAATTCTTCAGCACTCAGCTTTCTTCACAGTCCAACTCTCACATCCATACATGACCACAGGAAAAACCATAGCCTTGACTAGTCGGACCTTAGTTGGCAAAGTAATGTCTCTGCTTTTGAATATGGTATCTAGGTTGGTCATAACTTTTCTTCCAAGGAGCAAGTGTCTTTTAATTTCATGGCTGCAATCACCATGTGCAGTGATTTTGGAGCCCAGAAAAATAAAGTCTGACACTGTTTCCACTGTTTCCCCATCTATTTCCCATGGAGTGATGGGACCGTGCTGGGGTCCAGCCCTGGTGGATCCAGGGATATTCAAAGGGGGGACAGAGCGGGCGAGATAGGAAAGGATAGGAGAGAACAGGATAGCTCAGGATAGAATAGTATAGTAGGAAATTAGTGGAAGAAAGGAGGCTGAATAACTTGGTTTATGTGGAAAGCCAATAAAACCTCGAGACAAGAATGACCCTGTCACAGGTGGGATTCCTCACGCTGGCTCCCGACAGGACTGGATGCCTGGCTTCAGCAATATATGAACTGTGAACTCCCTGTTGTTCAAGCTGGTTTTAGAAAAGGAAGAGGAACCAGAGATCAAATTGCCAACATCCACTGGATTATGGAAAAAGCAAGAGAGTTCCAGAAAAACATCTATTTCTGCTTTATTGACTATGCCAAAGCCTTTGACTGTGTGGATCACAATAAACTGTGGTAAATTCTGAAAGAGATGGGAATACCAGACCACCTGACCTGCCTCTTGAGAAACCTATATGCAGGTCAGGAAGCAACAGTTAGAACTGGACATGGAACAACAGACTGGTTCCAAATAGGAAAAGGAGTACGTCAAGGCTGTGTATTGTCACCCTGTTTATTTAACTTCTATGCAGAGTACATCATGAGAAACGTTGGGCTGGACAAAGCACAAACTGGAATCAAGATTGCCAGGAGAAATATCAATAACCTCAGATATGCAGATGACACTGTTAGACCTCCTGGTCTTTGCCCAGGACCCGTCGTCGCCAAGATCACCGAGACTCGGACTCAATGCAATTAGCAAGAGGATTTAAGCCTACGCGCTGGGGTTCAATCTCCACCCGAGGAGATGAACCCCGAACAATTGTTACAGAGCAGTTTATAAGCAAAAAATCATAAACAGGTGCAGTTGAGATGGAGTGTTTTGATTGGTTTACAAACTGTGGCCTTTCCGGGGATAGGTTCATTCGTTATTAGGCCTAAATAGCTAACTAACCTACAATTATGCTGCTTTAGTTGAATGGCCCAAGACAATCAACTTTTAGCTTGACTCCTGGGGGCTGTATTCTTAAGATGCGAGTATGGTTCCCCTCTGTGATTTTCTTTCCTCTTAAGACAATAGCCCTGATTTAAGATTAACAAGGAGCCCGTGGGTGCAGGTCTGTTTTTTTTTAGAGCCCCTAATAAACTTTTAACCTTTCTCCTTGTTCCCTGGANCCAAAATCACTGCAGATGGTGACTGCAGCCATGAAATTAAAAGGCGCTTACTCCTTGGAAGAAAAGTTATGACCAACCTAGATAGTATATTCAAAAGCAGAGACATTACTTTGCCGACTAAGGTCCGTCTAGTCAAGGCTATGGTTTTTCCTGTGGTCATGTATGGATGTGAGAGTTGGACTGTGAAGAAGGCTGAGCGCAGAAGAATTGATGCTTTTGAACTGTGGTGTTGGAGAAGACTCTTGAGAGTCCCTTGGACTGCAAGGAGATCCAACCAGTCCATTCTGAGGGAGATCAACCCTGGGATTTCTTTGGAAGGAATGATGCTAAAACTGAAGCTCCAGTACTTTGGCCACCTTATGCGAAGAGTTGACTCATTGGAAAAGACCCTGATGCTGGGAGGGATTGGGGGCAGGAGGAGAAGGGGATGACCGAGGGTGAGATGGCTGGATGGCATCACGGACTCAATGGACGTGAGTCTGAATGACCTCCAGGAGTTGGTGATGGACAGGGAGGCCTGGCGTACTGCGATTCATGGGGTCGCAAAGAGTCGGACACGACTGAGCGACTGAACTGAACTTTCCATATGGCTTTCATCTAGGGCCTTCCAAGATGGAATCACTTGGGGAAACTGGAATAACAGGGCTGTTTTCTCAGCTACATCCAAACTGATGATCCTTTCTAGATTTTCAGGGTTCTCGTGGATGTCTGATTCATGATTGTCTCTAGTGTCTTCTTGATACTAATGGGGAACCCAGACACAAACAATTTTTTGCATACACCAAAAACACATACATACATATATATACACATATGCATGTTATATGTTATATAAAGTATATTGTAAGAAAAATAACATTTAAAAAGGAGCAATTCTTCCTTATCAATTCTTCTATTCCTTCTCCTTATTCCTATTATGTGACCATGGTGGTATATATTTCATATGGCACATGTATTTTCTTTAAAAATAAGAGAATGGCCATTCTATAAATAACTGTTTTGAATCTGGGCACATTTTCTCCTTTGCTCTGGTCAGATCCTTTATAATACACCATAAAATGAGACCCCAATTTCCTCAGCCTATAAAATATCCAGAAGTATTCAAAGCTGCCTTCAAAATGCTGGAAACCACAACATCTGAGGCCAGTCCCCAGAGGAATGGCCTGAGCCTCACATATGGAGAAGCTGTTAAAACCTCATCACAGAAGTGTTCCGTTCTCCTTCAGTCTGGAAGTCCTGCTTTCAAGTATGGGAAGTGTCCTGGTGGAAACAGCATGTGAGCTGCTCGGGGGCTACTGAGACCCTATGAGCAGGTGGCAAGGCAGTGGGGGGTTGGCTGGAAATAAAAGACATGGAAAATAATGAGCTTGTATTTGACGGTGATTGTCGGCTTCGCTGTTTCTAGTTCCCTTCCATTCCATTCAGAGAGCTGAGCTTAATAGGCAAGGTGCCCCCAGAGCGTTGGAAAATGACCAGAAAGAAGGCTCCAGGGGCATATTTAGAGAAGAGAGCACAGACGTGTGCATGCTTAGACGTCTGCTGGATAACAAAAGTCTTGGCAATGAAGCAGACATTCTAGGTCCGTGCTGTCCAACATGGACGCCACCAGCCACCTGTGGCTATGAAACCCTTGAAACGTTGTTAGTGTGACATGAGAACCAGATAACTTTATTTCACTTTAATTCACTGAAATTTAAATTGCCACATGTGGCTAGTGGCTTCTCGATTAGACAGTTTGATGAGGATAATGGAGTATGATTTGGCTCACCGACGTGCAAAACGCTCGGCCTGTTCAGTCTGTAATTCTTAGCTACTTTCCATCTCTGAGGCTATAGTCCCTGAGGATTTGTATCACTCACAATGACCGTGTCTGCGCTCCAGCTTGTCCATCTCTGTCATTCTTGCTATTGCTTCCTCCTTTGCAAATAAACTTGGTTTCTTCCTCCCCAGCCTGCTTCTTGCACACAATGCCAGAGGACAAGGCTGTTTGCTAGCACTCAGCCTCAAGGCTGAATTCAAAAGGCCATGAATGAGTTCCTCAGGGCGGATCTGCTTAGACAGAGTTCTCTGGCACAGAGCTGGAGCCATCTGCCTTGACACAATTCGGCTACCTCCTCCAAACAAATGTCAGGTGAATTAAAATCACTTCCAGATGAGGAATGTAGGTCAGTGACAAGGGCAAGATCCTAAACAGATTGCGAGCTTGACAGCTGTTACTTCTAATTGCACTTAAGCCAGGCTGTGTGATGGCTGAAAGTCAAGACAGGACCCTCAGTTGGGCTTGCTCACTAAGTCACTTTAATGCCTCGCAAGTGGGAACTCTGGTGGTCTTAAGCCCAGTTAAGGAACTTGGCCCAAAACACAAGCTGTGGTGAACCCGCCTGACCACATTTTACAGTGCTAATCTGGATCACAGCAGGGCCAGCAAAGCCCCACATCTGATGGTAGCAAATGAAAACTCGACCCAAAATGCTTGAAAAACAAGGAGTGTATCTAGAAACAGAATGACTGAAGAACAGGGATTACTGGTTACTGTATGCTAGGCCCCAAGCCGGGAGCTGGAAATACAGATAGAAAGGAAACCAAGCCTCTGCCTTCAAGTTGCTCACTGTCTAGTAAAAGAAATAGCAGGAAAAAAATCCCAATATTGTAATAGACTGTGGTAAGGACTCTCAAGAAAGAGCAGGTGAGATACTGTGAGAACACATCAAAGAGCCTGGATTCAGCCTGGAGTTTCAGCAAGGGGGCTTCCTGGAGGCAGCAGCATGGGAGCAGGGTGCTGCTGCTTAGTCGCTTCAGTCATGTCTGACTCTGTGACCCCATGGAACTGCAGCCTGCCAAGCTCCTCTGTCCATGGGAGTCTCCAGGCAAGAATACTAGAGTGGATTGCCATTGCCTTTTTCACGGGATCTTCCTGACCCAGGGATCAAACCCAGGTCTCTCACTTTGCATGCAGATTCTTTACCGTCTGAGCCACAAGGGAATCCCTGACAGCAAAGTAGGAGTTTGGCAAGTGGGCAAGGGCATTCTGGACAGAGGCATCTGCCCAAAGGCACAGAAATAAGAAATACTTGGTGTATTTGGACTAAGTCAGATGGTATATCCTGATCCTCAGGGTGTAAAGTCAGTTTATTTAACAACTCAGGCCACACAGACCTGCCTAAAGTAGAAAGTCACATGAAATATTTTGCTCCAAATTCCATGCTCTGTAGACGGCCACTGCTAACTATGTGATGTATCCTTACAGACTGTATATATAGTGGTGACAAACAGTGCTCAGTGCAGAGTTCAACGGATAATAAATAAGGTTAGTTCAATAAATGCTGTGCCTGCATGGACATACATGTATGGAACGGCCACAAAGTCCAGACGCAGGCTCCACCTTTCTCCCACAGACATATATCTCCCCACGTGCTCCTGAACATCTTCCTCTCTGAAACCTGGAAAACTCCAGAGGGAGCCTTTTCAGCTGGTTTGGGGTCTTGATTGTGAAACGGTCTCAGACATGAGCTTTGAGGCCCCTGGGTGTTTTTGGTGGGAGATTGATTTTAGAAACTCCCACTCAAGAATCTCATCCTGTTGAAGGCTAGACCCTTTTGAATCCTGGAGGGACTGGCCCTAGGAGGGCTGCCTTAGAAGCCCTAAGCCACCATTTTAAACCTATGCAGTCACTTGGCTGACAAAGGTCTGTACAGTTAAAGGTATAGTTTTTCTAATGGTCCTGTATGGATGTGACAGTTGGACTGTGAAGAAAGCTGAGTGCTAAGGAATTGATGCTTTTGATCTGTGGCTTTGGAGAAGACTCTTGAGAGTCCCTTGGACTGCAAGGACATCCAACCAGTGCATCCTAAAGGAGATCAGTCCTGGGTGTTCATTGGAAGGACTGATGTTGAAGCTGAAACTCCAATACTTTGGCCACCTGATGTGAAGAGCTGACTCACTGGAAAAGACCCTGATGCTGAGAAAGATTGGGGGCGGAAGGCGAAGAGGATGACAGAGGATGAGATGGCTGGATGGCATCACTGACTCGCTGGACATGAGTTTGAGCAAATTCTTGGAGATAGAGGAGGATAGGCAAGCCAGGTGTGCTACAGTCGCTGAGACCACAGAGTTGGACGTGACTGAGTGACTGAACAACAAGTTTCTATCAGCCTAGTCCTTTGCTACTCAGGGCAGTGCATGGACCAGCACCACCTTGGAGCATGTTACAAGTGCAGAGTCTTGGGCCCCACTGGACTGGAATTTGCACTAGTGAGCCCCCAGTGATTCTGGTGCATGTTACAGATTGAGAGGCTCTGGCCCAGTCAACATCCCTGTTCTTAAGAGACACCCAAGTACTGGCCTAGACCATAGCTTGGCCAGGCCTTTCTCCTCTCCCTCACTTGCCCTGGCTTTTGAAATTTCCCTCAAGAGAAATCAGTCAATTTCTGGAGGGCCCATTGTAGCATTTTCTTCTTGCTTTAGCTAGGAGCCCTTCTTCACTCTCTTCCTGACCCTCCCAACATCCTGAGTTCTCCTGGGAATTGCTATCTGAGCCTTGATCTTCTGCTGGTCCATCCTGATGGCTTCTGCCCTTCTGGTCTCTGTGTCACCCCTTTAGTGATGCAGAGAGACAGGACGGTCTTTGAATGAATGGCCTGTGGCTCTTCCCTGTCATGGGTTTGAATCTCAACCAGTTGTGTGGCCTTGGGCAAGTTATGCCACCTCTCTGTGCCTCTTGCCAGCTCCTGAATGTGCTTGCATAGACAATTACTCACAGTGGCATCTAAATCACACCTCATGTCATCGTTCCAAGATGGCCACACCTACCATCTTCTAAGGCTAACTCAGGCCAATGTGACAGACAGAGAAACATTCCAGACAGTAAATTCCAGGCAATGAATCAATCCAGAACAGATTGATTTATTGTCTTCCTGGTTGTTATTTATATAGACTGGCTGGCCATTGGCCCTACCTACAGGACAACACAAGGGTAACTAATTGTTTTCCTTGGGATTCCTTAGACCCCAGCTGACTAGCATAGGTTCCTTGATAGCTACTCTCTCTGAGAATCAAGGGTCCCCATGAAGGCAGGGTGATGCTCTCTTCCTTGGTGTTCTATTTATCGAAGTAGGAAGAGGATACAAAAAGCTGGATCCAGATACAGTAAGAATTATCCAGATCTGCCACTTGGTTGGTGTATAAAATGTACACATGCATAAGACAGATTTCAGTTTTAGAAGGAAAGTTCTTTAAACATAAGATACAATGTACATACATGTAACTGTTAGCCTACCATAAGTAAGTCACTGAGACTCTTAGCTCCCAGCTTAACCAAGATGACGAGAGAAGAATGCAGTGTGGGAATGTGGGCGGGTCAGGGCTAGGGAAGGGGGGTGGCATGGCTACAACTGCAAAAAAGTGAAACAATCCATAGGGGAAAAGGCTGTATGTGAGTGTAAGGGGAAAGCATTATTTTGTCCATGTAAATGATTGTGAAATCCAGTAGGATTTATGCCACTATTTATCTTGAAGAAAGAATTCAATCACTTAACTAAAATGGAATCAGAGCTAGTGGTATCTAGATGATCACTCAAAACCCATTCTCACCAAGGTATCTTCTGGGACGAAGGCACTTCTGTATCAGGAAGACATAGATCACTACATCACTCGCTCTGACACACCCTCTTTGGCTCTCAAATGTGATGGCACCAAATCTGTAATAAGATCCTTGAACTTTAGTTTGTGATGATGTCCCCACGGTTTCTGACCTATTAAGGAATGTTACGGAATAGGAAACAAAAGGAAAGGAGAATAACCCAAACTGCTTCTCATGAGCTGCATGGTCTGTGGTTTATGAATTTTGTTAAGAACCCTAAGGCTTGGACATAAAATTCCTTGTTACTTTGCCATGGATGAACCTTAAAATCATTATGCTCACTGAAAGAAGCCAGATACAAAGAGCATATAGTATATGATTCCATTTGCATGAATTATCCAGAAAGGCAAGTCTACAAAGACAGGTTTGGGGGTGGGGTGGCCATAAATGGGTATCAGGGGTCTCTGCAGGGTGACGGAAGTGTCCCTAAACAGGACGGTGGGGATGGTAGCCCAACTCAGGATGGTTCCCAAAGGTTGTTACATGGTACATTCCAAATGGGAGAAGCTGATGGTATTTCTGAAATTATACCTCAATAGAACTGTTAAACATTCACACTGCCTCACTCCATCAGGAGCATCACAAAGGCTTCCTCTGGGGCTTAGTGACATTGCTGTGGCTCACTCCAGCCCTTCTAGCTGCCTGCCTTTTTGCCTCTTGATCATCACCCTTAATTTGTAAAATGCACACAGTGAATGCAAGGTGATTTGGGATATGCTGGGGAGGGGTAGGCACTGGAGACGTGTCTCTGATGCCAGTTAATGTGGTATAGGGTGAATTTCCAGCACCTGGTGCTACGATAATCATTGTTATGAGCTTACTGGACCAATAAGATGAAGACTGGAAAAGAAGCTGCAAGCTGATTTGTCTTCTCTTTGAGTCTTTAATTCAGAGTTGGCCAAATCATTGCTCACTTAGTCTAGCCCCTCTTCCATTGGGGCTGGATTTTTTTAAGACAGTTTCTTAAACAGCAGTTGTAGGTTCGCAGAGGAAGGTTAGAGACGGCTCCATACACTCCCTGGCTTCACACATGTGTGTCCTCCCAATTATCAACACCCCCACCAGAGCGGGACATCTGCTACAACTGATGAACTTATATTGACACATCATAATCACCCAAAGTCCATAGATTACATGAGCATTCACTCTTGGTGTGATATTTTCTATGGGTTTGCACAACTGTATAACAAGATCTCTTCCTCATTGCTGGGGCTGGATTTTGAGTTTAAAACTACTGGAAAATGCTGGGCTTTCCTGGAAAGATAGCACTGTGTCCATAGAGAGTTGTAATGTGTCTGATACACAAGGCTATCTTAATCCTATTCCCCTTTGGAGGTGTGCCAAGTAGATACAGCTGAACCCGTTAATGAATTTGGAAAGACCTGGGGAAAATTCTGATGGTCAAATCTCATTATACTGTCCCTCTGTTGTTAAAAACTGTAACTGTTGCTTGGAGACTGCAAATATGTTTGTAGAAGCTATTTTATTCTTCCTCACCTTGATATGGTTTGTCAAGGGATTTGGCTGCCAAACCCTTTTTCTATTCTTGTGCATAATTCTACAGTGCATAAGAAAGAAGACATTTCTTTAAAAAGAGCATGGCTTGCTAACAGCAAAGAATATGTGCCGGAACTCATTTCATAGCTAATTACAGCATTTGATAAGTAGTTTTAAGCCTTCTGTGGGACCCCATGGCACATCCTTTATTTAAACCAGCAGATGTTTGAAAGTGTTAGTTGCTCAGTCATGTCCAACTCTTTCGTGACCCCATGGCCTGTAGCCTGGCAGTCTCCTCTATCCATGGGATTCTCCAGGCAAGAATACTGGAGTGGGTTGCCATTTCCTTCCCCAGGGGATCTTCCCAACTCAGGGATAGAACTGGGGTCTCCTGCACTGCAGGGGAACTCTTTACCATCTATTTGCTGCTGCTGCTAAGTTGCTTCAGTCATGTTTGACTTGTGCGACCCCATAGACAGCAGCCCCCCAGGCTCCCCCGTCCCTGGGATTCTCCAGACAAGAACACTGGAGTGGGTTGCCATTTCCTTCTCCAATGCATGAAAGTGAAAAGTGAAAGTGAAGTCGCTCAGTCGTGTTGGACTCTTAGTGACCCCATGGACTGCAGCCCACCAGGCATAGGATTTTCCAGGCAAGAGTACTGGAGTGGGGTGCCATCGCCTTCTCCGTTACCATCTATTTAGATGATACTTAATGCTTGCCTTCCCTCAGTGGTTTGAAGTGTTTAGTAATAGCTAGAAGAATTTTTTTTAACTCAGTTGTTTCTGTTTTAAAGCACTCTTGATTTTAATCTCACCAAGATGGCAATCTTGAGCATGTGCTGAAATAATGGTTTGGTGAAGTGAAGTGAAGTCGCTCAGTCATGTCCGACTCTTTGTGACCCTATGGACTGTAGCCTACCAGGCTCCTCTGTCCATGGGATTTTCCAGGCAATAGTCCTGGAGTGGATTGCCATTTCCTTCTCCAGGGGATCTTCCCAACCCAAGGATCGAACCCAGGTCTCCTGCATTGTAGACAGACGCTTTACCATCTGAGCCACCAGGGAAATCCTCCTAATAATCAGGGGCCTCCTTCAGTGTCTTTGAGATCAAATTAATTGTCAAAACTGAGCAGCCTAATGTATGTGTAACTGAGTCCCTGTGTTGTACATCTGAAACTAACACAACATTGTACATCAACTATACTTCAACTAAAAAAAAAAAAAAACCAAAAAAAAAACACCACTAGATAAGAGTATGGAATTGAGAGATACAACTACTACATATAAAATAAAGAAGCAACAAGAATATATTGTACAGTACAGAGAAATATAACCATTATTTCATAATAACTTTAAATGGAGTATAATCTATAAAAATATTGAATCACTATGGTATACACCTGAAACTAATACAATATTGTAAATCAAGTATATCTCACTAAAAAATAAAAGGGGCATCCCTGATAGCTCAGATGGTAAAGAATCATCTGCCAGAAGATGCAGGTTCGATCCCTGGGTCATGAAGATCCCCTGGAAAGGGAATGGCAACCCACTCAGTATTCTTGCCTGGAGAATCCCATGGACAGAGCCTGGCAGGCTACAGTCCATGGGGTCGTAACAAGAATCAGATACAATTTAGCAACTAAAGAACAACAACGACAAGAAAAACAGAATAAAACTGCAATGCACCCCCCCCCCCAAAAAAAAAACTGAGTAGTCTAAGAAATACCCTACTTATAAGCCGCCAAGTTGGCTGCCAGTTTCCCAGAGGCGGGCAGAACAGAGACAAACACAGCCAGCAGCGGGAGCTTCCTGTTTCTCAAGTTCCACAAAGTGATAAGAAAGTGGGCCCAAAGGCCCACTGTAACGTACAGGCTCTGTGTCAAAGCTGAGGAACTTTAAGCTTAGGAAACCTCCAATCACTTAAGTGGGCTGCAAGCGAATCTGCCCAAATTTTGCCCTGGAGGGGGACGTTATCTTTATTAGTTGGTCAGGAAATAAATCTGCCCTTAGCCTCAGAGGGAGAGACTGTCTCTGTACTCCAAAGGCAGTTTGCTATACAGACATCCTTGGAAAGATAATCTGGAACAAAAGCTGTCAATGCCTTTGCTTAAAACTGTGGCAGAAATGCAAGAGACCTGGAGAGACTTGCCCCCAATGCCACTGTCTCTATTCAGCTGTCTGCTCAGATGTCCCCTCTCTACAAGTCAATTGGTACTGCTGCTGCTACTTTACATTTCTATATACTGCCTGTATGGTCAGGCAATTCAAGGTGGCTGTTCTCTTGCTCTCTATATACCCCCTGCCCCACCAGTCCCTGCTTCACTCACATGACTAGCCAATCCTCTTCATTACAGAGCTTAAATAGCCCCTGGTTACTGATGAGCCCACTTGACATCAATTGCCCGCTATGAACAGTAGCCTCTGACTACCCTGAGTAGTGAAGACTGCTGCCACATCCCGGTTGCTACCTGCCACAAACAGTAGGGTGCTGCTTCAGGGCACTTGCTCAAGATCCCTTGTCCAATAAACCACCAACGTCTCTGTCACTGTCTCTGAGCAACTTCAAGGTTTGCAGGCCTGTGGGGTGTAGCCCAATAGCACACATGGCATCACAATATACTGCATTACTAATTGTTATATGTTTCTTCCACTAGAATGCAAACCCCATGAGAGCAGGGCATCATCTGTTTTGCTCCTGCTGTACCAACAGGGTTTTAAAATGTTGCACATATAACATAATTAGTTCAGTTAAGTCGCTCAGTCATGTCTGACTCTTTGCGACCCAATGAATCACAGCATGCCAGGCCTCCCTGTCCATTACCAACTCCTGGAGGTCACTCAAACTCACGTCCATCGGGTCGGTGATGCCATCCAGCCATCTCATCCTGTGTCGTCCCCTTCTCCTCCTGCCCCAATCCCTCCCAGCATCAGACTCTTTTCCAATGAGTCAACTCTTCTCATGAGGGGGCCAAAGTATTGGAGTTTCAGCTTCAGCATCATTCCTTCCAAAGAACACCCAAGGCTGATCTCCTTTAGGATGGACTGGTTGGATCTCCTTGCAGTCCAAGGGACTCTCAAGAGTCTTCTCCAACACCACACTTCAAAAGCATCAATTTTTCAGCACTCAGCTTTCTTCACAGTCCAACTCTCACATCCATACATGACCACAGGAAGAACCATAGCCTTGACTAGACGGACCTTAGTCGGCAAAGTAATGTCTCTGCTTTTGAATATGGTATCTAGGTTGGTCATAACTTTTCTTCCAAGGAGCAAGTGTCTTTTAATTTCATGGCTGCAATCACCATCTGCAGTGATTTTGGAGCCCAGAAAAATAAAGTCTGACACTGTTTCCACTGTTTCCCCATCTATTTCCCATGGAGTGATGGGACCGGATGCCCGGCTTCAGCAATATGTGAACTGTGAACTCCCTGTTGTTCAAGCTGGTTTTAGAAAAGGCAGAGGAACCAGAGATCAAATTGCCAACATCCGCTGGATCATGGAAAAAGCAAGAGAGTTCCAGAAAAACCTCTATTTCTGCTTTGACTATGCCAAAGCCTTTGACTGGGTGGATCACAAGAAACTGTGGAAAATTCTGAAAGAGATGGGAATACCAGACCACCTGACCTGCCTCTTGAGAAATCTGTATGCAGGTCAGGAAGCAACAGTTAGAACTGGACATGGAACAACAGACTGGTTCCAAATACGAAAAGGAGTATGTCAAGGCTGTATATTGTCACCCTGCTTATTTAACTTCTTTGCAGAGTACGTCATGAGAAACACTGGACTGGAAGAAACACAAGCTGGAATCAAGATTGCCGGGAGAAATATCAATAACTTCAGATATGCAGATGACACCACCCTTATGGTAGAAAGTGAAGAGGAGCTAAAAAGCCTCTTGATGAGAGTGAAAGAGGAGTGTAACATAATAGGTGCTCAATAAATACTTACTTCATGAATAAACACATGAATATGCTGCCACAGTTCTTTGTCCTAGGCAGTTTACCTTGAATAACAGTACCATGTGTGCTGTGTGCTGTGCTGAGTTGCTTCAGTCATGTCCAATTCTTTGTGATCCTATGGACTATAGCCCTCCAGGCTCCTCTGTCCATGGAATTCTCCAGGCAAGAATACTGCAGTGGGTAGACATTCACTTCTCCAGGAGAAGCCTCCCTAGGATCGTACCTGGGTCTCCCTTATTATAAGCAGACTCTTTACTATCTAAGCCATCAGAGTGGCTCTAATCAGGTAAATAAAAAAATGTATTCCAATATAGGAGGACCCAGTTCCATCCCTGGGTTGTGAAAATTGTGCAGTTCATTTGCTGTGTCTTATCCGATCAGCTTTCCTATCTGTCATGAACACCCGTGCTTGCTCCAACTCATTCAGTTCGTGATGCCATCTAATTGCTTTTTGCAATGTGGTTGCTTTCTCCACCTGCTTTCGGTCTTTCCCAGCACCAACACATCTCTTGGAAAACCCCATTCAGTGTTACGGGAATCTGACCAGAGAGTCCCATACAAGATGGAGGAGTAGAAGGTCGTGCCCTCATCTTCTCCTGGGAGAAGTCCAAAATTACAACTCGGTGCTGAACAACCTCAACAGGAGAATGTTGGATCCCACCAAAAAAAGATACCCCACGTCCAAGGGCAAAGGAGAAGCCCAAACAAGATAGTAGGAGGGGTGAAACTTCATTTAGAATCAAATCCCATACCCGCCTGTGACACTTGGAGGGCTCAAAGAAAACCTTGTGCACAGCAGAGCTCAGAAACCCCACAGAGACTGAGCCAGAAATGTGTTTGAATGTCTCCTGTGGAGACATTCAGTGGCCTGCCACAGGGGCAGGGGCTCTGGGTGCAGGAGCCCTGGCCACGCACCCTGTGGCATAAGCCCTCTTGGAGGAGGTCGCCATTAACCCCAACCATAGAACCCCCAAGCAGACGACCCACAAACTGCAGAACAATCATACCAAAGAAATTCTCGCACTGTTAAGGAAGTTCTAGGGCCCACAACAGATTTACCAACCTGGGGATCTGGCAAGGGAACTTAGAACCCCCAAGGAATGTGACTGTGGAGGCCAGTGGGATGTGATTACAGAACTTATACAGGACTGGGGAAACAGACTCTTGGAGGGCACAAAGAAAACCTTGTGTGCACCAGGACCCAGGAGAAAGGAGCAGGGACCCCACAAGGGACTCACCCAGGCTTGCCCGTGGGTGTCCAGGAGTCCCTGGTGGAGGCGTGGGTCGGCAGTGTACTACTGCAGGGTCGGGGGCGCTGAGTGCAGTGGTGCCTGCCTGGGACCTTTGGAAGGAGGTGGCCACTATCTTCATTACCTCCACCTTACTTTGGTCTCAGGTCAAACAACAGGGAGGGAAGACAGCCCCACCCATCAACAGAAAATTGAATTAAATATTTACTGACCATGGTCCTGCCCATCAGAACAAGACCCAGTTTCCCCATCCCCACAGTCAGTCTCTCCCAGCAGGAAGCTTCCATAAGCCTTTTATCCTTATCTGTCAGAGGGCAGACAGAATGAAAACCAGTGTCAAAGAAAACTTCTTCTTAAGCTGATCACATGGACCACAGCCTTGTCTAACTCAATAGAGCTATGAGCCATCCCTGTTCAGTTCAGTTCAGTCCCTGAGTCATATCAGACTCTTTGTGACCCCGTGGACTGCAGCACGCCAGGGTCCTTGTTCGTCACCAACTCCTGGAACTTGCTCAAACTCATGTACATCAAGGTGGTGATGCCATCCAACCATCTCATTCTCTGCTGTCCCTTTCTCCTCATGCCTTTCATCTTTCCCAGCATCAGGACCTTTTCTGATGATTCAGTTCTCCTGTTTGGGCAGTCACCTTTTTTAACAGTGATTAGAGTCACCCTGCTGGCTTATACACTAAAGAGTCTGCTTACAAAGTGGGAGACCCAGATTCGATCCTGGAGAAGCTTCCCCTGGAGAAGGGAATGGCTACCCACTGCAGTATTCTTGCGTGGAGAATTCCATGGACAGAGGAGCCGGGAGGGCTATAGTCCATGGGGCCGCAAATAGTCTGTGTATGACTGAGGAGGTTCAGCACTCTCTTTCATTCAACATTATACTGAACCTTCTCTGTGTCAAATCCAGCACCCATATATCATCATCTTAAGCCATCAACTGCCAACAAAGAAAGGTTCGTCTAGTCAAGGCTATAGTTTCTCCAGTAGTGATGTATGGATGTGAGAGTTGGACCATGAAGAGGGCTGAGCGCCAAAGAGAATTGATACGTTTGAACTGTGGGGTTGAAGAAGACTCTTGAGAGTCCCTTGGACTGCAAGGAGATCCAACCAGTCCATCCTGAAGGAGATCAGCCCTGGGTGTTCTTTGGAAGGAATGATGCTAAAGCTGAAACTCCAGTACTTTGGCCCCCTCATGCGAAGAGCTGACTCATTGGAAAAGACCCTGATGCTGGGACGGATTGGGGGCAGGAGGAGAAGGGGACAACACAGGATGAGATGGCTGGATGGCGTCACGGACTTAATGGACGTGAGTCTGAGTGAACTCCGGGAGTTGGTGATGGACAGGGAAGCCTGGCGTGCTGCGATTCATGGGGTCGCAAAGAGTTGGACACGACTGAGCGACTGAACTGAAGCCATCAACAAATCTTTATTGAGAAGAAATCAGACTCAGAGTGTCGAGGAGGAGAAAACACGGAGTCAGGGGCCTGGGAACAAGGGACTGGAAGCTGGCTTCCGGGGAGCTGGGGCGGGGGAAGGCGTGAATCTTGGGGGCGGAGACTCAGTGTTCATTTGCATAACCGTCATGCACTGCACACTATAGATTGGATTTACGATTTT
>SJXQ01010435.1:6088-98830 GCA_006408695.1 Aepyceros melampus
CCAATCATTTATTGTGTATTGACTCTGCTATTGGAGAACTGATTTCCAAAATTAGTGTATATAAATATTTCCCAAGTAGCTTATGAAACATGTCTCTCCATTGGAAATTCATTTGTAGGTCTGAGGTAATTCCCAGTAATCAGTAATTTAACCAGCACCACTCTCGTCCCCAGGGAGACTCTCAGACAGTGATCTGAAAATACCTCATTTGAAAAATTCTAGGTTAGAGAATTGGGTTTATTATTTTACATATAAATTATTTGCATTATGCTTTATCATAAAGTTTGCCTTGTTCCCAGAGGAAATATATAGACATGAAGTGAACAACATGTGTTCTCAACTGCTTTAATTAAAAGAGTGGCATGCAAATTTCAATGCTATTAACAAAACCAAAATGGATTTGCTTTTCTGGATAATTGAATATGTTAAAACTTCAATGTTTTTCTTCTGTGACTTAACTCTATAAATTCTGTATCATTTTCATTTTATAGGTACTGGAACATGTTATGAATTCCTTTACAGCAAGAAGAATAGCCTAAATGTTTTAGTTTTTTTTTAATTTTAGCATAAAAACCAGCATAAAATTGATGTAAAATAAAAATGTAACATAACAAAATTGTCATCAATCTTTTCCATAAACAAAAGTATTTTATGTTGGTAGATAGCTCTGTATGAGAGAAATATTTCTAAGCATGCCATATTTCAAAGAGTGAACACCCTCCTCCAGTACATATATTTTTTGAATGGTACATATGAAATTTATTAAGGAGAAGTAAAATACTGAAGGTCAGGCACGTTTTTTTTCTAGTTACAGTAGTTTTCAGACAGGCACTTCTACTCCTGTTCTAAGCACTATGAGATAAAAAAGAAGGCTCTTCTAGGTAGAGGAAACAATGTGCTCAAAGTCCATAAGACAATGATGACAATGATAAGGAAAAAGGATTAGGCAAACATCAAGTAGTCTTGCTTGATGGCAACAAGTTCCATTTGTCTTAAGGTTGTGGGCTTTGAGGAGTTGAGTCTAGAGGCAGGGCTAGATGTTTTCAACATCTACCAGTAGTCAAGAGTCTTCTTTTAGCCATTACCAAAAATCTATCCAATTGTTCTCACACACAGTATATACTTCTCTTGTAAGAGAAATAAACAAAGTCTTATGCTGTAGGAAACTCGGTTTAAAATATGAATTCCAGGAGATGTGCATTCCTCTGTATTAGGTCTGGATGTCCCTCTTTGTCATGCAGTTACTTGTGAATTAAAAAGATAACTCATATTCTCTCTTCCACCACCACCGCCACCATCACCATAGAGGAATGTGGATAGAATTACTGCAATCAGCAAGTCCATTCAAAAAAGGGAAATTTGAGGCACACACAAGTCATTTCTTCAAAACAATAATCAAATCATGCTAAGCAGTTATTATGAGGTTCCTCTGTCCTACAGAGAAGTAAAGTAGTTCTTTTGTTAGATCCCAGTTCTTGGTCTTTGGGAGGAATAATCTTATTTTTAGCAATATTAGAGATTCCTTTTTGTCCACCCTCTTCTACACTGTATCTGAAATAGTTAGCAACTATACACTATAGTATACTTAGTATACTTACTATACTTAATAAGTATTATATAGGAATTGGATCCTGCTCCCTCCTTCTGTATGCAGGTCAGGAAGCAACAGTTAGAACTGGACATGGAACAACAAACTGGTTCCAAATAGGAAAAGGAGTATGTTAAGGCTGTATATTGTTACCCTGCTTATTTAACTTCTATGCAGAGTACATCATGAGAAACGCTGGACTGGAAGAAACACAAGCTGAAATCAAGATTGCCAGGAGAAATATCAATAACCTCAGATGTGCAGATGACACCACCCTTATGGCAGAAAGTGAAGAGGAACTAAAAAGCCTCTTGATGAAAGTGAAAGAGGAGAGTGAAAAAGTTGGCTTAAAGTTCAACATTCAGAAAACGAAGATCATGGCATCTGGTCACATCACTTCATGGGAAATAGATGGGGAAACAGTAGAAACAGTGGAAGACTTTATTTTGGGGGGCTCCAAAATCACTGCAGATGGTGACTGCAGCCATGAAATTAAAAGACACTTACTCCTTGGAAGGAATGTTATGACCAACCTAGATAGCATATTCAAAAGCAAAGCATTACTTTACCAATAAAGGTCACCTAGTCAAGGCTATGGTTTTTCCAGTAGTCATGTATGGATGTGAGAGTTGGACTGTGAAGAAAACTGAGCACCGAAGAATTGATGCTTTTGAACTGTGGTGTTGAAGAAGACTCTTGAGATTCCCTTGGACTTCAAGGAAATCCCACAAGTCCATTCTGAAGGAGATCAACCCTGGGATTTCTTTGGAAGAAATGATGCTAAAGCTTCAGTACTTTGGCCACCTCATGAGAAGAGTTGACTCATTGGAAAAGACGCTGATGCTGGGAAGGATTGGGGGCAGGAGGAGAAGGGGACAACCGAGGATGAGATGGCTGGATGGCATCACTGACTCGATGCACGTGAGTCTGAGTGAACTCCGGGAGATGGTGATGCACAGGGAGGCCTGGCATGCTGCGATTCATGGGGTCGCAAAGAGTCGGACACTACTGAGCGACTGAACTGAACTGAACTGAACTCCTCCTTCTGTAACTTTGGGGCTTAATGTGTATATAAGAGTTCAAGTAGTCAAAAATATTTTAGTCTAGTCTTATGGTGCCTTTCAAATTGGTTACCTCAGAAAAATTAGGAAGAAAATTTTGTTGTGTTTTACAAAGCTAAAATGTACTTAAGTGAAGTGAAGTGAAGTTGCTCAGTCGTGTCCGATTCTTTGCAACCTCATGGACTGTATGTAGCCTACCAGGCTCCTCTGTCCATGAGATTTTCCAAGCAATAGTACTGGAGTGCATTGCCATTTCCAATGCCATTGCCATTCTCCAGGGGATCTTCCCAACCCAGCGATCGAACCTGGGTCTCCCGCATTGTAAACAGACGCTTTACCATCTGAGCCACCAGGGAAGCACTTAAATTATTAAAAGGTACTTAAATTACAATCTAAAAATTACATTCTTGAATATTCATTGAAGAGAAATGAAAATTTATATTTACTCAAAAGCCTGTATACAAATGTTCATAGCAGGTTTATTTATAATAGTTAATAACTGGAAATGACTAAGATGTCCTTCAACAGGTAAATGGTTAACAAATTGTGTGGCACCTTCACACCTTGGAACTACTCAGCAATTTAAAAAAAGAACAAATTATTGATATATACATAATAAAGATAGATCTTATATTAATTATATATTGCTTCTCTAACAAATTACCACGTGCTTAGTTGCTTAAAACAACACAAATTTATTTTCTTATAGCTCTGGTGATCTGAAATCTAAAACCAAGGTGTTAGCTAGGCTACACTCCTTCTGGAGGCTTCAAAGAGAACCTATGCCCTTACCTTTTTAAGTTTCTATAAACTTCCTGCATTAGTTGGCTCATGGCCCCTTCCCTGCTTTATTCCAACTACTCACTTCCATTGTTACATATGGTAATTCTCTTTGACCTTCTCACCTTTCTCTTTTAAGGAACCTTGAGATTACATTGGGTCCATTTGGATAATCCAGAGCAATCGTCTTACTTCAGTTCAGTTCACTTCAGTCGTGTCTGACTCTTTGTGACCCCATGGACTGCAACACGCCAGGCCTCCTTGTCCATCAACAACTCCTGGAGTTTATTCAAACTCATGTCCATTGAGTCCGTGATGCCATCCAACCATCTCATCCTCTGTTGTCTCCTTCTCCTCTCAACTTCAATCTTTTGCAGCATCAGGGTCTTTTCAAATGAGTCAGTGCTTTGCATCAAGTGGCCAAAGTATTGGAGTTTCAGCTTCAACATCAGTCCCTCCAGTGCATATTCAAGACTGAATTAATCACATCAATAAAGTCCCTTTTGCTATGTGCACCCAGACATTGATAAGTTCAAAAGATGGGGCAGAGCAAATGAACTGAGATTGGACAGGTTAAATAGCAGGCCAGGTGCTTCTCTTGGGTCAAGTTTAGATAGTTGTGCTGTTTTGCTTGTTTTCTTAAATTTCATTATCCTTTCCTTATAACCTATTAGCAACAAGCAACTGTTAGTAAATTGACAGACATATCTGAAACTGTGAAAGATAAAAGGATTTTCTATGACTGGGTGTCCCTGAAAGCAAAAATGAATGTTCTTGGGTATACTCTCAAGACTAGTCCTAATACACATTGTCCCCTTCTTGATAGGTCCTCAGGAAACCTGGCACTCTACAAAGATAGTATAATGTGAGGGTGTTTTGGCCAGGGTTATCTTAGGACTTCTTTGGCTTTAATCACCCAGAATGAAATCAGAAATTAGATCATTTCATGGAAATTAAAGTAAACATTCATTTTGTCTCTCTCCCTGAAGGTTGGAGAAACAGTTTCTTAATACAATCCTCATCCTCATGATCACCATCTTAACTGTCAAAGTAGTAATAGACGCTCTGTGTGCATTGCTTTCATGAGTATCTCATTTAATTCTCACAAAAAGCCTTTGTTTATTGTATTGTTATTGTCTCTACTTTTAGATAAGAATCTGAAATATTAAGTAGCTCACCTAAAATCTTGAAGAAACATGAGGGCTGAAATTTGAAATTGGTCAGTCTGAATTTAGTGCTCATGTGTTGGAATCCTGGTTGAGTTGAGTTGAGTTCAGTTCAGTCGCTCAGTTGTGTCTAACTCTTTGCGACCCCATAAATCACAGCATGCCAGGCCTCCCTGTCCATCACCAACTACCGGAGTTCATTCAAACTCATGTCCATCGAGTTGATGCCATCCAGCCATCTCATCCTCTGTCATTCCCTTCTCCTCTTGCCCCCAATCCTTCCCAGTATCAGTCTTTTCCAATGAGTCAACTCTTCACATGCGGTGGCCAAAGTATTGGAGTTTCAGCCTCAGCATCAGTCCTTCCAATGAACACCCAGGACTGGTCTCCTTTAGGATGGACTGGTTGGATCTCCTTGCCGTCCAAGACACTTGCAAGAGTCCTCCAGTACCACAGTTCAAAAGCATCAATTCTTTGGCACTCAGCTTTCTTCACAATCCAATTAAATAGCCTCAAAAGAGGTAGATATATTATGTTATTTGAATTAAAAATAAAACCATTTAAAAGTTTTCAGTATCATGCCAAGTGCTTACTTAGACATTCAGTGCACATTAATTTTCTCCCTGTCTCTGTCTTTCGTTTCTTTCTCTCTCAAGAAGGGAAACAATTACTATTAAAACAAATAAAAACTTGCTACAGTTTCCATATCCCAAGAACATGTAAAATTCAGAGGCAGGTGCTTTGGGATAGAAAAGCTTCTCATGTGTATTTTGGATTTGCAAAATAAGTACAAAGTCTGCTTTATGATGAGGAATCAGTGTTAAATTTGTCTGTAAGTAATGGATTTTGGAATTTAAGAACTCCAGATGGCAACCAAGGAGTATGGGGTGAGGACCCCTGCAGAGCATCCCAGGAGGAGACCTAGGTTTGACATTTCTGAAGCAAAGAAGAGAGGGCATGAAGGAGGCAAAGAGAGCTAAGGGATAAAATGTGCAGAGAGAAAATCCAGATGACGAGAATAACTGAGGAATATTTTAGGAATGTTAATGTTATTATTCAAGACTATGTTGTCTCCAATTCAGAAAAATCAGAAAATTTCCCTGCTGTATGCTGCTACCATCTATGACACCCAAACCCTTAGTAAAATTAATAATGCACCTTAGGATGTTAGAATTTTTTCCCAAGTGTGAAGGAGACTGGGTCGCACACCTGGGAAAGGTAAAAGACATTGAAAGAAAAAAAAAATTCTCAGAGCGACGTAAAAATCAAGGACCTCGTGAAAGCAGAATATCAGGCTGCTCTGTGGTCTGTTCCAGAGTAGACATATTACTCAGTTCAAGTTTGTATTGCTCATCGCACAACAGGCCAATAAATGAAGAGATGACTTGATTCGGAAAGCCAGCAGAATGAGAAGATGGTGGACTTGTGTCCCCAAGAGCTATCTTACCTGAGTTAGAATTCAGACTTCTTTTATACTACAATGAGAGTGTAGGTGTTTGTTGCAAATTTCTTGGTGCACGAATCCTTTGTTCTTGCAACTGTCCGGGTTGGTCTGACAACAATATTTCTATAAACCTCCATCAAGACAAATATTTTCTGTTTTTGTAATTTTTTATCTCTACAAAATAGAAAAATATTATACCCTTTAAGGTCAAAACTACCTATTTATTTCAGACTATAGGCAATATTCTTTTGCAAAAGAGGCAGAGCCAGCATGACTAAGCACAGGCAAAGGAGCACAAAGGTTAGCGCTAAAGGGATAGATGCAATATGGAGTCAGGTTTTCTCTTCTCTATTACAGATACAGATGCCCTCCTTTCCTATCAAACTAGAGCAAGTGGTTGACCTCTTACATCAGAATGAATGGGGAACCCAATTCTCTTTCTGAAAGAAACTCCTAGGAGGCATTCTACAAGATTATCCTCGTGCAGTCCCCTCATATTGCATACCCAGGGCCGACCATGCAGGGTATTTACCAGAAAAGCTTGGAGAACTGACAGGTCTGTCTTTGAAGCCTTGATGGAAGTTGGGTGAAAGATTTTTATCAAGATAAGTCCACCAGGAATCATGAACTTAATTCTACTTTGTCTAAATGGCTGCTTCCCGCACACAATGACAGCATTTTCTCCTCTCTCTTCCCCTCATCCTCCAGGGCAGCTCCTATGTGGGGCAGCTTATTGAAGCTTCTGTGAACAGAACCTTGAATATCAATAAGACCTTGATCCTTCTCAGTAGAGACAAGTGAGACAGGTCCACCTCCCAGCTCTTTGAAAGACAAGAAGCTATTATGACTCTGCACTTTTTAACCTATTCTGTAGAGATAGCAATCACACACTGCCATAATTCCATTAGTTAATGAATACTTTAAGAATGTGTCCATCATTACAATACATTTAAAAATTAGTCAACCAATTATCTTTTATGTTAATGCTTCCTCCTGTTTCTTAAGCCTTCTAATTCAACAAAGACCATACGGGAAAGACATGATTCAATTCTTGGGTTTAAAATCTTCATGTGTTTGTATAGAAGGACAAAAAAAAAAAAAAAACCAAAACTATTCCTGATTCTTAATGCAATGCAAGCATATCACTTCTGTCTACTCTTGTTCACGGCAAACCGATAATTATTATGATTTTACTTGCTAGCCCAAGACTCAGCTTCAGAATCCTACTCGACCAAGAACTTGGGAAACAGTACCAGTGAGTCAATTTCCAGAGGTGGAACAAATTAACAAACTTCCATCTGACAGAAAAAGAACCTCATTTACTATGAGGAGACTTGAGCTATAAACTCATTTCTTCCAGTATCTAGCTGCGACTTTAGGCAAATGGCTTAAATCTTGAGTGTGATGTTAAGTAACTTCCGTTCTCTCCAATTATTTGTGACTCCATGGTCTGTAGCCCTCCAGGCTCCTCTGTCCATGGAATTCTCCAGGCAAGAGTACTAGTGGGTGCCATTTTTTCCTCCAGGGGATCTTTCCGAACCAGGGATCAAACCTGAGCATTACATGTCTCCTGCATTGGCAGGTTAGTTCTTTACCACTAGCACCACCTGGGAAGTCCTGCTTAATCTTACTGGGTCTATATTTCTTGTGAAGTAGAAATACTCCAGTGGCATTAGACTTGTGAAAATTCAACTGTATATATTCAGCAAATAACAAGAACAACATTAATATTAGCTTTTCAACAAGAAAATTTCAAATAATTATAAATTACTTCATCTGGTACTCAGCCAAAGAAATAGTGACCTTTTTCAATGTAGCAGGAAAAACTGGTTGGATTGGTTTCATGAAGAAGTTGAAATAAATACAAAATTATTTGTGCTATTTTCATGAACTTTTCAAGATATTTTTGAAGGGCAGTTTCTACTGTACACAATTTTTTGCCTGAGTGATGATTATAGATGAGATCCCATTTAAGGAATGACAGCACTCTAGTAAAGGCCAAAGCTAATGAGTGATACTGATCTGGTCCTATCACTTCATGGCAAATAGATGGGGAAACAGTGGTTGACTTTTTACTTTTGGGGGCTCCAAAATCACTACAGATGATGATTGCAACCATGAAATGAATAGTCCCTTGGAATGCAAGGAGATCCAACCAGTCCATACTAAGGGAAATCAGTTCTGGGTGTTCATCAGAAGGACTGAAGTTAAAGCTGAAACTCCAGTATTTTGGCCACCTCATGCGAAGAGCTGACTCATTAAAAAGACCCTGATATTGGGAAATATTGAAGGCAAGAGTAGAAGGGGACAACAGAGGATGAGATGGTTAGATGGTATCACCAACTCAATGGACATGAGTTTGGATAAACTCCAGGAATTGGTGATGAACAGGGAGGCCTGGCATGCTGTGGTTCCTGGGGTCGTAAAGAGTCAGACATGACTGAGTGACTGAACTGAAGTGAACTGAATGAGTGATTGTGAGGTTAAATGAACAAGTAGAGCAAGGGAACTTTCAAAAGTGAGAAAGCATTATCAAAATATAAAATTACAGTGTGATGTTGGTGATCATGGTACTAGGAAACCCAGGGTGCCAATGGAAACTTATGACCAACCTAGATAGCATATTCAAAAGCAGAGATATTACTTTGCCAACAAAGGCCCATCTAGTCAAGGTTATGGTTTTTTCAGTGGTCATGTATGGATGTGAGAGTTGGACTGTGAAGAAAGCTGAGCACCGAAGAATTGATGCTTTTGAACTGTGGTGTTGGAGAAGACTCTTGAGAGTCCCTTGGACTGCAAGGAGATCCAACCAGTCCATTCTAAAGGAGATCAGTCCTGGGTGTTCATTGGAAGGACTGATGCTAAAGCTGAAACTCCAGTACTTTGGCCACCTCATGCAAAGAGTTGACTCATTGGAAAAGACTCTGATGCTGGGAGGGGTTGGGGGCAGGAGGAGAAGGGGACGACAGAGGATGAGATGGCTGGATGGCATCACTGACTCGATGCACGTGAGTTTGGGTGAACTCCAGGAGTTAGTGATGGACAGGGAGGCCTGGCATGCTGTGATTCATGGGATCGCAAAGAGTCGGACATGAATGAGTGACTGAACTGAACTGAATGAGAAATCTATACGCATCACCTAAAAATTGTTGTGCCTATTTTCTCTGTGTTAAGAAATGATCAATCAGTGCATATATGCCAGTCCCAATCTCCCAATTTATCCCATACCTTCTTTCCCCTGGTGTTCGTACATTTGTTCTTTATGCCTGTCTCTATATCTGCTTGTAAACAGGTTCATCAGTACCATTTTTCTAGATTCCACATATATGCATTAATATGTGATAGATGTTTTCTCTTCCTAACTTCGCTCTTTAGGACAGTCTGTATAAAAGAGGTAACTGATGATAACCTATTGTATAGCACAGAGAACTCTACTTAATGCTCTATGGTGACCTAAATGGAAAGGAAATAAAAAAAGAGGGATATATGTATATATAGATCATTGATTCACTTTGCTACATAGCAAAAACTAACAGCACATTGTAGTGCACCTATGCTCCAATAAAAAGAACTTATTTTTAAAAAGTGATCTATGGATTATCTCAGATTCTGATACATTCATGACATCCTCAAGAATCTCTGTGATGAAGTTGTACCTGTATTCAATTAGTTCAGGTAATAGAGATGGGATATAAAGGTGACAACAAGGAAGGATAAGAAAGACTTGGAGGTGGGTGTGGGTTTCCAAAGTATTGATTGTCGTGCTTGCTGGTACCTGAAGATACTGGAGATATTGTACAAGAGAAAATTGTACAGATAGTCTAACCCCTCAGGACAAGCAGTGAAAAGAGAAGAATGGATTAGTTTAATGGTTCCAAGTCTGGGAGTTGTTTGGTGAAGAGCAATGCATTGGGGAAGGAAATGGCAACCCACTCCCGTATTCTTGCTTAGAAAATCCCAGGGATGGGGCAGCCTGGTGGGCTGCTGTCTTTGGGGTCGCACAGAGTCTGACATGACTGAAGCGACTTAGCAGCAGTAGCAGCAGTAACAATGGATTGGACTACGTAAAATCCGTATGATCATATGGCTTTGAATTCATCAGGCAAACCACAAATCCATTTCTAAGACCTAGAGAATAAATTCCTTAGCAATCAAGACTGGGGTAGACAGTGCATACAGTGTAGTCCTAATCACTAGTATTCTCACTTTTCTATCAACAAGGAGTAATCGTGACTTCCAGTCATTTTCAAGCTTCCTTACTTATAACGTGTTGACTGGCTGCCACTCAAAGGCATGTCCAAAGGCAGAAAGCAATATTAAGAAGGAGAGAAATCAAGGAATATAACGCAGAGAAATTTCAGGTATTCTAACAGAGAAACATGTTATGAGATTTGGATGAGAAAAAGCTGTTTCCAATCCCCTGAAGCTCTTGTCCTTTTTTTTTTTTTCTCTTGGAACATAATATACTCATCAGAAAGGGATATGTTTATCTGTGTGTGTACATGCAGGGTTCGCTTTGTTTGTTTGACTATGTTATTGATTTAAAATGTGATGTTATGAGTACTTTTTTTTATGACAGGGCTCAAAAATATTGATGTCATAAACTTATCTCACTTCCCAACAATTATTTTCATTTCCATGCCCTCTTTCAGATCTGATTTTTCATTATCATATTGAAAATTTCAAGTAGAATTAAGTTACCTTAAAGGAGAGTTTTTAACATTTGACTGTTTCAAACACACACACACACACACACACACTCTCTTTCTCTCTCTCTCTCTCCCTCTATTTCTCTTCTCAACTTTTATGATTTCCACTGCAAAGAAATTAGGAGATTTGGCAGAAACCTCAACTATTTCTTGGTTCAGTTCAGCTCAGTTGCTCAGTCATGTCTGACTCTGCGACCCCATGAATTACAGCATGCCAGGCCTCCCTGTCCATCACCAACTCCCGGAGTTCACTCAAACTCACGTGCATTGAGTCGGTGATGCCATCCAGCCATCTCATCCTCTGTCGTCACCTTCTCCTCCTGCCCCCAATCCCTCCCAGCATCAGAGTCTTTTCCAATGAGTCAACTCTTCACATGAGGTGGCCAAAGTATTGGAATTTCAGCTTTAGCATCAGTCCTTCCAATGAACACCCAGGACTGATCTCCTTTAGAATGGACTGGTTGGATCTCTTTGCAGTCCAAGGGACTCTCAAGAGTCTTCTCCAACACTACAGTTCAAAAGCATCAGTTCTTCAGTGCTCAGCTTTCTTCACAGTCCAACTCTCACATCCATACATGACTACTGGAAAAACCATAGCCTTGACTAGACGGACCTTTGTTGGCAAAAGAAATCCCAGGGTTGATCTCCTTCAGAATGGACTGGTTGGATCTCCTTGCACTCCAAGGGACTCTCAAGAGTCTTCTCCAACACTACAGTTCAAAAGCATCAGTTCTTCAGTGCTCAGCTTTCTTCACAGTCCAACTCTCACATCCATACATGACTACTGGAAAAACCATAGCCTTGACTAGACGGACCTTTGTTGGCAAAGTAATGTCTCTGCTTTTGAATATGCTATCTAGGTTGGTCATAACATTCCTTCCAAGGAGTAAGTGTCTTTTAATTTCATGGCTGCAATCACCATCTGCAGTGATTTTGGAGCCCCCAAAAATAAAGTCTGACACCATTTCCACTGTTTCCCCATCTATTTCCCATGAAATGATGTGACCAGATGCCATGATCTTCATTTTCTGAATGTTGAACTTTAAGCCAACTTTTTCACTCTCCACTTTCACTTTCATCAAGAAGCTCTTTAGTTCTTCACTTTCTGCCATAAAGGTGGTATCATGTACATATCTGAGGTTATTGATATTTCTCCTGGCAATCTTAATTCCAGCTTGTGCTTCCTCCAGGCCAGCATTTCTCATGATGTATTCTGCATATAAGTTAAATAAGCACGGTGACAATATACAGCCTTGATGTACTCCTTTTCCTATTTGGAACCAGTCTGTTGTTCCATGTCCTGTTCTAACTGACCTTCACATAGGTTTCTCAAGAGGCAGGTCAGGTGGTCTGATATTCCCATCTCTTTCAGAAGTTTCCACAGTTTATTGTGATCTACACAGTCAACGGCTTTGGATAGTCAATAAAGCATAAATAGATGTTTTTCTGGAACTCTCTTGCTTCTCTTGGTGGTGATCTATTAAAATTATGCACAGATGAAAATGTATGAAATCATATTTTAGAAATTTCAATTTCATTGTGTGTGTGTTAGTTGTTCCGTTGTATCTAACTCTTTACCATGGACTGTAGCTCACCAGGATCCTCTGTCCATGGAATTCTCCAGCTAAGAATAATGGAGTGGGTTGCCATTTCCTTCTCCAGGGGATCTTCCTGACCCAGGGACTGAACTCAGGTCTCATGCATTGCAGGCAGATGCTTTATGGACTGAGCTACCAGGGAAGTCCATTTTAAAAAGTTTTATTATGCCATTTTAATATATACCTTTCCTTTTAATTTTTTGGAATCTAGTCTTTCTTTCTCCTCTTTCAATGATTCCTCTAACACTACATTTGAAAAGGCTACTCACAGTTTTCATAGCATCCATTTTCCAATTGCACAAATATGTCTATTGCAAAAGAGATAAAGCCTACAGGGAGCATGAAAAAATTTCCCTCTTTGAAGATTAGTTTTAATGTATCATTTAATATTTCATTTAAAAATTGTACAGAGTTAATGTTCTCTGTGTCTCAATCTGTCTGTTCTCTGAGATTCCCACACATCCCCACTGCTGATTTCAAGCATTCTAGAGACTGAGTTAAATGTGAGCTAAATGTTTGAGACTGAGATAAAGGTTTGTTGTCACTAGGTTGTTTCTGCCTCTTTTGTAATTCCATGAACTGTAGCCTGCCTGGCTCCTCTGCCCATGGGATTTCCCAGGTGAGAATACTGGAGTGGTTGCCATTTCCTTCTCTAGGGGATCTTCCTGACCCAGGGATTAAACCTACATCTCCTGCAATGGCAAGTGGATTCTTTACCACTAAGCCACCAGGGAAGCCCATTGAGTTAAATAGATTTCAGTTGAGTAGATATGTACAGGAGCTATAAGTGGACACAAAAATGGACAAACAACTACACAGACTCTGCCCAAGAGTCCTGCTCTAAATGTTTACAGTTCATGGCACACAACATTTAAAGTTCATTTCTATTGCTTGGTATTATCAGGTATCAGGACTATATTCAACAGCATGGGAAAAGCCGAAAATGAATGACGATGATGAAACAACCTGGTTATCATTTTATTTCTTCTAAAAATAATACTAGTAAAAGAAGCACCTTCCTCTAAAATATCCAAAGAAAGTATTTATTTATCCAGCATTCACTACAATGGTTTTTAAATAATATAAGGAGACTATTAAAATGCACATTATTGGGGCACTATTCTGATTTAGTGGGGCCTCTGTAGGGTTAATAATCTGCATTTTAACAAGTGTCCCAGGTGATTATTCAGACAATCGAATACCAATCTGAGAAGCCTAGTCTTTCTTGAATGCTTCAGGAAGGACAGTTTGGGGAGCTTTCAGATTTAGTTTTCTAGACTATTTTCTTGCTTCTCAGACATCAGCATAGTCCAATTACCCCACAAGGATAGAACTCCATGGAAACTTAACCAAAAATAGATGAAGGATGAGGTATAAAGTATTTTTTTTCTGAAGACTATGCCCAGTTTTCTTTTGGCCTGCCATCTGATAGCTTTTAGATCTTATTCTTTTTTAAGAATTCCAAATTAGCATTTTTAAAAAATAAAATATTTCAAAGCATTTGATTTAACGGAGTTCTCCAAGATAAGAAAAAAATTAAAAGCTCTTATTGCTTCTAACTGTCAAAGAACATGAAAATAACCTCAATTCTACATACAAATTTTAACTCTTTAAAAAATTTTTTCTAAATGCATTAGCAGATGATCGCTATGCAAAGATTATGAAAAAGGAAATATTTATGCTAATTTTTACTTATTCTGCTGCACATCATAAAGCTCACATGCTTACATATCTTCTGTATTTTTGAGCAAGTGTATGAAATAATAACAGTAGTAGTCATAGTAGGGTGATTGTGGTAATATTTACCTGGAGCAGTTACTATGTTCAAGGTGCATTATTAATCACCTTGTATACATTATCTAAGTATATGTCACAATGATCTCATAGAGGAGGGAAAGTGTAATTGCAACCTATAGATTAGGAAACCAAGGCTTAGGTTTGCTTGCCCATGGTCATAGAGATGGCAAATGACACCAAATGGACATGAACCTTATGGCCCCCTGTTCCAATGACCCTTTTAAACCACACTGTGGTCCATCTGCCAGCACTATCACCATTGTTAGCTCAAAATCTCTTTCTTACAGTATATAATACAAGCATTAAATTACATATCTTCAGGTAATAAAATCTCTGAGAAAATGTTCAAGATTTTGATTCCACGCCATCTTTGACACTCATGCAACCTCCCCAAACCATATAATAGAGATGATAGTCAGTTATCCATACTAAATATATATATATATATATATATATATATATATTTTAATTTCTGATAAAAATACTTAATCAGTGGTGAAGGGGTAACTGCCTCACTGGCTTGTCTTTCCATTACTGGTTCATGTGTCATCCAACTGATTGCACTGAGGTCATTGCCAATTTAAGAAACAGGCAGCCATCAAGAAAGCCCCTCATCCTGACCCCAAATGACTCTCTTCCTCTCCCCCTAAGAATGAATAACAAAGACAAAATCCCTTCCTTTCATACTGAAGGCAAATCTTAAAATGTAAATACAACAGAATCCAAAAATATGGACTCCAGTAATGGTCAAATGTCCCCTGGGAATAGATTTCAATGTGCAGAAGGGAAGAGAATTTGAATGGGTGGTAGGAGAGAGAAAAACACATGAAGGCACATAGAAACAGATGGTTCTTCCCTAGGTCACTAAGTATTAATATTAATACATTAATATTAACAACTGTGCTCCCCTTGCTCGACCTCTCAGAGCAGTTTCTGATGGATTACCCTTATGAAGTATTTAAGATGTGCATGCTTCACTTCAGTACACACTGACCTTTACCAGAAACTGTAAATGAAATAGACGTGTGTTTCTATACAGTCTGCACCTAGATCTTTTACTCAGGATGGTAGGACTCTTTTTAATCACCTATCAATGTCTTTCTGTAAGAGGCAACTCAATGAATACCTGTATCAACTAAGGATCAGGACACGTTTGTCTTTTAAGTCTTTTTTTTTTTAATCACATGAGAACTACAGAAGGATACAAAACATCATTCTTTCTTCTCAGGCTGTTGGACTTTCAGAATATTTAAAATATCTTATCCCATTCTTTGGGTGCAATTATTGTCCCTCACCTAATGCTTTCAGGCTCACTACTTCTAACTGACTAGGGCTAACTGTGTTCATGTTTCCTAAATTATTTGAAACTGTTTGGAAATTTAGATGTGTTATGTGCATGTGTACAGGTATGCTGCTGCTAAGTCGCTTCAGTCGTGTCCGACTCTGTGCGACCCCATAGATGGCAGCCCACCAGGCTCCCCCGTCCCTGGGATTCTCCAGGCAAGAACACTGGCGTGGGTTGCCATTTCCTTCTCCAATGCATGAAAGTGGAAAGTGAAAGTCAAGTCGCTTGGTCGTGTCTGACTCCTAGCGAACCCGTGGACTGGAGCCCACCAGGCGTGTACAGGTATATGTCTATGCAAATACAATTTTCAAGTAAATGTAGATAACTAACAAGCCCATGTATTAAATAAAACAAATATGTGAGACAAATGAAAACTATTTAGTCATATAGGGAGATGTGTGTTTAGATGTTACTGTGGAGATTTTCAAGCTACATTACAACATGAGGAGCAAGAAGAGAAACAAGCTGGCCTATAGAGAGAGGCACTTACTAATAAAATCATTTCCTGTTTCTTCAGTGTCACTAAGAACATGTACTACTTGGTACAGTTTAGAATTTACAAAGGATTGCTGCATAATTGTTATTGCATATTTGTATATTAAAATGAAGCAGAAGTGTTAATAATCTGAGGCAAATCTTTTAACTTTGTCCTTAGCCATTCCTTTCTCATCACTTGTTGTAATATGGACGATCAGAATTTGTGATGATGGTCATTTTTCTTGATAGATTCTAGTTTTATCAGGGTAACAATAAAGAGAAAGCTTCTCTGGGGCTGAAGATTTCCTTCTTTTCTCCCTTGTAGCTCATTTATAACTTTCCTATTAAGCTGTGGTATTTTATGCCTCAGAGAAGAATAAGAATACTGATGTTTGGATGGTTTCATTTTCTATCATTTCATATAAATTGAATTCATTTTCACAATCTCTGAAGAATATTCTTTTAATATGCATGCTGTCCTTTTACTTGTATCATGGTTCAAGAGAGCTGCCTTTGGACCTACAAAGTAAATAAAAAATGTGTGTGTGTTAGTCGTTCAGTTGTGTCCGACTCTTTCCATAGACTGTAGCACACTAGGCTCCTCTGTTAATGGAATTTTCCAGGCAAGAATACTGGAGTAGGTTGCCATTCTCTTCACCAGGGGATCTTCCTGACCCAGGAATTGAACTCTGATCTCTTAAACTGCAGGCAAATTCTTTATCACCTGAGCTACCAAGGAAGTCCAAATAAAAAATAAAGCCTTGTTTTTAATTTTTATCTTATTATCACTGGATTTGCACAGGTTTGTTTGGCTGCCAGACATCTTGGAATGTGAAGTCAAGTGGGCCTTAGAAAGCATCACTACGAACAAAGCTAGTGGAGGTGATGGAATTCCCGTTGAGCTGTTTCAAATCCTGAAAGATGATGCTGTGAAAGTGCTGCACTCAATTTGCCAGCAAATTTGGAAAACTCAGCAGTGGCCACAGGACTGGAAAAGGTCAGTTTTCATCCCAATTCCAAAGAAAGGCAATGCCAAAGAATGCTCCAACTACCGAACAATTGCACTCATCTCACATGCTAGTAAAGTAATGCTCAAAATTCTCCAAGCCAGACTTCAGCAATATGTGAACCGTGAACTCCCTGATGTTCAAGCTGGTTTTAGAAAAGGCAGAGGAACCAGAGATCAAATTGCCAACATCCGCTGGATCATGGAAAAAGCAAGAGAGTTCCAGAAAAACATCTATTTCTGCTTTATTGACTATGCCAAAGCCTTTGACTGTGTGGATCACAGTAAACTGTGGAAAATTCTGAAAGAGATGGGAATACCAGACCACCTGACCTGCCTCTTGAGAAATCTGTATGCAGGTCAGGAAGCAACAGTTAGAACTGGACATGGAACAACAGACTGGTTCCAAATAGGAAAAGGAGTACGTCAAGGCTGTATATTGTCACCCTGCTTATTTAACTTATATGCAGAGTACATCATGAGAAATGCTGGACTGGAAGAAACACAAGCTGGAATCAAGATTGCTGGGAGAAATATCAATAATCTCAGATATGCAGATGACACCACCCTTATGGCAGAAAGTGAGGAGGAGCTAAAAAGCCTCTTGTTGAAAGTGAAAGAGGAGAGTGGAAAAGTTGGCTTAAAGCTCAACATTCAGAAAACGAAGATCATGGCATCTGGCCCCATCACTTCATGGGAAATAGATGGGGAAACAGTAGAAACAGTGTCAGACTTTGTTTTTTTGGGCTCCAAAATCACTGCAGATGGTGACTGCAGCCATGAAATTAAAAGGCGCTTACTCCTTGGAAGAAAAGTTATGACCAACCTAGATAGTATATTCAAAAGCAGAGACATTACTTTGCCGACTAAGGTCCGTCTAGTCAAGGCTATGGTTTTTCCTGTGGTCATGTATGGATGTGAGAGTTGGACTGTGAAGAAGGCTGAGTGCAGAAGAATTGATGCTTTTGAACTGTGGTGTTGGAGAAGACTCTTGAGAGTCCCTTGGACTGCAAGGAGATCCAACCAGTCCAGTCTGAAGGAGATCAACCCTGGGATTTCTTTGGAAGGAATGATACTAAAACTGAAGCTCCAGTACTTTGGCACCTTATGCGAAGAGTTGAGTCATTGGAAAAGACCCTGATGCTGAGAGGGATTGGGGGCAGGAGGAGAAAGGGACGACCGAGGATGAGATGGCTGGATGGCATCACAGACTCAATGGACGTGAGTCTGAGTGAACTCCGGGAGTTGGTGATGGACAGGGAGGCCTGGTGTACTGCGATTCATGGGGTCGCAAAGAGTCGGACACGACTGCGCGACTGAACTGGACTGAACTGTTTAGCTGGTCAAATATCCAGTCTACTTTTGCCCACTATAATCTAACTATTTAATGTTGAATCTTTTCAGTAACATAATGTGAATGTGCTTAATCTCTCAGTTGTGTCCAACTCCTTGTGACCCCATGGACTGTAGCCTGCCAGACTCCTCTGTTCATGGGGGTTTTTCAGGCAAGAATACTGGAACAGGTTGCCATTCCCTTCTCTAGAGGATCTTCCCTGCCCAGGGATCGAACCCAGGTTTCCTGCATTACAGGTGGATTCTTTACCATCTGAGCCACTAGGGTAGCCAGGAACATGAATGACTCATGTTAGTCTTAGTCCTGAAGATCCCTGCACTGTAATCTCTAGACTCCCACCTCACTTGGAGACCCCTTCCTATTCATGGCAGAGTCCTGGTCAAGAAGAAGAAAAAAATCTTTTTAAGTTGCTAATACAGGGGGTTCCACATCACTGTTTCAACTAATCTCTTGCTCACAACCTTGACTGAACTCCTAAATTCCATGGAATTTTCCACTGTCCCAAGGGTCTTTTCTCTTTTATAACCAGTAACACGGTCAATTTCTATATCCCCCAAGGGTGAGACTCTATTCTTTCTTTACGGTTGACTCCCGCTGTGTGTTCAAAGGAATCTAACAAGTACGTGAAGATATTAGTTTCTGCTGCACAATGAAGTCAGCAAGCTATCTGCATACTTATAACCCCTCTCTCTTGGACCTCCCTCCCATCCCACCCCCCAACACTGTAAAGCAACTATATGCCAGAAAACAAGAAAAATCAGGACACAAATTTCCTTTTATAAAGAAAATTTACATTTATAAAGGCGTCTTCCTCTCCTGTACCAAGATGAGAAGGACTCTTAACAACCCTCTATCTAAGGATAAGGCATTGTCTTCAATCTGTATAGTAAACTTTACTAACAATGCTATTTACCACCTTTCCTGACCACTTTCCCCAAACTAGCCTCCATCACCCAGAAGCCCGAAACCCCTTTTCCTTTGCTTATATACCATATAAATTGAACTCATTTTCACAATCTCTGAAGAGTATTCTTTTAGCATGCATGTTATCTCTTTACTTGTATCACAGTTCAAGAAAGCTTCCTTTGGACCTACAAGATAAATAAAAAATAAAGTGCTGCTTGAATTCTTGTCTTTATATGGTATATGTCTTATAGGGAATGTCTTTATATGGTATATAAGTTCTAAACACCTTTTTGGGTTCCTCATCCCTGAGTATTCCAATGTGTATGCACAATGCACATGTTAATAAATTTCTGCTTTTTCTCATTAAAAAAAAAGACACATGAAGGTAGAAGTTATGAAGGTGAAGATAGGGAGTAGCTGAAGAAAGCACAAAATCCTTCTCCCACCAGAATCCCAATTATTTCAGGCAGTTCTCCTATTAACACTAAAATCCTCTTTTTCTTCTCCTGCCCTATCACCTTGGAGAATGTATTATTTTTCTTTCTGCTTTTACCATAAATGACAGCAACTGTCATGTTACCTACTCAGGGAGACATATGTTACTGTAGTCTCCAGGGTAGTTTCCTTGTTGGCATGGGGCAATTTTAGATGGAACAAAACAAGTGGAATCATTTGTAAGGGTTTGTGAAACAAGCTAAAAAGCATTATGGTAATGTCATAGAATTTCAAGCAAGGATGTTCAGTAATTATTAAATAAGTATTGTTCATGATTAAATCATTTCTTCAACATGAAGATTTAATTCTCCTTAAATATCTAGTTTATCCTTTCAGAAGTCATCATTTTGGGAAAAGCCCACTAGATTAGAATAAGAGAACAAACAGACGTTAGGCAAACATATACCTCATATGGGCTTTCCTGGTGACTCAGGGGTAAAGAATTTGTGGTAAGAACTGCAGGAGACACGACTTTGATCCCTGGGTGGAGAAGACCCCCTGGAGGAGGGCATGGCAATCCACTTCAGTATTCTCACCTGGAGAATCCCATGGACAGAGGTGCTTGTGGTTTGGATTCTGTAGTCCATAGAATCACAAAGAGTCAGACAGAATTGAAGTGATTTAGCATGCACGCTGAGAAGGCAATGGCACCCCACTGCAGTACTCTTTCCTGGAAGATCCCATGGATGGAGAAGCCTGGTGGGCTGCAGTCCATGGGGTCGCTAAGAGTTGGACACGACTGAGCGACTTCACTTTCACTTTCACTTTCATGCATTGGAGAAGGAAATGGCAACCCACTCCAGTGTTCTTGCCTGGAGAATCCCAGGGACGGGGGAGCCTGGTGGGCTGCCGTCTATGAGGTCTCACAGAGTCAGACACGACTGAAGCGACTCAGCAGCAGCCGCAGCAGCAGCATGCACACATGCATACCTCATATATCCATGGACGATGACCAGGGCAAAATGAGTAGCTCCTCAAGGTGGCTTAAAATTTAGACTATCATCTTCCTGGGCTTCCCTGATAGCTCAGAAGGTAAAGAATCCACCTGCCAATGCAGGACACCAGGGTTCAATCCCCAGGTGGGAAGATCCCCTGGAGAAGGGAATGGCAACCCACTCTAGTATTCTTGCCTGGGGAATTCCATGGACAGGTGAGACTGGCGGGCAATAGTCCAGAGGGGTCACAAAGAGTTGGTCACAACTGAGCAACTAACACATAGGAACACTATCTTTATAGGATTAGGGGGGAGGTATTTAGACTCCTTAGGGAGAGAGTGAATGGTTTCTAGGAAAGATAAATGGTCCTTTGAAGAATTGATGGGAAGTATGGTTCCGTTCCGTTCAGTCGCTCAGTCGTGTCCGACTCTTTGCGACCCCGTGAATCGCAGCACGCCAGGCCTCCCTGTCCATCACCNTCTGGGTCGTGAAGATCTTTTTTGTACAGTTCTTCCGTGTATTCTTGCCACCTCTTCTTAATATCTTCTGTTTCTGTTAGGTCCAGACCATTTCTGTCTTTTATCAAGCCCATCTTTGCATGAAATGTTCCCTTGGTATCTAATTTTCTTGAAGAGATCTCTAGTCTTTCCCATTCTGTCCTTTTCCTCTATTTCTTTGCATTGATCATTAAAGAAGGCTTATCTCTTCTTGCTATTCTTTGGAACTCTGCATTCCTTTTCTCCTTTGCTTTTCGCCTCTCTTCTTTTCACAGCTATTTGTAAGGCCTCCCCAGACAGCCATTTTGCTTTTTTGCATTTCTTTGCCATGGGGATGGTCTTGATCCCTGTCTCCTGTACAATGTCACGAACCTCAAATATGCTTTAAAAATTACAAATTGACATAATTGCATTGCTTTTCCCCCAAACTGATTATCTCTCTTTTTATACACACACACACACACACACACACCCCACACACACATACACCACACACACACACACACACACACCCCATTTTCCTACTCTATCATCCACTGCTCAGGTCTGGTCAAAAGACACATTTCACAAGCCCTGGTTGAAAATGTGTATGTCCTGATCAGAAATTGGAGGTTGCTTCATTGATCTCCTATGAGTAGTTAAGGGTTTGACACTGAGTTCTCTCCTGAATTTCCTTTTACTTATTTATTCACTCAGCGTTATGTATTAAGAATCATTTCTATGACTGCTACTCAGGGTTATGTGGGTTTCACACCATACAGTGCTTTTTGGCAGCCCAATGTAGAGCGCCCAAGCTCTATGAGAGCCTCTTGTTCTTGTAGAGCTTGCAGTCTAGTGGAACAAGACCATATCTGATGGTCAGTTTGGATGTCTCAGTCACCTTAAGTGTCACTCAAGTCTAGGCTCATGAGCCTTACTCACCCAGAAACCCAAGCTGTGGATTTGGTTGGCAGTCATTCCAGGCATCTTGCTCTCCCTCCATCCTTCAGATACTCCGTCCTATTGTGTCTCTCTGTGAGCCCCACAACTGTGTGTAGACTGTGTGTGCTGTGCAAGGGCGCCTGGGTGACAAGTGAATGGGGCTGAAGGCCGTTACCCACCCTTGCACCCGGCAGCAGTCTGCCTCAGGGTGGACTGAGGGCAAAGGGGCTCTTTTTCTAGCTATATTCCAATGGGGCTCCAAGAATATCCTTCCCTCCAATCCATCTGCCCACAGAGGGTGACTTGGTGACTTTTTCTAATTGGTACAAAGGTTTCTTCAAGAGTAGCAGCCAACTCTCTACTAGGTTAATTCAATCACATTCTACCAATCCATCTTCACATGCTTTTGGTTAGGATGATTTTTATAAAACTCAAAACCCACCATTGTATGCTATGCCTAAAATTCTTTTGTATCCCATTGTTCTTAGAAAAACCTGCTTTGAAAGCCTACAAGATAATTTCTAATATGGTGCCAGCTCCATCGTCATCAGAGCTCCATTTTTATACCCTGCTGTTGAGTTCTGTGGAGCTCGTCTCAGTCCCTCAATGCTCCATGTTGTCTTTGCCTCTGTCCTGGTATGGATTTATGTTTGTTTCCCCTCTCCCCCAAATTCATATTTTGAAGTCCTGCTGTTGCTAAGTCACTTCAGTCGTGTCTAACTCTGTGTTACCCCATAGATAGCAGCCCACCAGGCTCCCCCGTTCCTGGGATTCTCCAGGCAAGAACACTGGAGTGGGTTGCCATTTCCTTCTCCAGTGCATGAAAGTGAAAAGTGAAAGTGAAGTTGCTCTGTTGCATCCAACTCTTTGTGACCCAAATTACCCCAATTGCCTTTGGAAGGTAATTAGATTTAGCTGAGGTCATGAGGGTTGAACAGGTATGATGTGATTGTGTGTGTGTGTGAAGTTGCTTCAGTTGTGTCCAACTCTTTGTGATGCTATGGACTATAGCCTGCCAGGCTTCTCTGTCCATGGGATTTTCTAGGCAAGAATTCTAGAGTGGGTTGCCTGCCCTCCTCCAGGGGATCTTCCCATCCCAGGGATTGAACCTGCATCTCTTATGTCTCCTACATTGGAAGCCAGGTTCTTTTCCACTAGGTGGTCTTGGGAGCCCATGATGAGATTACTACCCTTAGAATAAGAGATATGAGATCTCACTTTCTCTCCTGTTCCTCACCATGTGAGGATCCAATAAGGAGACAGCCATCCGTAAGCTGGGAAAGGACTTTCAGCAGCTACTGTACTAGCCTGTGTCTTCATCTTTGACTTATGGTCCTTAAGAAATGTGAGAAAAAAAGTTTATTGTTTGAGTCACCCAGACTGTAGTATTTTGTTATAGCAGCTCATGCAGACTTATACAATTCCTTTCAGATGCTTTTCCCTACACTGGGGAGAGTCATATTCTTTTTGCACTTACTCGCTTCTCATCTTTCAAGATCTTTGTTCACATGTGGCTTTGCCTCTGGCTTTAATTATCTGTGCAGTGTAGTTGACTTCTGTGTCCTCCTTGGAACCTCATGGGTGCTCAAGAAGTATGTATTAAATAAATACATCAAATCTATGTTTAAAATATCAGAAAAATCTATTCCTACTTCTTTGGAGTTCCTTCTAGAAAGAGATGGTCATATGAAGGAGGAGTGTTCCAGTGGAGAAATTTGTGGTACCAATAATCAATCCAAACAAATGAAAGGTCTCTGGGGACTTCCCTGGCAGTCCAGTGGTTAGGTCTCTGCCTTCCAATGCAGTGGACATGCATTCGATTCCTAGTCAGGTAGCTAAGATCCCACATGCCTTGCAACCAAAAAGCGAAACATAAAATGGAAGCAGTATTGTAACAAATTCAATAAAGACTTTAAAAAGGATCCACATCAAAAAGAAGAGTTTAAAAAAAAGACATCTGGTAAGTGTGTGTAGGGGATACACGAAGGAATAGAATTCCCAGTAGATGCTTAAAGTACATGCTTAAAGGGCTTCACATGTGGTGCTAGTGGCAAAGAACCCACCTGCCGGTGCAGGAGACATAAAAGACATGGTTCAGTCCCTGGGTTGGGAAGATCCCCTGGAGGAGGGCATGGCAACCCACTCCAGTGTTCCTGCCTGGAGAATCCCGTGTACAGAGAAGCCTGGTGGGCTACAGTCCATGGGGTCACACAGAGTTGGACACGACTGAACCGACTTAGCATGCACACACATGCTTAGATCACCAGTAGACAGGGACACAAAAACACGTGGAAAAAGACTGAAAGAAAAATGGGTAGTTTAGAGAAGGGGTTGCATAAGAGTCTGACCTTTGTTGAAATTCCTTTTACTTACTTCAGGGTTTAGACCTTTGAAAATATATGATATTAACTGTGGTAGGTGGTGGTGGAGTGGGTGGGGAGCCTTATCTCTCAGGCTCAGGACTTCTGAAGATCTCCGTCCAGTCTTGGAAGGGGGTTGAATAAAACTCTTAGTCAGAGTTTAACTTTCTGGCTTCCAGTAAATCTTCTCTCAGCTTTTGAGTTCACGTGGCAGGGCACAGTTTCATGATTCTAGAATGAAACTTGAGGGAGTTGGAGCTTGAAAGGACAGGCAATCCATATTTTTATATTAAGGCACAAGATTTGCTTCAAACACTAGTCTTTGCTGGAGATTGGTGAGCACTCAGGGACAAAGGCCCAATGGAAAGGTGGCGAAGGGGCTCCCCACTGGTCACCTTCATTCAGCTCCTCTGTGGCACTCCCAGCCACCCTCCCCCCAACACACACACATACACCTTGAGGGCAGCAGACTGCCCTTATTGACGTACAGTCTTCATTTCAGATGGCTCTGGAGATCCATTCTAACCTGACTTTACCTTTGTAGAGAAGTTAATGGGAAACCCTACTGTAAGATTTATTAAGGCCCAGAAATCTCTCATTGAAAAGATTTCTGTATCTTGAGGAGGGAAAAAAAGGCCAGAATTAAGATGAGGAGTGAGACGTGAGATCAGAAAAAAATATCAGGGAGAGTTAAGAGACTCAGTCATGACATAAATCAAAGATGGGAATGTTTAACTTCGAGAACAGAGGAAGATTTAACCACCCGGACAGAAAGAAAATATGGACAGACATCTTGTTAAACTGAATTTCTGCTGTTTATGATCTTGAGTATCTTTATCTCCCCTTTTATTGACAGAGATTTCTCTCTGGTGAAATCACTTCAGTGAGTAAGAAAGGCTTCCTCCACTGGCCTCAGCCAGGATGCGGGCCCCGGGGACATGCTTCATTGTTTGCGGGGCTTTGCTTGGGGTGACGCAAGACCCAGGAGGCAACCTGCAACTGCACTGGCCTCCCCAAATGCTTCAGGCCTTGTTCTAGACAATATTTCTTTTTAGGCTAAGGGGGTGGCAGGCTGCCCACACTGCTTTCTTCCCAGGACCAAATGAAACCTTCTTTAAGTGTTACTACATGTTAATAAACATAGTCAGTGAAATCCACTTAAAAAGAATGACCTGTTTATGAAAGAAACCTTTTGAAAGACAGAATATTTTTCCCTGTGGGCCAGAGCTTAGGAAGAAAAACAAAGAGCTCTTTCAAAGGCTTAAAGCATGATGGAGGATGGATTCTGACTTTCTAACTACAAAAATAATGATACTTTTAGCTCCAACCTGCCTTGCTCCAGGGAGCTGTAAATATTCTTTACAGGGACAGATCGAGTCTTTCCAGCTTTGTACTCACAGGCTATTGAAGCTCGTTAAGGGAGAGGGATGTTAGCCTGAACTTACATACCAAGAAACTGAGGCAGCAGAACTTGAAGTGATGTGTTCGGCACCACCAAATAGCTTACAGGTCATGGCGAGGATAGAACAAGCAGAGACTAAGTGTATCTGTAACATGTGAATATCTCCTGACATCAAGATGAGCTGCCTTCTCTTTCTGTCGTTATCTTCTTCTATTCCCTTTCCTCCCTGTCTTCAAAGTTACATTTCATTGATTCTTTATGTTAATGCCTGTATTTTATTCATTTATTTTTAATTTAAAAAACCTGTCTTATTGAAGTATAATTGCTCTACTATTTTGTGTCTATTTTTGCTGTAGAGCAAAGTGGATCAGTTTGTTTACATAAAACAAAAGTGAAAGTGTTAAGCACTCAGTTGTGTCTGACTCTTTACAACTCCATGGACTGTAGCCTGCCAGGCTCCTCTGTCCATCCTCTGTGGCAATGTCCAGCATTCTCCAGGCAAGAATACTGGAGTGGGTTGCCATTCCCTTCTCCAGGGGATCTTCCCTGCCCAGGGATCAAATCTGGGTCTCCTGAGTTGCAGGCAGATTCTTTACTATCTGAGCCATAAATGAAGCCGATATGTATACATATATTCCCTCTTTTTTAGATTTTCTTCCCATTTAGGTCACCACAGAGCTTTGAGTTCCCTGTGCTATACTGCAGGTTCTGCGTTAGCTATCTATTTTATACATAGTAATGTATATATGTTAATCCCAATCTCCCAGTTCATCGCATCCTCCCTTGGTATCCATAAGTTTGTTCTCTACATCTGTGTCTCTATTTCTACTTTGTGGATAAGTTCATCTGTAGCATTTTTCTGGAATCCACATCTAAGTGATATTAGACAATATTTGTTTTTCTCTTTCTGACTGACTTCGCTCAGTATGACAATCTCTAGGTGCATCCATTTTGCTGCAAATGACATTATTTTGTTCTTTTCTGTGGCTGAATAATATTCCATTGTATTTATGTACCACGTCTTCTTTATCCATTCCTCTGTTGATGGACATTTAGGTTGCTTCCATGTCCTGGCCATTGTAAATAGTGCTGCAATGAACACTGAAGTGCATGGGTCTTTTTGAATTACAATTTTCCCCGGGTATTCGCTCAAGAATAGGATTGCTGTGTAGTTCTATTTTTAGTTTTTTGAGGAACCTCCATACTGTTCTCCACAGCTGCTGTATCGATTTTTAATCCCAGCAATAGTGTAGGAGGGTTCCCTTTTCTCCACATCCTCTCCAGCATTTATTGTTTGTAGATTTTTTGATGATGGCCATTCTGTTTCATTGGTTTCAAGAAACAGACATCAGGTAGAACTTTCTTCCTTAAGGTTTTTTATTTTGTACTCAAAAAATTAATTAATATTAGACATTGACCATGGTGTTTTCTCATCCTTCTGTGGTGGATTTTCTCCACCTCGGTTCACATGGTGGAATAGTGAAAATCTTCCCCACCTGCAAGTCTTGGGAGGCACACCTGGACAGAATCATCCCCATCCAGCGTCGGGAATCTAGTCTGTTCAGTTCATCTTCCCAGGGTAAGGTGACTGTGTCCTTCCTTTGAACTAAAGTCTATATACAGTGATGTTATCCTGTTATAAACATGTTCCTTTCTCATTTGGGTCTCTGAGACATGAGCTTGGAAAAACTTTTATGACACAAGGCAAAACAAAGACTGCAGTGGTTACATAGTTTCCATTCCTCCCTTTTTTTATTTTATATACATTATATCTTATAAATGGAATGGCCCAAGCCTTGGGGCATTATGCATTCTGATGACATCAGGTTCATCCTTTTCCTTCTTAAAGGAGAGGATTGTCACATGGCATATATATGCCTACAAGGATACACAGTACAAAGATTTTATGACAGACAATTTTACAGATAGCAGTGTTATAGGGCTGTTGTCAGGGTCACAGTGTGGTTGTATGTATGTGAGGCACTTTGTACAGTCGAGCCCTGTGTATGTATGTTTTATTATTGTTGCTTTGGACAGAAGGTGATTGACAAAATATTTCTTCTTCTCTTGAGACATTAGACTGGTCTGGAATAAAAACGCTTGGAGAAGTGACTAGAGGTCAGGTAATGAAGGGAGATGGACCAGATTTAGAGCGAGTCACATGGGAGAGACATGCCCTTCCCCTCTGCACTGTAACTTTCCCCCACTGAACCCAGAGGAGACAGGTGGTTTTAGATCACAACAAGGAACTTGTTTTCTACCTAAAAATGGTGTCCTCTTTTGAGGACTGCTTGAGCGGGATGGCTGCCTTAATGAAAAGTAATGTTATCACACTGCAGTGTCAGTGGCCTTAGATGGCCTATCTCAGACTTGTCTGGGTGCACAGCATGAGGAAAACCAGATACATCCAGTCCTGATGCCCATCACACCAGCGGTGCTTCATGCCAAGAATAATCCCAGGAATGACCACTCTCCCTATGCTACTCTTCTAGCCCACGTGTGCTTTCATCAACTGTAGAGACTTACAGGAGCCTCGAGGAGATGGAGGCTTCCCTGGTGGCTCAGTGGTAAAGAACCTGCATGCCAGTGAAGGCAATGCAGGAGATGCAAGTTTAATCCCTGGGTCAGGAAAATCCCTGGAGAAGGAAACGGCAACCCACTCCAGTATACTTACGTGGGAAATGCCATGGACAGAAGAGCCTGGTGGGCTCCAGTCCATGGGGTGGCAAAAGAGTCAGACAGGTTTTAGCAAATAAATAAAATAACAGGGAAGATAGGGTTGGGAGCTGGGGAAAATGTCTTTCAGTGGAGCCAAATGAAAGTTTGCCAAAATGTGGATATTAAGGTTAAAGTCTTGGAATCAGGTACTGACAGAGATCACCTTAAAACATGCCAATATGTCTTACTGCATAAAGGATTTATTCTAACTTACACGTATTTCTTCAAAGGAGAGAATTCTTTTATGTGTGGCCTCCAAATTAGCCAGGAGGTTAAGTCTGTGGTCATTATTTCATTGAGATGAAACTAACAATGGTAATCTTTGCAACTCAATAAATAATTTTTTTAATATCAAACATCTTTTCTGACAACAATTGTATGAAACTGGAAATTAAGAAAATTTGTCCAGAAAATGATAAGAAAAAAACTGGAAAACTTGCTAGAACATATATAGAGATTAAACAGCAATCAATGAAGAAATAAAAACAACCAATGGGTCACTGGAGAGACCAGCGATGCCCTCAACACCTTCCTGATCTGGAGATAAAACCATCAAAACCTTATGCCACCTTCTCACATGCTCACATCTTCAAGTCCAAGCCCATTCTTCCATCCCCTTTACCTCTCAGACTGTCTGATTTAATTCTCCCAAATGAGTTAAGTTTTTCCATAAATTAAGATCCAAGGCCAGTAGGAGTAAGGTGGGATGGTGGCGGATTGTGATTTGGGGGCAACGGACACTGCCTTGCTCGTTCCTGTAACACAAAATCTCCGAAGTAATGAAAGATAAGCCTTGACTACCCTCACAGAATAAGAAAGAGAAGACGCCTTCTGTAATGAGAACAAAATAAATTAGCTTGTCAGTTCACCTGGCATAATCGTAAATGTCACATTGCTCCACATTCACCCAGAGCAGAAAGTAAACTTGATTGAGGGACATAAACTAGAGGAACATGTGCTGGTTAACATGCCAGCAGCTGGAACATCCCAGTGCTTTGCATTTCATTTAATCTTTATAGTAGTCCCACAAAGGTACTACTATTCTCCCCTTCAGAGAAGGGCAGAGAGGCCCAGAAAGATTAGGTATCTTGCTGTGACTGATATCGCGCTGCTCAGTTGCTTCAGTGGTGCCCAACTCATCGTGACCCCATGGCCTGTAGCCCATCAGAATGCTCTGTCCATGGGATTCTCCAGGCAAGAATGCTGGAGTGCATTGCCATTTCCTTCTCCAGGGAATCTTCCCAACCCAGGGATCGAACCCACATCTCCTGTGTCTCCTACATTGGCAGGAGAACAACCTAGGAGGCCCAGTTATGGTCAAATGAGGTCATAAAGGTGGGATCCTAATTCTATTGGATTGGTGACCTTATAAGAAGAGAGACAGAGAGAGAAATCTTTCTTCACGTGCACACCAAGGAAAGGTCATTTGAGGACACAGTGAGAAAGTGGCCTTCTGCAAGGGAGAAGCAGAGCCCTCACTAGAACCCAATTTTGGACTTAGAGCTTCCAAACTGTAAGAAAAAATTTCTGTTAATTCACCTAGTCTATGATATTTTATTATGGCAGCCCAGGTCAACTAACACGTAGGGTTTTGTCATAAGAGGACCAATGAAGGATTTTAATGTTGAAAAATTCACAGGGGGCACCATAGACTGTTGATATTATATACCAGCATTTCCTTATAAAAAAAGACCATGTTAGTTATTTTTTTTTTAATTGACTGATTCATTTATTTGTTATCCTGGAGTAACCTGGTCAAAAGAAAAAGCAATTTTAACTTTAAGGGGCTTTAGGATGTATTTGCCTACTCAGGTGTCTTTGCAATTGTTTTCCCTCCATCAAATCAGCTCAAAAGATGGTACTAAAAGAACTTTAAGGCCATTTCCCCTTCACAGCCCTTAAGTGGAAATTCTGTTCTCAGTGGTCTGTATATTGGTATGAAATAAAATGATCATTTCTAACTCTTGACTTTAGGGCCATTTGAAATCCCCAGAGGTATCAAAGATCTGATAAAACAGGTCTGGAACAGTAGGCATTTGATATGAATATACAATTATATACAATATTTTCTTTAGGTTGAGTCATCTTTTAAAATTATAAGTATTAAAAAATAATATCTATGAGCTAGTAGGCATGATGAGTAACTTATATTTTTCATCATATGCTAAAAAAAATAAATAAATATTAAAATAAAATTATAGTTAATCCTTGTCACCTATACTGATTTTGTTTCTGTCCCTGTTTAGTCGCTAAGTCATGTCTCTTTTGAGACCCCATGGACTGCAGCATGCCAGGCTCCCCTGTCCATGGGATTCTCCAGGCAAGAATACTGGATGGGTTACCATTCCCTTCTTCAGGGGATCTTCCCAACCCAGGGTTTCAACCTGGGTCTCCTGCATTGGCAGGTGGATTCTTTACCACCAGGAAAACCCAAACTGACTTCATTTTGCTACCAGAGATGCTCAGGGAAATACTGTGAAAGCTCTGAGGAGTTTTAGTTGCACTCAGAGATGCAGAGCTTCTGTTTACAGGATGACTGTGATATCACCATGAGAAAGTCACAACCAGTTCGTTTGACTTAATGCTAAAAAAAATTCATTACATACGTGATTTTCTCTAAAATTCAAGGTGGTTTTAACTTCTGATATGCTGTCTTTTTACATCATAGTAGCCCTGAATAAGGGCTTCCCAGGTGTCACTACTGGTAAAGAACCCGCCTGCCAATGCAGCAGACCCAGATTCGATCCCTGGGTCGGGAAGATCCCTGGAGAAGGAAATGGCTATCTACTCCACTGTTCTTGCATGGAGAATCCCATGGACAGAGACCTGGGCAAGCTATAGCATATGGGGTTGCAGAGAGTCAGACATGACTGAAGCAACTTAGCATGCATGCAGCCCTGAATAAAAGCCTTTTTTCATAAGTGAAATTTTAGTTTAGGGTTTGTTTGCATGTATGAGCCAGCTGTAGATATTTTTGCATTAACTTTTTCATCTAAAAATAGATGCTGTGCCTTGAATGACTTGCTAAGTATCTCAAGGGAATTCTCAGTTAAAATTTTAATTTATTCTTATATCTTAATTATTTTTTTAAAGCAGCTAGCTCCCAACTGATTCCAAGTCCTTCCCACATACAGTGGATCTTTCCCTTACTGTTACTGGATTAATATTCCTTAGTGTTTCAATTCCTTGCCTTAAAACTTTCACTCACTCTCTTGCCCTGCTTTTAAAAAGCCTTGCCGCCACTTTCCCTATTTAGTTTATCTTCAGGCATCTTCATCCCAGTGATGTTGAACTGTTTATTTCTCTTACATACTTAACACTTTCTTAGGTTGACTCATGTTTACACTTTGGAGTGGCCTTTGTCCCATCTTCTGCGTCCCAATTCTGCTCTTTCTTTGAAGGTCTATCTTAACTGTCTCGTCTTTTCTTGAAACCTTCTCTTATTCTCTGAGTTTAAAAACACTGCTTCACCTTCCAAAATTTCATCTGTTTGTATCTCCTTTATGACTTTCATTGCAAGCTTCCTTGTTACCTGTGTAACTATATGTGGCAACATGCTTCCTCTTCTCTGATGCCATACAGACCTTCTGCTGCTGCTGCTGCTAAGTCGCTTCAGTCGTGTCCGACTCTGTGCGACCCCATAGACGGCAGCCCACCAGGATCCCCCGTCCCTGGGACTCTCCAGGCAAGAACACTGGAGTGGGTTGCCATTTCCTTCTCCAATGGGTGAAAGTGAAAAGTGAAAGTGAAGTCGCTCAGTTGTGTCCAACTCCTAGCGACCCCATGGCTGCAGCCCACCAGGTTCCTCTGTCCATGGGATTCTCCAGGCAAGAGTACTGGAGTGGGGTCCCATTGCCTTCTCCGACAGACCTTTTAGGAAGGGCCTATATATATAATAACTTCCTCTAGAAAAGCCTAACACAGGCATATAGTAGCATTTAGGACATATTTTCTTTAATTAATAAGTAAGTGAATATTTGAGCATCAAAAGTCTGCTTGTGTGTGTGTGAGAGTTAGAAATGTACCTAGTTTTAGGATCCCCCAGATATAATGTCATACCACTGAAGTACATAAAAGTTAAATCAACTTTGTGTGAGTGAGCTAGGTCTATGGCAGCCTTTGGGATCTAGAAACTTTCAAGTACATTAATGGTTACAGCCAAGGCTGCAGCAATTCTAGGCACTGAGGACAGTTTTGGAGTTGGTCAGACTTTCCTCTTGCTATGTGGAGCCCTCCAAGTGTGATCCCTGGACCAGTAGCATTGGCATCTCCTGGAGTTTGTGAAAAATGCAAATTCCTGGGTCCTTCCCAGTCCCAGTGCATAAGAAACTCTAGAGGTGCAGCCAAGCAGTCTGTATTTTAGCCAGCCCTCTGGATGCTTCTGATGCATGTCCACCTGTAGGAACCACTGGCTTAGAGGAAGTTCTAGGAGGGTTTCTCCTCAGTCTCGACACACCTGCCATAAAATAGGGCTTTTAGAGTTACTGACTGATGGAGTATAAATCTTGTCACTGAGCCTGTAATAGTGCCTGCTCAGTCTCAATGCAGGCTTCCTTGGTGTCTCAGTGGTAAAGAATCTGCCTGCTAAGCAGGACATGTGGGTTCGATCCCTGGGTCAGGAAGATCCCCTGGAGAAGGAAATGGCAACCCACTCCAGTTTACTTGCCTGGGAAATCCTGTGGATGGAGGAGTCTGGTCCATGGGGTTGCAAAGAGTTGGACACGACTTAGTGACTAAACAACAACAGCAATATCAGTGGATGAACCAACAGATGATGCTTTAGGAGCCTGCCTTTGATATTCTACTCTCTCAGATTCATTGTGTGAAACTTCCATGCACAGCAGCCTAACAAGTGAATAATGCTGCACATAACTGAGAAATTGATGGGAAATGCAGCAGGAATGGTTGGCTTCCTATCAACCGACTGGTGAAGGTCACGCTGGGACTCATGTCCCAGGTCAGTATGCTCTTTGACTTTGAGTGGCCTGGATGTTCCTGTTTTCCCATGACTTCCATTTCTCAAGCACTTCACCGTCCTCTTGCTTGGTTTCTCTGCCACAGTGCAGCAGTCAGCACTGGTCAACTGACCCAAGATGCATGTTCTGTTTCTTGCATCCTGGCAGCACCCAAGAGTGCTCCCCAGCACCTGCCCCTCCACCATGTGAGTCAGATTCTGATTAGGGTATTCCTGACCTTGCTGTGTTCGAGGACCTAGGACTTCAGCCCTCCCTTCAGAATCCACGCTACTGGATGGATCAGGGTAGTTCCTACTTTGGGTAGCCCCATCTCCACAGCTGAGACTCAGGGAGGGCCGTGCAGGTGACCTCGTTCTGGTGAACAGATTGAAGGCAAGTCTGTTAGTGGCATTCTATGAGTTGACTACATTTTCAGTAAGGGATACACAAGCAGAAAAGGGCCTAGGACTTTGGTGTGTGAAGATGCAGTTCTTGGAATCCAGACAGCTTTCTTGGGCCACAGAGACATCCTAGGCAACATGCTGGGGCCAGCAGAGCAGAGTACGTGGAGGGAACCTGGCTTCTGATAATACTGCTGAGCCACTGAATCGACTCCCCTGGGAGCTGCCCGCCTCAGGACTTCCGTTCTAGGAGATAATAAATCCACTTCTGCCTGGAGTTTATTAAGTATTTATGATTGCTGTTCCTCTCCCCTTGATTTCTCTTGAAAAATAAAAGGAATTGATGTGATGACATCTTTCAATTACTTCCAGCTCTAACAATTGACGATTCTTTGCTCAAAGCATCATGTGAGTAGTTTCAAGGTGTGACAAGATTTGGCAGGAGTGGAGTCTGGAGAGGGAGCAAGTATTGTCTAGTTAGGGTCACATTTTTCTAAGGTCCCTGAGGCAGCATCAAGGTGAGGCTCTGGAGGGAGTAGCATGGATTCTGAGGGGAGGGCTGAAGTCTTAGGTCCTAGAACACAGCAAGGTCAGGAATCCATAGGCAAAGCCAGACACTGACGATAACAGCTAGGAATAAGGTGTAGAACAAGGCAAGAGAATTTCTAATGAATGATTTGCTTGCCTGCAATCAGACTTCATAATATATGTTCCCCTTGGGCCCTCTTAAGGTACCAAGCAAAGGAGATATATTAACATTGAGTCCGACAGGCCAGTGATCTCCTTGGGGATATCACCAGATCAGGAATCCTTTGGTTGTCCAGACTCTGAATTGCTTAGCAGGTCTACCCCGTAAATTCCTGGGTAGGCCAGCTGTTTCAGACAGTCTCTGTTACTTCCTGTAGCTCCCTTTCTTCTCCGATTTTCTTTTACTGGTGATTTTCTACATTCACATATTTCAGTTCTTGGTCTTACTGCATAGTGGTGCAATTTCTAACCTTTTCAGATGTCTTGCAAAGCAAATTTAAAGAAACCACAAAATGTGGTTAAAATACCGTTAAAAAGAGGATGTTTACTTTGGTTTCCACCGTTTTTGGGTCAACATTGCCACCTAGTGGTAGAATAATTTTTATAACGGTGTGTGACTTTCATTGGGATGAGATATTTTGATTTCAAGGATCTTCAAGTGGTAAAATTTTGAACAAGAGGAGAAAAGAATTGTGATTCAACTGAAATGTATTATTCTGAGCCTGAGAAGGTGGTGACTTAGGGAAAATCCTTTAGACTCGCTCAAGTAATTGCATGATTTACAGAAAATCTTAATTTGTTGAGATTTTTGTTGCTCCCTCGGTTTTGTTTACTTATGTTTAAAGAAATCTGAACCAAAGTTAGCGACTTCCTGGTGGTAATCATAAAGCAAAACAAAAAACAATAAGAAAAGTGAGTTTCAAGGTTTATGTTCCTTTTCTCCTCTTTGAAATGCTTGTTTTGCCTCTTATTCCTCTCAAAGTCTGTCAGTTTATGAAAATTCCTCCTTCTCTTGTGTATGTTTCAGTAAAGTTATTTCATGTATTCTGCGCCATCTAGCAAGGTTTATAGTTTGAGGCAGGGCCAGGGTGGGGCCCGAGATTCTGAATTTCTACCAAGCTTTCCCCAAACGCCAAGACTGATACCAGGGGACTACACTTTAAACCATAAGGCTTTACAGAAAAATGACTACATGTTCAACAACCCCAAATCTTTCTTTAGGATGGTTCAGAAAACTGTATGTTCTGTTTGGGTGAAGGAGTACTTTGCCTTAAGCAGCATCTCAGCTGAGGTGGCTAATTTCTTTTCGGGCTGACATTGGGGGATGACGGCAGGGCGGGGGGTGGGGTCGGGGGGAGTCCTGCAGAAAGTGAAACCACAGCTGCTTGCAGGACTTAACGACAATGTCAGTGACTGTTCCTGCACTTATAGCTGGAGCCTGGCAAGTATCCTCCCTGCGGCCATCCTAGGCCAGTTGCATGAAGTTCTAAATGGGTTTGCACATTGCAATCACCTGGGAAGTTTAAACACTTAGTATTATTTGGGCCCCCTAACTGGACAGCAGCATTTTCAGAGCTCCTGAGTGATTCTCGCATACAGTGAGACTGAGCTGCACTGTGAACGCAAAGGCAAGTAACAGGCCGAAAGGACACCGGTTTCTCCTCCCTTTCCTTTGTACTCATCACCCCCTCAGCCTGAAACAAAGACTCAGGAAGCCCTCTGCTGGAGAGGAATTTAGCTCTGAGCTGCCTTGGCAATTATTCATTCTCTCAGGCTCAACCTGATCTGCAGCCCAAAGGGATGAGCGTGCCTGAAATCAAATCCGGTTCCTGCCCAACGTCCCTAGGGCTTGGTGGATTTCATATTACATTTTAATGTCACACCCACCTGCTCTCCCCCAGGCCAGCTGAGGTCATGTGATAAGGCTGCTACATCCTGAAGAAAGGGTTTTGGCTTTTATAAGGACAAGCGCTGGATCGCTTTTTTCTTCTGGAGTTCTGAATCACACGGTCTGAAAGCTGTCCTTGTGAGGCTTGTGGAGTCAGAAATGTTTTCCAGATATTTTTTCTTCAGTACTTTTCATATGGGATCCTGGGAGTTCTGACCTAGAGCTAAAATGCCTCTTGACTTTGAAAGTGAATTAGGAATAATTGTTTTCGGCTGCTTCTGCCACGTGTGTCTTATATATACATGGATGGATGGATGGATATGTGTAAAATAGAGTAATACATAGGCTGGAAGCTTGAATGAGAAGAATAAGAATTTCAAGATAAAGTAATGACCTGTTTCTTCAATCTTGTCATTTTTTTTAATTAGCTATTTACAGAGAGAGAGAAAGAGAGTGATTGTGTTATATTATGTGTAAAACCCAGGGCATTATTCTATCCTTCTCCTCTGGGCTCTTCTGTATCTTCTGTGCCTGCTAAGTCATTTCAATCGTGTCTAACTCTCTGCGACCCCATGGACTGTAGCCTGCCAGGCTCCTCTGTCCATGGGATTTCCCAGGCAAGAATACTAGAGTGGGTTGCTATTTCCTTGTCCAGGGGATCTTCCTGACCCAAGAATCAAACCTGTGTCTCTATGTCTCCTGCACTGGCAGGCGAGTTCTTTACTATTAGCACCACCTAGAAAGCCCCTTCTGTATTTAGGCCCTGTTAATCAAATCTTCTTGAAACTGTTTCCTCTGTTGCTTTCATGACATCACTGCCTCCTGCTTCTCTTTCAACCATGCTGGTTGCTCTTCCATCTCCTATTCTTCTCCCTCAAATATAGAAGGTCTGGGTAATCCATCCTTGACTTTTCTCCCCCCACTTAATCTCTCCCACTGAGGGGAGAGGTACAGCTCACTCCCCTTCCTCGCGGTTGTACTCATCACTCTGCCAGTACACTATGCCACTTTATACAATTGTGTCAAGTCCAGAGCATCAGACACTATTTTCTTTTCTCACTGACTCCCTCTGTAAGTCCAGCAGAAACCTGACATTCAATGCATCCCAAACTATGCCCCTCATCCATCTGACAGCTCATGTTTACTGAGCAACTCCCATGTACTAGACACACAGGTCACGGGAGACTCAGGAGTGAACAAGACACAAACTGTTCTTCCCTTCAGGAAACATATTCTAGTGGAGCAGATGGACAGAAACCAACGGTGTGTCATGTCAGGAAGGGGTGAGGCAGGGTAATTGGATGGAGGATGGTGAGGCTCACAGTTTAGGTAAAGTCAGGGAAGGCTTCTCTGAGGAGGTGTCTTGGAGCCCAGACTTGTGTAAGGTACATGGGCGAGTCATGGCTTCTCTGCAGGGACTATGTTCCAGGCAGAGGCTTTTCTCCAGATTTGCTCCTCCATCCACCACCCACTTAGTTGCTCAAGTTAGGAATTTGGGTGTGCTTATGTATCCTTTTGCTGACCCTTCACCACCCCCAAATTCATTAGACCTATCATTTCTTGGACCTAAGCATGCAATTGCAAACAAAACTGCCAGGTGAGTATGATCAGAACTTTGCAGGGACCCAACATGTGCTGCCTGCTCAGTCGCTGCAGTTGGGTCTGTTACTTTGAGACTCCCATGAACTGTAGCACACCAGACTCCTCTGTCAATAGGATTTCCCAGAAGACTACTGGAGTGGGCTGCCATTGCCTTCTCCAGGGGATCTTCCTGACTCAGGGATAGAACCCGGGTCTCTTGCACTGCAGAAAGATTCTTTACCACTGGGGCCACTTGGGAAGCCCTGGGACTCAACATTGGTGGTGATGGTTTGGTTGCTAAGTTGTGTCTGACTCTTGCAAATTCATGGACTGTAGTCTGCCGGGCTCCTCTGTCCATGGAATTCTCCAGGCAAGAATATTGGAGTGGGTTGCCATTTTCTCCTCCAGGGGATCTTCCCGACCCGGGAATAGAACCTAGGTCTCCTGCACTGCAGGCAGATTCCTTACTGACTGAGCTATGAGGGAAGCCCTGGGACCCAACATCAGTTCAGTTCAGTCACTCAGTCGTGTCCGACTCTTTGTGACCCCGTGAATCGCAGCGCCAGCCTCCCTTGTCCATCACCATCTCCCGGAGTTCACTCAGACTCACGTCCATCAAGTCCGTGATGCCATCCAGCCATTTCATCCTCTGTCATCCCCTTCTCCTCCTTCCCCCAATCCCTCCCAGCATCAGGGTCTTTTCCAATGAGTCAACTCTTCACATGAGGTGGCCGAAGTACTGGAGTTTCAGCTTTAGCATCATTCCTTCCAAAGAAATCCCAGGGCTGATCTCCTTCAGGATGGACTGGTTGGATCTCCTTGCAGTCCAAGGGACTCTCAAGAGTCTTCTCCAACACCACAGTTCAAAAGCATCAATTCATCGGCGCTCAGCCTTCTTCACAGTCCAACTCTCACATCACATAGGGAGATTCAATTTGTCAGTTGACAACCTCTGAAGTCTAGAAACTGCAAGAGGTTTTGGGTGAGTAGTGCATCCTATGTAACGCCAAAATCCATGCTGTGATTGTGCTTGTGATGGCCAGGAAAATTTACTAGTGCTCATTTTATCTAGTGGAGCACCTCCCAGTGCGTCATGTATTCTACGGCCACCATTGAAGTAGCTGCTGTATCCCTGAGTGGGACACCAAAAGCATATTTGGAGTATGAATCAGAGAACTGGGGGTCTGTGACTGTGATTATGGAAACTGAGCCAGAAGGTTCACGTGGTCATTATTTATCTTCTTTAGCCTCATTCTGTTGCTCTCTACAATCGCTGTAGCATTCCTATTAATCTTTTAGCTGAGGTGTTGGAAAACTTTTCTAGGATTTCATTTTGTAAGCATATTTTTAGAATTCCTATAGTTATGTGTCTGTTTTAATTTTTCAATGAACAAATGAATATTTCGAGTGTTCAGCAAACTGGTATTGAGTGCTCCTAGGGCTTCCCTGGTGGCTCAGACGGTAAAGCGTCTGCCCGCAGTGCAGGAGACCCAGGTTCGATCCCTGGGTTGGGAAGATCCCCTGGAGAAGGAAATGGCAACCCGCTCCAGTATTCTTGCCTGGAAAATTCCATGGACTGAGGAGCCTGTAGGCTACAGTCCCTGGGGTTGCAAAAGAGTCGGACATGACTGAGCGAATTCACTTTCACTTTCTCAGTGGTAAAAAATCTGCCTGGCAAACAGGAGGCCAGGTTCCATTCTGGTTCCATCCCTGGGTCCAGAAGATCCCCTAGAGAAGGAAATGGCAATCCACTCCAGTGTTCTTACCTGGGAAATCTCATGGATGGAGGAGCCTGGCAGGCTACAGTCCACGGGGTCACAAAGAGTCTGAGATGATTTAGCTACTAAACAGCAGCATGGGCCAGTTAAGAAAGGGAGACAGGATTCAATAGAGATGGAGGCAGAGAGGCAGCACACCCAGGAACTCTGAGTTGAGTGTGGACCAGACATTGTTGGTTCTCTGCTCCACAGCCACTCTCTCCATCTTCCTGGATAAAAGGGCCTTGATTAAAAAGAGAGAGAGAGAGAGATATTAGGCATGGGGCAGCAACACAAGCAGAGCAGGTGGGTTCCATTCAAGGGGATGGTTTAAGCCAATCACGTAATTCTAGTCCTCTCTGCTCTGATTGATTGGTTGGACCAATCAACTGACCCTATTCTGGCCAATGAGATAAAAGGGCTGCTCTGGAACGGGTTTTCTTTTTTGTGCTGCTGCTGCTGCTGCTGCTGCTGCTGCTGCTGCGTCGTGTCAGTTTTGTCCGACTCTGTGCGACCCCATAGACGGCAGCCCACCAGGCTCCTCCGTCCCTGGGATTCTCCAGGCAAGAACATTGGAGTGGGTTGCCATTTCCTTCTCTGCCGGGGTCCAGGCCCGGTGGATCCAAGGTGATTGGAAGGGGGGACGGTGTTGGCGAGGAAAACTCATTTATTTAGAAATATAAGAATAGATTAGGAAGAAATAGTGTAGTAGGAAATTTGAGATGGAGAAAAGAAGGCTGAATAACTTGGTTTACGTGGAAAGCCAATAAAACCTCGAGACAAGAGGTTTGCACCATCTACGTTAGGCCACTGGCGTCCGTTTGAATATCGGAGAGTGCCCCACCCTGGGCTCCTCTCTTACGGATCTTAGCAGCCGGGACAGGTAAGTAGACATAGCGAGCCTGCGTGCCCCAGATGGGAATTCAGCCAGAAATTAGAGAAAATAGACACGGGGGAAGCCCAGCATTGGTGCAAGACTCTCCGAGAGGGAAGGGGAGAAGGGAAAAAGGAAAAGGGAAAAAGGAAAGGGGAAAAAAGGGAAGTTTATTTTTCAAAATCAGCTTATATACCCCAAGTTGTACATAATGGAATATGTAGAGTTATGCAGGGGCAGCAGTCCTGACCCTCATTGAGACAAGGCTTTCTTTTTTGCATACCCTCCCGTTACAAAAGGTCTCAGGTGGTTTACATTATCTTCTGGCCAAGAAGCCTGTTAACATTTCTATGGCTCTCTTCTGATGAGGTTTTGTTAACCAGAAGACTCATTTGTGTTAATCTTTCCAAAGTCTGAATGCCACTCTCAGAAAACACCAAATAAAAATACAGCAATTTGTAATAAAAGAAAGTACAGTGATTTATAACAAAAGTCTAGTATTGCTAACATCAAAACTACTATATATCCTTTTCCATATCCCATTTACATTGATTACATCTTCCTGGGTTCCTGATAGATAAAAAATAAGGAGGTCTGGCAGCAATCATTGAGTTAACCGTGAAATCCTGTCACCAATATGAGTTTGAAAAGGCTCTGAAACTTTAAGATACTTTAAGGCTTTTGTGCCCCTCACAGTTGGGAGGTTGTGAGTAATTTACAAGCTTGTAGAAGGTCAGGGGAACTTGTTAGGCAGGCTAGAACATTATCAAAAGGGGGGGTTGGGCTGAAACACTCCTTTCAAACGCAGAAGGCCAAAGCCCTGAATTAACTTTTACAAGAGAAAGTCAGAAAATAATGGGAAAACAGACAAATTCTTATTTTGGGGGGCACATGTTCAGGAAAAACCAGGGAGAAATCCGATGACTCAAATTGCCCTGCCATCTGAGTTTGCCACGTGACCCTGTCACAGGTGGGATTCCTCACTCTGGCTCCCGACACTTTCCAAAGCATGAAAGTGAAAAGTGAAAGTGAATTTGTTCAGTCGTATCCGACTCTTCCGCAACCCTATGGACTTGTAGCCCAGCAGGGTCCTCCGTCCATGGGATTTTCCAGGCAAGAGTACTAGAATAGGTCGCCAGTGCATTCTCCCTCTTTTGTCATAAATGAGAGGAAAAGGGTTGATGGTTTCGATTTTTCTTCTCACCTTTGAGTGTGTTTTTTGAGGTGATAGTGGTTAGAGCTTGAGGGACAATATTTCTAACTCAGGATGAAATGGAGTGCACGGATGGAACAGGAGTAGTTTCTAAACAACACCTTGGAGCAACAGAACAATTGCACTACTGACTTTCTGGGCTCCTCGTTCTGTGAGGTAAGCATGCCTGTTTCAGGCACCTTTGGTGGGTCATTAATTACCAGCATCTGAAAAAAAAAAAAAAAAAAGCCTTGTTAGATAGGTCTCTCAATAAAGTCAGGTACAAATCCTTAAAGAAACAGTATAGGGAAGTTATCAGGCCAGGAGAAATCAAGGAGGCTTTTTCCTACAGAGGTAAACTTTGAGTTGATTTTGAAGAACAGGTGGAAATCCATGAGGTTACAATGCAGGGAGGCTCATCCACGTGGAGGAAGGGCGTGTGGAATGGATTGAGCCAGATAGCACCTGCACCCAATAGACTAATTCACGGTTTTGAGGTATCCAGAGTATTCTAGCTTTTCAGTGGAATAGATTCATGGCATTCATGGGTTTAGCGTTCATTTACAAGTGATCTTTCAATTCAGTTCAGTTGCTCAGTCGTGTCCGACTCTTTGCTACCCATGGACTGCAGCTCGCCAGGCCTCCTTGTCCATCACCAACTCCAGGAGTTTACTCAAACTCATGACCATTGAGTTGGTGATGCCATCCAGCCATCTCATCCTCTGTTGTCCCCTTCTCCTCCTGCCCTCAATCCCTCCCAGCATCAAGGTCTTTTCAAATGAGTCAGTTCTTCACATCAGGTGGCCAAAGGATTGGAGTTTCAGCTTCAGCTCAGTCTTATTTCCTTTAGGATGGAGTGGTTGGATCTTCTTCCAGTCCAAGGGGCTCTCAGGAGTCTTTTCCAACATCATAGCTAAAAAGCATCAATTCTTTAGCTCTCAGCTTTCTTTATAGTCCAACTCTCACATCCATACATGACCACTGGAAAAACCAAAGCTTTGACTAGGTGGACCTTTGTTGGCAAAGTAATGTCTCTGCTTTTACATATACTGTCTAGGTTGGTCATAACTTTTCTTTCAAGGAGCAAACGTCTTTTAATTTCATGGCTACAGTCACCATCTGCAGTGATTTTGGAGCCCCTCCAAAAATAAAGTGATCTTTAAAGGCCTTTAATTATGCATATAATTTGTAATGTACAATAACCTGTGATTGGTTCACAACTTGAACCTAAACCTTGGTGGTTTTCAGTCTCAGAAGCAGACTGTGTCCTGTGGGCAGTGAGTGAGTCTCAAGCCGACTAGAGAGCAGAGAGTGAAGCTTCCCAGTTTTTGGCCAATAACTCAATAACTTTTACTAAACGTTAGATGTTGGTTTCCTTGGTTAGCCTTGCTCATTTGAGAAGCAGGTGTCAGGATGGGATTAAGCATGCAAGGAGCTTAATTAGGGAACTGCCTTGGGAGAGGAGCTGGGTGAGGCCATCAGGCTGAGGATGGGTGTTCATGCAGAGAGACAAGAACCCGAGGGAAGGTTGGGTGGAAGTGCCCGAGACACTGTCCAGCCTAAGAAGGTCCCCATAGACCCTCTGAAAAGTTCCCTATCTCCCAGGAATAGGCCTGTCTCAGTGTTCCTGCTCCACACAAAGCAGCCAGTGGGAAGCATGACTTCATGGCACACGTGAAAACGGATTTCAGAGCAGCTGGGATCGTTGTCTATTAAACTCCCTGCAGTTGGAGGTTGAGGAGGGTAGTCTTTCTTTACCAATATTTTCCTGTTTTTTTGGCGGGGGAGGGGAGGGGAACCCTACTAAGACTGATGATGGAAGTAAAAAGAAAATAGCTAAAATATTTGTACCTGTATAGGAAAAATTGGGTCATTTTTGGGGTCATGGAATTCTTTCAGAATTTGATTTAAAATACTGACTCCATCTCAAGAAAAATTTACATGAACAAAAGGGCCTCTGGTCTAGCATGACTCTTCCATCTCAAGTTCCTAGATTCTCAGCTTCTCCGTGGCTCAGTTTCCCAAAATTGTGTCTGCAGCCTCTCTGTAGCTTTCCACTTGCTGAGATCTGAACTTTTATCAATTGCTGGTGTGACTTTTGGTATGAACTTACGGATTCAACAGCTACATATATATTTTTCTCTTGCGAGGTACGTCACCTTAGAATACTTCCGGCTTGCTTTTCAGGCTCTCTTGGGTACACTTCCTGATCTCTGAACTCTCTGAATCCTTGCTGAGTGTTAATTTCTGGAACATTCACAGGATGAGATGGCTTCTGTGTCTAAATCTTGACCATTGCCTTGTCTGCTTTGTTAGTTAAGACCTCTTTCTTTCCTCTCTTGTATGGTCCTTTTTTCCTGAAATATGAGGTTAATACTCTGAACTGTGATTTTGATTCTATCCTTAACACTTAAGGGTATGTACCCTTTTTGTGTTCCTGCCAATCCCTGTGCTCACATAATTGGAAAAATCAAATATACAATACATACATACACATCCTCTCACATGTATTAAAAACACATATGTGTTTGATTTTTGTTGTTTAGGATAGTTCTACAAAGTTGCTCTGAACACTGAACTGGAGAATATAGAACCACCACATAGAGGGGATGTTTGTATATAGATGCACATATCACACATAGATTGTAATCTTAAATGCTGAACACAATTAGTAATCTTTGTTTTACAAAAGAGAAAATGAGGGTCAGAGTGTGAAGTTGAGTTGCCTGAGTGAACAATATCTTGACACCCTACGCATGTCTACAGATGACCATTAAAGCATGCAAGTATTGATTTTAGTGTTACAGATAGATTTTAGCCAGTAGGCAAATTCATAGGTATGGAATCTATGATGAGGATCGACTGTACAAGGTAAAAAAAATTCAAAATGCAAAAGGGCAGAAGATGAAAAGTCTGTCTTTTGCTCTACCCTTTGTTCTCCCAGCTCCCCAGTACTCAGGGAACTGCTATCATCAATCTCTTATTGATCCTTTCAGAGGATCCTCATAATAGCACGTTAGACAAAATGACTGGTTAAAAATAGGGGATTTGAATTCTAACAGATCTAGCCTCAAAAACATGTGCACACATTCGGGCAAGTAAGTTACTCAAACTCTCTAGACCTCAGTTTCCTCAAGTCTAAACTGAAGGCAATATTCTCATTTACTGGGCAGGCCTCAGTGAGAAGATTAACCTTTCACATATGCAAAGTACTTGTCACTGAAAACAGCTTGTGGGACCACCGTGGTGTCCAGCTGCAGAGCCCACAAGCCCCCCACAGCTTCCCACAGCCTCTGACCTCCACACTGTGGTAGTGATTCTCCCTGTCCCACTGTCTGTGACCAACCCATGTGTCCTTAACTTTGAGTTCAAGTTCACAGTGAAGGATTTGGCTAGAGGGGGAGGATCGTTGATTAACTAGCAGTTTTATGCCAATTAGACTACTGAGAAGATTATGGAAAGGGTCATCCAGACTTTTTTTAAAGGACTGGTATCAGTTTGGGTTGAACTTTGGCCAAAACCAGAGAGAGGAGAAAGGAAGATACAATCTGAAGAAGAGGCATTTCCTGATTCAAATTAATAGAAAAGTATGGCCTCAGTACGATTACACTCAGTGTAAGCACTCAGTGACATACAAATATTCTTTCCTTCTTAAGTGGAAAAACCAGTTTTCTCCCAGGAAAATGAAATATTCTGCCTTTCCAAATAAATTTCAGGCATCAATCCTGCTTTAAATGGTCTGTGTGAAAGTGGTTCTCTTGAGAGAATCAAAATGCATTTTCCCCCTGCAAATTAAAATTATTTTTCAATTACACATATTTTCATGTGTTAGATGTGCTGCTGTTGGCAGAGCATTTAGGAAGGATTAGCATAGGAACTGCTATTACTTATAAAAAAAAATGGAGGTCTTTATCTGACTCAAATCTTTCCTGCAGTCAATCAGGCAGCATATAAGTAAATGTAAAAATAAAATAGAAGACTGTACTTGAATTGTTTATCTGCTTTATGTTCCCAGGCAAAGCTGTCTGGAGCTTGGTTGTTTCTGTATGTGCTTGGAATACTGATATTTCCCTCCTTTGTACTGAGTGTCTTGAAGATTTAATTCCTTTTGACTTCAAAGGGAAAAATGATAGCATATACATCAAGTTTCTGTTTTGAGGAGGGTTTCAGAAGCGTCTCTGCTTTTTTTAGAGAAAATAAAAGCCCTCAGTTTGCTCACTCGCTTAGGAGCAGCTCCTCTCATAAATGTGAATTCAGATTTCTCACAGTTTTATGTTTTAAGTTCAGAACAGATTGTCTAAAATAGCCTTGTGCCTTTTCTGTATCCTTTAACATTTCATAAGTATGTAGCCTCAAAACAATTAAACTGAAATCATGGTAAGTAAAATTTATTCTGGTTATTGAACAAGTTAATTCTTCTTTTCCATTTTCGAAGTCTTTGCTCTGGACCTATATACTTGGAAAGGTGGGAGCCTTTTATGACTCTGCTCCCTAGAAATTCTGACTGCAAATATGAACATGGAGGTTGTCACTTACTGCTCCCATCTCCAGATCAAGGTGTGGGAAGAAGTGAATCATCAAATACTGTGGAAACTTTTTCCTGACCCGGTTAGCCTCACTAGAGTCAATTCTTTCTCGGGAGTTGTGAGTACATGCGTGCTCAGTCACGTCCAACCCTCTGTGACCCTGTGGACCGCAGCACGCCAGGCTTCCGTGTCCATCGCCAACTCCCAGAGCTCACTCAAGCTCATGTCCATGGAGTCGATGGACATCCAACCATCTCATCCTCTGTTGTCCCCTTCTCCTCCTGCTGCAATCCCTCTCAGCATCAGGGTCTTTTCCAGTGAGTCAGCTCTTCGCATCAGGTGGCCAAAGTGCTGGAGTTTCAGCTTCAGCATCAGTCCTTCCAATGAATATTCGGACTGATTTCTTTGAGGATGGACTGGTTGGATCTCCTTCCAGTCCAAGGGACTCTTGAGTCTTTTCCAACAACACAGTTCAAAAGCATCAATTCTTTAGCTCTCAGCTTTCTTTATAGTCCAACTCTCACATCCATACATGACTACTGGAAAAACCAAAGCTTTGACTAGATAGACTTTGTTGGCAAAGTAATGTCTCTGCTTTTTAATATGCTATCTAGGCTGGTCATAACTTTTCTTCCAAGGAGTAAGTGTCTTTTAATTTCATGGCTGCAGTCACCATCTGCAGTCATTTTGGAGCCCTCCAAATAAAATCTGCCAATGTTTCCACTCTCCCCCCATCTATTTGCCATGAAGTGGGACTGGATGCCATGATCTTAGTTTCCTAAATGTTGAGCTTTAAGCCAACTTTTTCACTCTCCTCTTTTACTTTCAACAAGAGGCTCTTTAGTTCTTCTTTACTTTCTGCCATAAAGGTGGTATCATCTACATAACTGAGGTTATTGATATTTCTCCCAGCAATCTTGATTCCAGCTTGGGCTTCATCTAGTCCAGCATTTCTCATGATGTACTCTGCATATAAGTTAAATAAACAGGGTGACAGAATACAGCCTTGACATACTCCTTTCCTGATTTGGAACCAGTCTGTTCTTCCATGCTCAGTTCTAACTGTTGCTTCCTGACCTGCATACAGATTTCTCAAGATGCAGGTCAGGATGTCTGGTATCCCTATCTCTTTCAGAACTTTCTATAGTTTATTGTAATCCACACAGTCAAAGGTTTTGGAATAATCAATAAAGCAGAAATAGATGTTTTTCTGGAACTATCTTGCTTTTTCCATGATCCAACAGATGTTGGCAATTTGATCTCTGGTTCCTCTGCCTTTTCTAAATCCAGCTTGAACATCTGGAAGTTCATGGTTCATGTATTGCTGAAGCCTGGCTTGGAGAATTTTGAGCATTACTTTGCTAGTGTGTGAGATGAGTGCAATTGTGTGGTAGTTTGAGCATTCTTTGGCATTGCTTTCTTTGGGATTGGAATGAAAACTGACCTTTTCCAGTCCTGTGGTCATGCTGAGTTTTCCAAATTTGCTAACACATTGAGTACAGCACTTTCACAGCATCATCTTTTAGGATTCGAAATAGCTCAACTGGAATTCCATCACCTCCTCATAATAGCACGTTGGACAAAATGACTGGTTAAAAATAGGGGATTTGAATTCTAACAGATCTAGCCTCAAAAACATGTGCACACATTGTTCATAGTGATGCTTTGTTCATAGTGATGCTTTGTTCATAGTGATGCTTCCTAAGGCCCACTTGACTTCACATTCCAGGATGTCTGGCTCTAGGTGAGTGATCAAACCTTCGTGATTATCTGGATTGTGAAGATCTTTTTTGTACAGTTCTTCTGTGTATTCTTGCCACCTCTTCTTAATATCTTCTGCTTCTGCTAGGTTCATACAATTTCTGCCCTTTTTTGTGCCCATCTTTGCATGAAATGCTCCCTTGGTATCTCTAATTTTCTTGAAGAGACCTCTAGTCTTTCCCATTCTATTGTTTTCCTCTATTTCTTTGCACTGATCACTGAAGAAGGCTTTCTTATCTCTCCTTGCTATTCTTTGGAACTCTGCATTCAAATGGATATCTTTCCTTTTCTCCTTTGCCTTTTACCTCTCTTCTCTCTACAGCTATTTGTAAGGCTTCCTCAGACAGCCATTTTGCCTTTTTTGCATTTCTTTTTCTTGGGGATGGTCTTGATCCTTGTCTCCTGTACAATGTCATGAACCTCTGTCCATAGTTCATCAGGCATTCTGTCTATCACATCTACCATAACTATTCACAAATACTTTGCAGATCTCAATGAGATGAATGGGACATTCTCCCTTTTCATTTAGTTCTATTTTAAAACTTAGAAAATTAATAGATTTTTAAAATAATAATTTTTAATTTTCTTCCTATCTCAATAAAATTTGTTATTCTGTGCTCCATAACTGGAATTTCCCCTCACGTTAATCCCCTTCATAGGGAAAAAAAAGTTCCCCACCTGTGCCAAATGATGATTTCATGAGACCAAGTTGCAACCAATAGCTGAAAAGGGGGAAATATGGTTCTTGTTCTTGGGATGCTTACTATTTGGCTAGTGAGAACACACATGGAATTATTTGCAGTGATAGAGAAGTGATAAATGTGGTTGTGGTTTAGATAAGTGGTTCTCAACTTGTTTTTTCTGCTACTACACACATGTAACTCGAAGTTCACGGGTGTATGCACACCCATGGGTATAATCCTGGTCAAATGCAATTCTTTAGAAAGTAACTGTAACCCCACCCCTCTCTCTCCTGTTCATGAAAACAGAATGCAAGTGAATAAGCAGACTAGTATTTAAAGAATATCCTTAAACTTGCATTTCTTTAAAATGCCTGTTTTTAAAAACTTTGCTACTTTGTCATTAGTAATGAATTGCTTGCAGTTCGTTTCCTAACTGACTGCCCATACAGTTCAGATGTTGAAAGGTGCTGATTTCTGTGATAACTGGTGCTTGGGTTTATAATATTGCTGAGATCTGGCCCCATGAACACACACACAAATGCAAAGTTATCAGTCTGTTAGTATGTCTGTCTCAGGCTGAGGACAACCTGCAAACCTGAACATAGTTTCTTGCTATTAACACTGTTGAGTTTCTAGAAAAACACTCCTCTGTGTCTCTTGTCCCATATGCTTGATGTCCCATATCTGAATGCCATGGAAACTTAGAGCTGGTGTTCCTGCTGACATCAGAGAATGACACTCCTTCAGAGCTCAGAATTTCAATGGCAGAAGTGCTTCGAGATGCCAGACCCATTCACTTGGGACCTAAGTGTCTCTTCCCAGTAGCCCCTGAACAGCAGCCTGACCATGTGACTTATTTTGTCCATTTAAATAATGAGAAGGGACATATGTCACTTCTAGGTGGGAGCTCTGTGAGCTGTCACATGTTGCACTGTTGCTTTTCTCCTTTTGTTTCGAGAGCAGCTCTCGCTCCCCAGATGAAGGCCTACCTTGGAATGCAAAAGGTGTGGAGTTGACTGAAATGCATCTGCAGTTAGCAGATGTGAGCAAGAATAGCATCTTGGTTATAAACCACACAGATTATGAGATCATATTTTGTTTGTGTGTTTTCAACCAGTCATAAGCTGCTGCTGACAAATGCTCAGCCGTGTCCTGATTCTTTGCATCCCCATGGACTGCAGCCTACCAGGCTCTTCCACCCATGGGCTTTTTCCAGGCAAGAATACTAGAGTGGGTTGCCATTTCCTTCTCCAAATCATAAGTTAACTGATTGATTATACATGGTGTCATGGGAATTTCATCAGTTTCATAGAGCCTTGGTTTCAAGTTTGATCTTTCCCATTGTATGGGCATGTTCCTTCTGTAAGAACTCAGTTTTTTCATCAAATTGGGAATGAAAATAATTTTTTTTAACCATTACAATAAGGATCAGTTAAAACTATTTCCTCACTGAAAATACACTGTAAACAAAATGTATGAAAGCAAGGAGCAACTTTTCTCAGAAGGAAACAATTTTAAGCATGCTACTGCTGCTGCTAAGTCATTTCAGTCGTGTCCGACTCTCTGTGACCCCATAGACGGCAGCCCACCAGGCTCCGCCGTCCCTGGGATTCTCCAGTCAAGAACACTGGAGTGGGTTCCCATTTCCTTCTCCAATGCATGAAAGTGAAAAGTGAAAGTGAAGTTGCTCAGTCATGTCCAACTCTTAGCGACCCCATGGACTGCAATCTACCAGGCTCCTCTGTCCATGGGATTTTCTAGGCAAGAGTACTGGAGTGGGGTGCCACTGTCTTCTCTGTTTTAAGCATGAGGAAGATCCTAAGTTTCTAATCCACTGACCTCTGTTCCTTACTCACTCTGAAGGTGTAAAAACTATGTAGGTTTGGTGGGTATTAACTCTTAGAAAAGTATCTCTGAGCAGCTTGCATGTAGCAGAAGCTCAATACATGGCAGCTACTATTACTGTAAGAACTTGGCTTCTCCTGTATTGTAAGTCATGGTATTTAAACAATAATGTTATTCAACATTTTAAGGGTTTCACATTTAAAGCATGTGACAGCTGTTGCTTACTTGGCTGTTTATTTTTTTCCTGAACATGGATCTTCTTTAGAAAGGGACCAATTCATCTTTCCATCCTTGGCTCTAGCATATAAAAGGTGTTTAAATAACACTTGAATGTAAAAAAATTTGAAGTTTAATTGTAGCTGGTTTAAAATAATAAAGGTAAGAATTTTTAAAATGTTAGTATTTTTCAAGGTGTGATCTGAGATCTGCATCAGAAACGTGGGGGATGGAGTTGCCTAGGGGTGCGGGGGGAACTGCCTGTTACAATGCCGGTTCCAGACCTACTCAGTCAGAATCTCTGAGATGCGGGGGTTGGTGCTCAAGGACCCTGGATTTGAATAGGAATTCCAGTTGACTCCTGGAAATGCTGAACTTTTGAGAATTGCTTTTCCAATGATAGAAAGCTCATAATAAGAATGACCCACTCGAAGTGGTGTGAAAACCAACTAGGAAGCTTGTGCAAATGTAGATTCAGTGAACTCCCCTCAAACTGTAAGATCAGTGGGTCTGTGGTGGAGGCCAGGAATCTGCTTTTTTACCAAACATCCTTTCTGTGCCCCTTCCCCCTGGCCCCAGTATACAGTGCTGCAGGTGTCTGAACATTAAGCTTTGAGAAACAGGAAGTTGCTTCTCTTCTTTTCCCTGATTTGATCACTGCTACTCCCATGTTGATTTTGTGTTCTTGCATTTAACTGAAAAGTGATGAATATTTACACGTCTCTCTGTCTGGAATTCACTTGCACCAGACTGTGATCATGGGGAAAGCATAAGTAAGCACATGATTCTTTTGGCTGTGGTTCATGGGGAGGGATCTGTGAAGTGCTTGAAGTTGACCCCAGAGTGACCTGTGTTGCCCCTGTCTAGCATTAAGTGTTAATAAATATGTCCTTGAGATAGGTAAGTGTTATACCTGCCCGCAAAACTTGCTCAAGTGATGTAGATGGAGGTAACTAGGCTCTTTAGTGCTTCCTGAGTCCTAGGCACTCTGCAGCTGACTGAGTTACCTAACTCGAGGGGATTGGAACATGGGCGTGATAGCAATGGGGTTTTTGATTCAGGGGTTGCCAGAAAACACTGAAGTCCTGGAAGAGACTGACTCTTCGTTCCTTCTGTGGGGACATCCTCCACATCAGAAGTGGGGACTGCTGAGTGTTGGGTCAGGAAGCTCCCCTGGAGAAGGAAATGGCAACCCACTCCAATATTCTTGTGGGGAAAACCTCATGGACAGAGGAGCCTGGTAGGCTCTAGTCCATGGAGTCGCAAGGAGTCAGACGTGACTGAAGTGACTGAACACACACACACACACACACACACACACACATAAGCATATTGTATTGCAGCCTCTACCCTGGGGGACACACAGTAGCTGGATTCTGGGGGGCTGGAGGCTGACTCTCGTGGTCACCTGCCCTGTGCACAGTTGCACTGCCAGCTTGTGTGTGTGTGTGTTGGGGCTGGAGTGTACAGAGGAGTCGGGGTGGGTGGATGTGTCTGACCCTGACCTCTCAGCAACCAGGCACGTCCCGGGAGGGGCGGGGGCCAGAGAACAGTGGTGGAATGTGAGCCCCACTCTGTGGATGCAGGGTGTGAGGAGGAGGGAAAAAGGCTGGGTTCCAGGGTGTCAGGATTCAGGCAGAGGACTGAGAACCCATCAGGGAGCCTTGGGGAAGTGCAACAGGCAGGACTATGTGTGAACTGAGGCTCTAAATCATCGGTGCAAAACAAAGCCCAATTTGTAAAGAAATTCGGTATGGTAAGTAAAAAGCATTAAATACCATTGCTGGGCCCTTTGGAGTGAGGGACCCTGTGCAGCCACCTGGTCACAGGTCCCTGAAGCCAGCCCCAAGTGTGGGGACCAAGCCTTTTTGCTCCTCTCCCATAGACACAAAGGGGATTTTTGGGTTCTCAGTTTTTCACAGGTGTTGAGGAGTCTCCTCATTGTTCTTGCATGGATAGAACAAAACAAACTTCTGGACCAAAGTAGTATTGCAAAATAAAATTGCAAATCAGTACATGTTTTGTTCTTTTGCTCTATAAGTTTTTGCTCTTTTGTTTGTGTTTTGGTGATGAGCAATGATTACAAAGCGCTATTAAAGGTCTAAGTAACTCTTCCCTCTTTGGGGATCATTTAAGGGATTTTTTTCTTTTTTTCCTTGAGAACTCCCTGTAGACTTCAGTCTTAGATGCCCACAGGGAACATGGTCTAATTCTAGGGAGGTTTCTTCTGAGAGAGAGCACATGTGCATTTGATGTGGATATATAATATTTTCCACATGTGACCACAAAGCAGCCCAGATCCTCCATCACAGGAGACATGATTATGACTTTAAATAAATCCAGGGAAAACAGCAGGTGATGAGGGTAAATAAAACTATGACTAGTAGGTTCTCCTTGCCTCTGAGGCTTCCATTTAATAATTAATACAACTTTAGAGGCCACTTAAAGATAGTCTCTGGGGATTATATTGATAAGAGCAATGAGATGTACTGTGTATCATGGTTTTCCTTGTCAACTTGAAGACAATTTGCATGCTTTTTCTTGCTAAATCAGAGTAGCATTATGGTCTCATGTCTTTTCAAGGGGTGTGTGGCTGTTGGGTGGAAATGACATTGGTTGGCCTTCATGCTTTCAGACTTTTTCATGGGAATAGAGTAAAATAAGTTTTTTCTGATTCCTATGCTCCACGTAGTACTTTTTAAGCTGAAGTGTCTTGAAGTTGTGTGGATACCAAGTAGATTTTCAGTTAGATTTGCTGAATGGCACAATAGTGGTCATCTTCTAAGAGAAAGTAAATAGGACAATACTATCAACTCTTAGAAGTCTCTAGAATTTCGCAGAGATGGCTTCCAAGGGGGTTGATTTCTCTGAGGAAAAGAAGGCAGAGTAGAGTGATTCTCTTCTGATGTTTGAGGATGAATGTCTGGTGTGCTGGAGAAGAGGAAGTGCTTTGTCCTAATTGTGTTTCCTTTTTTTTTTTTCCCACTGTAGTTTCATTTCCTTATTTTCTTTATTCCTTTGTCCATATTACTTGCTGACCTATGTATATTTCTTTGATTATTTCTCAACTGTCACCCCTAGCAGCGTATAAACATCATAATGGCACGGACTGCGTGCTTTGTTCTCTTCTGTACACCCAGCCCTTGGCCCGGTGACTACAGTGACAATAATAGGTGACGGTAGCTAACACTGACTGCAGGGCTTGACAGTGTTCTAACCCACCTGACGTTGGTATCACTTGAGCCTCACAATAGCCCTTGGAGATAAGTAATACTTTAATCCCTGTTTTATAACGGGGAAAACTAAAGCCTAGAAAACTTGAGCAAATTTCCCAGAATTCACACTGTTGGTGAGTGGGAGAACAATGATTTGAACCGAGGCTGAGTGGCTCCATCGTTTGCATCTAGAGCTTCACGGAGGCAGGAACCCTGACTGCCTGCTTTCCTCCACCCTCAACACACACTGAGTTCTCAATGAGTATTTTCTGAATAGATGAATGTTCGGCCTGAAGCGTGACATCCCTGTCCAGAGGAGGGGCGGTGGCCGTGGGAGACGGATGGTGCTGAGGTGAGCTACAGGGACTGGCTTCTCCTCAAACAGCTGGGTGTGGCTTGTTTTCAGGGATGCTACCCCTCACACTTGTGAGGCGAGCTTCTTCACCTTCTGTCCGCTCTTCCCTCACCTGCATACGGGTTTCTGGGGGCCAGGGGCTGTTCCGGGAGAAGCAGATCTGCCCATCCATCCAGGTAACTGCATTCCTCTGATGTGCGGCTGAGCCAGTGACATCGGTAGCACCTTCATGTCCCCAGATCAGTGTCCGGGATCTTATCTGTGGCCTTATAAGTTGCTTAGCCCAAGAAGTGTGTGGTCTCCATTCCCTCAGGTTGTATTCACTTGATGTCACTTCCCGGGTCACTCAGACAGTAAACAATCAGCCTGCAATGCTGGAGACCCAGGTTCACCTGACTTGGGAAGATCTTCTGGAGATGGCAACCCACTCCAGTATTCTTGCCTGGAAAACTCCATGGACAGAGCCTAGCAAGCCATAGCCATGGGGTGGCAAAAGTCGAACACAACTGAACAACTAACACACACACATATACACGCCCATAAAGGGCTCTTCCTGGGGACAAGCCTTCCTTTTCACTCTCTCTCTTTTTAAAAAAATTCTGGATTAAAAAATTTTAATTTATTTTTAGTGTTTTGCTCTGCTGGGTCTTCGTTGGTGCATGAGAGCTTTCCGTATTTGTGTGTGGGCGTTGTGGGCGCTTTTCTGGTTGCAAAGCACAGGCTCTGGACTTGCGGGCTTCAGGAGTTGTGGTGCATGGGCTTAGTTGCCCCATGGCATGTGAAATCTTCCCAGGCCAGGGATCGAACACATGTTGCCTGCATTGGCAGGTGTGTGTTCGAGGGGCTGTGGTGGTGTGTATTTGCAGGTTTGTGTACCTGGTTGGGAGGGAAAAGGCAGAAGGTGCCAAGGTACCACTGGACCACCAGGGAAGTCCCTCTTCTCTTTTCTTTCGTTAAACTAAAAATCCTCTGAGGGGTATGTGTGTGTGTGTGTGTGTGTGTGTGTGTGTTTAAGAGAGAGAGAGAGAGAGAGAGAGCGTAAGTGTAAGTGAAGGAGGAAAGGAACAGGCCGAGCTAACTCCATCTTGAAAAAGAAGGAAACTCCATCTTACATTCCCAGTCAACTTTGGACTATGTGCCTGGTAGCCATGGAGATCACATACCTACGGCCGAACAGACCTCCTGGAAAGATAGACACCAGGTTCCATACCAAGATGTCCCTTCTCCATAAAGAATGTAATAATCCCCTATGTAGTCAATCACCTTTGTAATCTTTATGCCACCCACTGGTGTAGGTTACAGTGTATAACCAGCTGACTCTTCTGATTATGAATCATGGCTGTAACCTGACTGTATCTCCCTTTAACATTTTCCAGGCTATGCCTAAGGAATTTGGGGATGTGAGCTTGAGCACATGCACTTAAGGCAAGTAAGGTTTTCATAAAAGTCTGTCGGGGTCCCTGGCTAAAGAGGATACTCTGCCTTGGACCCGCTGGTGTAATAAACTACACCCCACATCCACGCTGTCCTTCTGACTGAGTTTGTTTCCCAGAGTGTTCGACTATAACCTAAGTATGTGTGTGAGAGAGAGAGGTTACTGTGGATAGGCCCAGAAAGCATTTTTATTAGCCTTAAAAACAATTATAAAACATTCTATTTCCCTTATTCTCTCTTATTGCCACACAGTGTTAAGATGTGAGTCCAACAGCAGCTTTAGAAAAGCATGTTACTTCTGTGTGTGTGTTTGGGGCTTCTGTGTGCTGTGGTGGTATGTATTTGCAGGCTTGTGTACCTAGTTGGGAGGGAAAAGGCAGAAGTTACCAACGCACAGCTGCATGGAAGCTAGGTTTCAAGTAATAAAATACAAAGGTGTCCTTGCGGTTGGGACTGTTAAGTTTTGCAGCCTATTAACACACACAATGCGGGGGGGAAGTCGTGTGCCTCGCCTGCTTGGAAGTAACATACTGCACCCCTACTGGGACACAAAGGCTGCCTTGGGAATCAGGGTGCTCACCACAGTTGAGGGCGGGCCTCATAACTAAAGAAGTAAGCAGAATAAAAGAGGCCTTCATTTGTGGGCACCTGACAAGCTGAGTCCTGCTTCTGTTACCAGGGAAGTTGGTTTTAGAATCAACATTTGAGATAAGCCCATAAAAACTGAACAAAGAAATTGAACTACTGTTTCACAATCAAGTTTCTGATAATCATAAAGGATGCCTTGGGACTATCCCATACATCCACCAACAAGGCATATATGTTAATAGTATAAAATTCATTCGGCAGCAAATATCCTTTTTTCTTATCATATATTTACAATGGCACCCCACTCCAGTATTCTTGCCTGGAAAATCCCGTGGGCGGAGGAGCCTGGTAGGCTGCAGTCCATGGGGTTGCTAAGAGTTGGATATGACTGAGCGACTTCACTTTCACTTCTCACTTTCATGCATTGGAGAAGGAAATGGCAACCCACTCCAGTGTTCTCGCCTGGAGAATCCCAGGGACGGGGGAGCCTGGTGGGCTGCCGTCTATGGGGTCACAACAGTCAGACACAACTGAAGTGACTTAGCAGCAGCAGTAGCAGCATTCTCATAGGTGAACTTGTAAGCTTATATTTTATCAAATACATCTGATCAGGAAATGTCATTCAAGCTTTTAGCTTATATCAGTGGTTTTAGTTTTTAAGCTATCTTCATCCTTCTATTAATAATTCTAAAGTTTGGTGTGGAGACAAAAAGCCCCTTGGAAAGGAATTATAACAGATATGGTTTACTTCTGCTTGTCCAGTCATCATAGACTTTATAGACTTTGGCACTAGAAAATCACATCAGTGCTTCAAAAATCTTGAACTGTGATGTTAAAGAGTAATTATAAAGAGGAGTGTATCTGATGTGAGTCCATGGTAACGATTTTTACATGCTCAAAGAAAACTAGGGTGATCTTTTTACAGGACTAAACTCTTTCTAGATCATTACTAAGCACAGGGTAGATCATTAGTTCCTTGCTTTAAAAAAAACAAACAAACACAACGGAGGAAAAAGGTGTGCCGATTCTCTCTCATTTTTGTGGAGGAAAAAGCCAGTAAGCAATAGACATAGTACATTGTAAGTAAGATATGCACTGAGTTAGGTGGTGAGTTAAGAATAAAAAAAAAGGATATTATGGAGACAGAAATTAGAAGTAGGATGAAAGATACATGGCAATTTACAGTAGGATGGCTAGTTTGGCTTTCTTGAGAGGGTGAAATTTGATTAAATATTTACAGGAGGTGGGGGCTTCCCTTGTGGCTCAGCTGGTAAAGAATCCGCCTGCAATGCAGGAAACCTGGGTTTGATCCTGGGTTGGGAAGATCCCCTGGAGAAAGGAAAGGCTACCCACTCCAATATCTTGGCCTGGAGAATTTCATGGACTGGATAGTCTGTGGGGTCGCAAAGAGTCAGACATGACTGAGTGATTTTCACTTTCACTTTACGGGAGGTGAGGGGGTTAGTCGTGTAGATATCTGGGGGATGAACAGTTCAGGCAAAGGCAACAAGCCAGTGTGAATGCCCTGTGTGAGCACATCAGTATGTGTGAGAATAGCCAGGAAGCCTATGGGGCTGGTGTGTAAATGAATGAGTAATAGTACTTGAGGTCAGAGCAGAGGGGAGTTTAGCATCTTTTAGGTCATGGAAGGACTTTGACTCTTACTGGAAAGGGAAGCCATTGCAGGATTTTGAGCTGAAGGATACCTTGATCAGGCTGACTTATAAGGATAAGTCTGACTGTACTCTGGATGATCAAGAGTAGAAGTAAGGAGACCAGTTAGGCTATTGCAGTCATCTAGGTGTCTTTCCTGTTGTTGAATAGCAAGTTACCCCCAAACTTGCTAGTTTAAAACAACAGGTATTATTTCATACTTTGTCAGTCAAGAATTTAGGCATGGCTTATCTGGGTCCTCTGATTCAGGCTATCTCGTAAAGATGTGATCAAGGTATCAGCTCAAGGCTTGATTAGGGGAGGATTCACTTCTAACTTCACTCACATGGAAGTTAGTTCCTTGTGGGTTATTGAACTGATCCCTTAATACTGGTCACAGACCATCCTCAGATTCTTGTCATAATATCCTCTTCCTCGGAGAGCTTACAACAACATGGCAACTTACTTCAGGAGAGCGAATGAGTAAGAAGGGGAGGCAGAGAGGGAGCGAGAGAGGTTAATTTGGAAGTCAGAGTATTTTAAAAACTGGAAACTGGTCGTTAGTTTCTAATATCACATTTCTCCAAATATGTGAATAAAGGTTTATCAAACAAAAAACCCAAACCTCCCCAAATCACTCACATCCCATTAGTTCTGTCATATTCTTTCTGTCAGAAATAAGACACTAAGTCCCACACATACTCAAGAGGAAGAGATTGTACAGGGGTGTGAATATCAGGAGCTGGGATCACATCCAGCCATTTCAAAAGCTGCCTAACGAGCTTTGCAAGAGATGATGCTAGAGTAGTGGCAATAAAGGTGATGAGAAGTGGTGTCAAAATACATAAAAAATCTAGGAACTATAATTCATGACCTATTTTTATTATTGTGTAGATAACTTCTGGCACTTGTATAATATTAATACCTCTGGGCTTTTAATTGAAAGTCTACTCACCTATAAATAATTAAAACATAGAGTTTAGCCAAAATTTACAAAACTAATACATGATAGACCCTGTTTTAAACCCTGGCAATCTGTATTTACACTGTTAGTCTGAGAAGGATGCTAGGAATAATGAAGTAGATAAACTATTTTGTAAAATGCAGTGTGCTATACAGATACAAGTCAAGCATAGGCGCGAGAGTAGTAACTTAGAATTTGAGCAGTGCTGGGCAAAGGATAGAGCCCTTCTGTCTTTCCATGTGTGTCTCATTTGTTTCTGTGGAGGTGGAAGCAGAAACTGATTCCTTCTGTAGCGTGTTTCTACAGAGTATGGCAGAAGCTACCTAGGATAAAGCCATATGGATTTTGACCTAGAACTCAATAACAGGCTAGAGAAGTAAGGATGGCTGGGAACAGATGGAGAATTTAATTTAATGTGGGGCTAGTTCTGTTTTCAACAAAGAAAGCATGTGACCCTAATGAGGCATAATGGCTTAACAGGACCCTGCGGTGGCATGAGGTCTGGTTCAAAGTAAACTCGACCAGAGTAGGACGTTCAGGGTAGGCCTTTCGAGGCTGGGTCAGGCTGGCTACTATTTGTAGTGGGACTAGAAGGAGGTGAGTCTGTTGAACTAGTAAAACACTGTGAGGCCTTGATAATGTTTGGATAATAGAGCCACTGACAGCCATTCTAATATTTATATAGAAACTCCAAATTTCTCGTGAGTAGTTTTTGTGTGATACTTCTGTTTCCCTTCTTTTATTTCATATTATCTGTATCTTTATATTTTAAAGGAATTTCTTGGTACCGTATAGTTTTTATCTAGTGTGACAGTCTCTGCCTTCTATTTAATGTTTAGATTATGTTTAATGCAAATAACAATATGAATTAGTTTTAAATATATAATTTTGTTTCTTGTTTTTATTTGTACCGTCTGTACTTTCTGCCTCTTTTCTGCCTTTTGGATTGAGTATTTTTCTGAATTAATTTTATCTTCACTATTGACTTATTAGCTATACATCATATTTTTAGAAGTTACTCTGAGTTACATTGAATAATGTACATTTTAACTTATAGCCAGCTTTCAAATAATGTTATATCAACATATAATTTATGAATCTCATAGCAGTATACTTTCATTTCTCTCTCTCATTCTTGATGCTTTTGTTGCCCTAAGTTTTATTTCTGTGTATGTTCTTATAATACATTGTTACTATTTTTGCCTTAATCAGTTATCTTTTAAAGAAATTCAGTTCAGTTCAGTCCAGTCGCGCAGTTGTGTCTGACTCTTAACAAATGAGAAATAAGAGCTTTTTATTTACCAGCATATTTACTCTTTCTGGCATTCATTATTCCTCTGGGAGGATCCAGATGTCCATCTAATATCATTTTCTTTTTGCCTGAAGAATATCCTTTTATGTTTCTTATGGTACAGGTTATACAGTGATTCAGCTTTTACTTTTCTAAAAAGGCTTTTATCTTTCCTTCATTTTAAAAGATCTTTTCACAAGACATATTTCTAGGTTAACACTTGTTTATTCCTTTTTTAGTGTGATTGAAAAAACACATAAAATTCACTATCTGAACCATTTTAAGTGTATTGTTCAGTAGTGTTAAGTATATTTACATGATTGTAAAATAGATCTCCATAACTTTTTCATCTTACAAATTTGAAACTCTGTAACCATTAAAAACAGTTCTTCCTCTCCCCTTCCTCCAAGCCTAAACCCCTTCTACTTTGCATTTCTATGATTTTGACTTCTTGAGGTATCTCATCTAAATAGAATCATATCGTATTTGTCCTCTTTCCCCCCTGCCCCAAACTTTAAACTTTTTATTTTGTGTTGGGGTATATAGCCAGTTAACAATGCTGTGGTAGTTTGAGGTGGACAGAAAGGGGACTCAGCCATACATGTGTTTGTCCTCTTGTAACTGGATTATTTCCCTTAGCATGGTGCCCTCAAAGTTTATCCATGCTGCACTGTGTACCAGGATTTCTTTGCCTTTCAGGCTGTATAGTATTCCATTCTATGTATGTATCACACTTTATTTATGCTTTTATGTTTTGATGGATGTTTGGGTTGATTCCAATACTTGGCTATTATAACTAACACTATTTTCAGTGTGGGTGTGCAAATATCTCTTTGAAGCCCTGCTTTCAATTCTTTTGGATATCTACTCAAAAGTGGGATTGCTAAGTCATATGGTAATTTTATTTTTTATTTTTTGAGGTATTCTCATACTGTTTTCCATAGCAGTTGTACCATTTTACACTCTCATCATCAGGGTTGGAGCAAGAGTTCCAGCTTCTCCACCTACCCACCAATGTTTGTTTCTTTTTTGTTTTGTTTAATAGCATCTGCCTTGATGGCTTTGAGGTGATGTCTCATTGTTCTTTGAGTTTGTATCTCTCTGGCAGTTAGTGATTTTGAGTGATTATGAGTATTTTTATGTTTGTTTGCCATTTGTATATCATATTTGGAAAAATGTCTTTTCAAGTCCTTTGCTGATTTTTCAATTGAGTTTTTTGTTATTGTTGAAATTTTAGTTCTTATAGCTCAGTTGGTAAAGAATCTGCCTGCAATGTGGGAGACCTGGGTTCAATCCCTGGATTGGGAAGATACCCTGGAGAAGGGAAAGGCTACCCACTCCAGTATTCTGGCCTAGAGAATTCCATGGACTGTATAGTTCATGGGTTCGCAAAGAGTCAGACACAACTGAGCAACTTTCATGTTTCATATACTCTGGATACCCCTTATTAGATGATTTGTAAATATTTTCTCCAATTTCAGAGGTTGCCTTTTTATTCTGTTTCCTGTGTATTTTGATGAACAGAAGTTTTTAAGTTTGATGCAGACTCATTTGTCCACTTTTTATTTCTGTTTCCTATGAATATTCATTTATTCTTTCAGCACTTTAACATGCTCTTTCATTGTATTCTAGTTTACATAGCTTCTGATGAGAAGTCTGTGATATTCTTAGCTTTGTTCCTCTGAATTTAATGTGTCTTTATTCCTCTGGCTCTTTTAAATATTTCCTCTTTATTAATGGTTTTAAGCAAGTTGATTGTTTTCCTTTATTGTGATTTTCTTTGTTTTATTCCTTCTTGGATTTTGTTGAGTCTCTTAAATTTATGAATTTGTACTTTTCATCAATTTTGGAATATTTTCAAACATTATTTCTTCATATATTCTTTTCATTTTTCCTCCTTCTCCTTGTGGAACTTCAATTACAGTTATGTTAAAGCTGTTAATATTGTTCCGTAGATCACCAAAACTTATTTAGTTTTTAGTGATTTTTTTCTCTTTATGCTTCATATAGATAGTTTCTACTCCTATCTTCACATTTGCTGATGTTTACTTCTGCAGTGTCTAATCTGATGTTGATCCCATTCAGTAAAATTTTTATTTCTGACACTTGATTTTTTTGTTGTTGTTGTTTGTTTCTACTGACTTTTTCCTTGGTTATAGTTTGTTTTCCTTGCTTCTTTTCCTGCCTAGTAATACTTTGGGATCAGGTTGAGGACTAGGTTTTTCTGTTTGAGTCTTTTCTTTTAATAATTATTTTAAAAGTTTGTTTTTTGGCCACGCTGTGTGGCGTGTGGTGTACGAGTTTCCCCACCGGGAACTGAACCTGCGTCCCCTGCAGGGGAAGGGTGGAGCCTTAACCACCGGACTGCAGGAAAGTCCCAGCATCAGTGTTTACCGGATAAGGCCAGATAGAGGATTCTTATGGATTGAATTTTGACCAAAATTTATATACTGGAGTCTTATTCCCCAGGACCTCAACATGTGTCTTTATTTGGCGATAGCATCTTTAGAGAGGTAATCAAGTAAAAGTGAGGTCATTGAGATGGGTCATTGTCCAATATGACTGCTGTTCTGATAAAACGGAGAGAAATTTGGACAAAGAGATGCATAATAAAGGGAATATGATGTGAAGAGACAAAGAGAAGATGTTCATTTTAAGCTAGAGAGTGAGGCTTCAAACAGAGCCTTCTCTCAAAGCCCTCAAAAGGAATTGACCCTACCAACAGCTTGATCTCAGACTTTAGCCTCAAAAACTGGGAGATAATAAATCTCTGTTTTAAGCCACTCATTTTGTGGTACTTTGTCATGGTAGCCCTTGGAAACTAATATGAGCATTTATGCAGAACTACATATTATAGACTGACTTGGTAAGAGGAAGAGGCATGTAAGCAGCAGTGGGCCATGGAAGCTGGTGTAGGTTGTCTGTAAGATAGGTGGGCAGTCAGGGTTTTCTTATCCAGTTTATGGATAGAAACAAATGCCACCCAGACTGAGCAGAACAGGGCAAGGCAGCAGGCCTTGCCTCAGGTTTGCTAAGAGCTTACTATTTTTTGCTTATCTGATTGAGAAGGATTTAGAAGGAAAAGTAGAATAAGACTTGAATTTTCTGTGTGAGTTGTGAGGGGATTTGATGGCTTCAAAAGAGATTACTTGGAGTGCATAGATGGTTTGAAAGAAAAATACACAAATACTCTAAACTTTGCCATTGGCATTTAAGAAACTTAATATCTTACTGCAGCAGGGTTACTTTATACTCCACTGCTCTGAAGGATTATAAGATGTATGGAACATGTATAAATCTTATTTTAATTAAATGCTTAGGACTTCTAAAGGTCTGCTCTGTTTCTCTCTCTGCTTCTCTCTGAATTATGTGGGTGACAGTGCAGATTTTTTGATCCCTGACTCATCCTTTTACCTACCTACTCATTTGTTTATAATGAAAAAAAATTTTTTAGGCAGTTGAAATGGGAACTGTCTTAATATACAAAACAAAGAAGGAGGTCCAAATGTTACCTCCCAAATAGTTAGCCTTTATTAAGAGAGGAAGTAAAAAGCCCCCAGACATTCACTTTAGTGGGGAGTGAGGCATCTGGAGAGGCCTGTCAGAAATTTGTTACAATGGATGTCATACCCACTACGCTGGCCTGGCCGGGGTTGAATTTAAAACTAAGTTGGTCGAGCCTTCTTGATTTCATTACAGCAGTTCCTAGGCTGAGAGGAGTTAAGCCAAAAAGGTTTTCATTAATGTGCCTTCTCCCTGAAGTTTTTTAGACTTGCAGTTTCAAAGAAAGCTAGATACCACCATGAGCCAAACTATTTAGTGAGATGTTTCTCCTCTGGGAGAAAGCCATTTGCTCAGATTCCAGCTTTTCAAATGTCAAATGTTATTCATCCCCACTTTGGCTCTGGTAAGCGTGTGTAGTCCCTTCTTTTCAATTTTTCATTTGAGGATGTTTTCTTCTACTAGTAGCTCAGGGAACTTTTACTTGCCGTTTGAAATCTAACCCTGGTACACAAAAAGGATGACTAATCCTACTTACTGGAATTTCAATGTTTTCATCAAAGCTGCAGTTTCCATTTCCAATTTTATATAATAAGGGCAAAATACCAACTGGCAAACATATTCTTTTTCTTTGTTGATTGGGATACATCACAATGTCTCCTGAGTTGTAATTAAAAGGGAAGTTTCATAATGGTGATTTTAGCAATTGAAAGAAAACTGTATCCAAGTGTTTTTAAAGAGAGAATGGCTCATGATGTACATAGTTAAGATATTTGCTCTGAAGCACTTAGAGTCAACCTTGCAGCTGCTTTTTTTATTTTTTTAAATCATCTTTACAGCAAGACATTAGGTTGCTTCTAGGCAATAAGCATGGTATATATGCTGGAGTCATGGCCAATGGAAAGATTTTTAGACCAACATACAAATGCTCATGCCATTAAAATGGCTTAGTAAAGCAATCATTGTGATGGCCATTGGAAAGATGAAAGCAGTTAACCAAAACCAAATTTTTATTTTTGTCCACAGCAGTAGTTTATTACTTCCTTCTGTCCTTAGCACTCCAAAAATGGACTTCTAGAATGCTGATGGGAAGAACTCTTATCAGGAAGGTTCAGTAGAATTGACTTGAGACTTAATAGTGTGTGCTATGGAGAAGGCAATGGCACCCCACTCCAGTATTCTTGCCTGGACAATCCCATGGATGAAGGAGCCTGGTGGGCTACAATCCATGGGGTCGCTAAGAGTTGGACACGACTGAGCGACTTCATTTTCACTTTTCACTTCATGCATTGGAGAAGGAAATGGCAACCCACTCCAGTGTTCTTGCCTGGAGAATCCCAGGGACAGGGGAGCCTGGTGGGCTGCCGTCTATGGGATTGCACAGAGTTGGACATGACTGAAGCGACTTAGCAGCAGCAGCAGCAGCAGCAGCAGCAGTGTGTGCTAAGTCACTTCAGTCGTGTCCAACTCTTTGTGACCCAATGGACTGTAGCCTGCCACGCTTCTCTGTCCATGGGATTCTCTAGACAGGAATATTGGAGTGGGTTGCTATGCCTTTCTCCAGGGGATCTTCCTGACCCAGGGTTCAAACCTGCATCTCTTATGTCTCCTGTATTGGCAGGTGGGTTACCACTCATGCCACCTGGGAAGCCCAAGACTTACTAGGCAGCTGTTTTAAGGCAAAATCTGACTAAAGGGAAAATAGATATTAACATCTGATGGACTGAGATTTCTCAATCTTACTTTTCAACAGAATCACTTGGAGATTAATGAAAATATAGATCCCCAGATCCCATTCTCAGAGTTTCTGATTCAGTGGGTCAGTGTGTATATACAGTTGTTTTGAGATTATTCAGAGTACAGTTATGATAGGGAACCTTTGCCAGTTTGAGTAACTGTGGCAACAAAGTAATTATTGTGAATTTTTTGATCTCCTATGTAGGGTCTGCTGAATTTGTTATGAAAAGGTAAACCTTTTTGTTCTTTGTTTAATCAATAGATCAGTCGCAGCCTCCTGTTCTTTGTATGGCTTCTTGACTCCTCAGGGGAGTTGTTTGTGTATCAGCTGACAAGCAATCAGCTGGAATCTTCCTTAGAAAACCAGTGTCCTAAATGGACCTGGGTGGATATCAGAAACATTGTAGAACTACTTGAAAATATATTTTGCCCAGACTTTCTGAATCATAATCTTAGGAGGTGTCTAGATCTCTATTCTTATATAGGTTTTGGAGTTCATTTTGAAAAGCAGTTTATTTTGAGAAACTGAATTATACCAATGTGGCAAAGTGTTGATTACTGGTACTGGTACTAACTGAAGCCGAATCGCCTATTTGTTGTTGTTCAGTCACTCAGTCGCGTCTGACTCTGTGTCCCCATGGACTGCAGTGTTCCAGGCTCCCCTGTCCTTCATTGTCTCCTGGAGTTTACTTAAACGCATGTCCATCGAGTTAGTGATGCCATCCAACCATCTCATCCTCTGTTACCCTCTTCTCCTCCTGCCCTCAATCTTTCCCAGCTTCAGGGTCTTTCCCAATGAGTCAGTTCTTCTTATCAAGTGGCCAAGGTATTGGAGCTTCAGCATCAGTCCTTCCAATGAATATTCAGGGTTGATTCACTTTAGGGTTGACTGGTTTGAATTACCAATACAGAAATCATATTAGTTTGACTAAGATGATTGAAACTGTTCATTTCACTATTTTATGATTACTTTATGCATGTGATCATTAGATATCTGGTAATGGGCCTAAGTCCTCTAGAGAAGAGCAGGAGAGATCTTTAACACTTAAAGCTCTCAGATACAGCTTAAGGTGAATCTTGAAGTACGGATAGGATCTGAATGGGTTATGGAGTGGTGAGCAGGGAATTCTAGGTGAGGGAAATGAACCAGTGAAGTGATTACCATGAGAACTAGAAGGCCAGGCTAGCAGGACAATGTATTAACAGAGTACAAACTCTATAGTGAGAAATAATGGAATATAAAATTGCACAGAGTGGACTGAGGCCTAGGGAGTGGCTTGAACTTGCAAAAAGAATAATTAAGAATCATTACAACATTTTTGTGTGTGCCCAGGAATAAAGTGCTAGTATTTTATTTTGGTATGGTGTGCACAAGTTCAGGAGGCAAAGCTGTGGCAATAATGCAGAATAAGACAGAATTTAGTAGTGGCTAGGGTAGGCTGCCGTCTATGTGGTCGCACAGAGTTGGACATGACTGAAGCGACTTAGCAGCAGCAGGAAATAACAGAAGGGCAGATTTGGTAAATAATATGTTTATTGAGCATGAGCACAATATGTATAAAAGTAGCCTAAAAGAACAGTATTTCCTTTTAGATTATTTCAAAATTTTCTGCTTAAGAAGAGACCATCTCATCAGAAGGCAAACAATAGCTATCTCCACAATTGTGAAATAGCTTCTTTGGTCAAATTGGCTGCTTTTAAAAATGATCAGCAAAAGCCTTCAGACAACATTAACAATTTTTTTTTTTTATGTGCACAGGCAACACTTTTTCAACTTAATATCAGTTTCCAGTCACTCTAGTGGTTTGTTCATGTCACAAGCAGACAGACATTCAGATATCTGAGTATTGTGAATAAGCAGGTAAGAGGAATGAGTATACTTAAGTGTAAAGCTGTTTGAATAGTTTTTTCTTCTATTTTGCATAATGTTTGCAATTTTTCAATGCTTTATACACACAGAGTACTCTTTGACACGGGTTCAACAGACATCCTAGCATTTTCCTGGCTTCCTACCATCCTGCCCCTGTGTATCTTTGAAGAGCCATTTCAAAAACTCCCTCTTGGGTGGATCTTTCCTTGGGGGCTCCTTTACATGGCTCACTTTCAGTCTGATGGTTGCAGTTGCTCTTCATTCTTCTTCTCCCACTCGCAGAGTCCTGATGCCACAGGACTTATTCAGCTGAGGTCTCTGGTTCAGGGAAGCAAATGGCCTATGTAAGAATCAGAGGACTCTTTCTATTACCAGAGGAATGGAAGATGTCAGAGTCCCAGACTAGCGGGCGTTTGGGGAGGCGATCTCTGAAATCTGTAGGTCTTGGAGCAAGACAGGGAAGCAATAAGAGTCAGAAAGGACTTGGGAAAAAATCTGCTTTGAGATGCAAACATATCATGGCCCAGGTTAACAAAGTAGCTGAAAAATATGAATGTATTTACTTCACATGAACGAACTTTCAGTTCAGTTCCAGAGACATTAATGCACAGGCATTGGGGTCATGGCATTGAATAAAGCTGGCCATAGCCTTTGCTTTTACAGATCCTTCCCTCAAAATGAGCTCAGTTTATGGGGGAAAAAGGATTTTAGAATGTATACCAATATATTATATTCTTTCACCAATGGCAGTGACATGTGAATAACTTGAGTCTTGCTAGAAGCAAAGCCTTCAGATTTTATTAGATCCAATAGTATGTTTCATCATATTATTAAGTATGAAAATGAAACTGAATTATGGACATATTTGAACATCACGGATATTGGGTGCTAGTTGCTTAAAATGGAAACAAAGAACTATGGGATGAGGTTTTCTTATAACATTTTCTCAGAAGACTTATCGAATTTGTCTTCCGTTTTTTTGGAAATTCCAAGATTGCAATGGTTTCAAGTTTAGGAATTTCTAAGTTTTAATTCATCTCCAGTCACATGTTAAAGAATGGTCCCAATTATTACAGTGAACAAAACAGGAAAGAGAATTTGTCTAATAGTTTCAAATACATGATGCTAATTTGAAGTTTCCTTAATGATGAAAACTCCTATCTAGTTATGTGAATTTTTTGACTGAGAGTTGAAGATTGGACTTTGAGCTAATGCTTAGATTAATTTCATCTGATGTTAATCTGCCTTGTGCTTGGTTGCAAAGTCATGTCTGACTCTTTATGACCCCATGGACTGTAGCTCACCAGGCTCAGACTGTGTCCATGGGATTTCCCAGGCAAGAATACTGGAGTGGGTTGCCATTTCCTTCTCCAGTTAATCTGCCTTAGTGAGTACAATTAAGTCAAATTATAACTTGTGTATGTTAGAGTACACTTTCTGATTCATCTGTGGGCTCCTACAATTCCTCCTTCATTCCAGTGTCTGCTCTGCCATGGGAGAAAATGATAGGAGACATCACCCCAACAGTGTCCTCTGTTGTAGCTTAGGTTACTTCTACAGAGAAACATTAGTATTCATCTTAGTTTAAGCATCATCTTAATTGAGCATCACTGGCTGGACAGGCCAGTGGCTTGCTGGAAGATTAATTTTCAGGGTCTTTCCACTCTCTGCCTTGGTCACATCCTCAACTGAAATTCAAGCCTGAGATTAAAAAGAGGATGCTCTTAAATCAACCCTTGAAGATGTCTTACCTAAACTTATGACGTTGTTCTTTAGATATGAAGACTTTGATATTTCTGAAAGAAAATGATAATTTTTCAGCATCAAGAAACTCTCTGAAGTATCAGCATTTCCAAGAAGAATGTCATGTCTTTCTTCCTTTGCTTTCTACATAGATGTTTCAGTTCAGTTCAGTCGCTCAGTTGTGTCCGACTCTTTGCAGCCCCATGGACTACAGCATGCCAGGCCTCCCCGTCCATCACCAACTCCCGGAGTTTACTCAGACTCATGTCCATTGAGTCGGTGATGCCATCTAACCATCTTATCCTCTGTCATTCCCTTCTCTTCCCGCCTTCAATCTTTCCCAGCATCAGGGTCTTTTCCAATGAGTCAGCTCTTCGCATCAGGAGGCCAAAGTACTGGAGTTTCAGCTACAACATCAGTCCTTCCAATGAACATTCAGGACTCGTTGGATCTTCTTGCAGTCCAAGGGACTCTCAAGAGTCTTCTCCAACACCACAGTTCAAAAGCAGATGTTTAGAAGCTGGATAACACTGTTAGAATGTTAATTCATGTTTTGGGTTCAGTTTCATAGCTCAACATCCGGTATTTATTATGGGCTCACCTGTGGTTTATTTCATTTTATTATTTTTTTTTAACACTATGGCTCACATTTTTAAAGATCATTTAAGACTTTTGACACTGTTAAGCTCTCTGCTCCCTGGGCAGTGCTGTTAATATCAGATATTTGGCCTTTTTTTTTTTCAGTGCCAGAAACTCCCAGCAGATGTCATTGTAAGGCAGATTTGTTTGGCAAGGCTTTTCTAGAATAGCAAATAGAATTGTCGCCTGTCACCTGTCGTAGGGCTGTGTGTATTGGGTACCGGATTTAATTCATGTAATCTCACCAGGGTGGGGATTGTTATAAAGATGTAAAGAGACTCCTGGGATTCTTGCTGTCTTTATGTGATTTGGGAAAACTGTTTTTCTTCAGTGTAAATTAGAGAAGAAAGAACAGCAGCCTTGCACTCAAACATCTCCTGGGCTGTCGAGCTTAACACAAAGCATGCTGTGCTCTCATGGTGCAGCAGGGTAACAGGAGAGGACAAAGTTGTGGAGACACAGACAGGGAGGGAGCTGGGATTTAAAATGAAGCAGGTTCATTGACTTGGGGATCCTATGTCCTTAGCACCAAAGGGAAAATACAAAAATGGGCAAAAAATCTTATGTCCTTACCCTGCCCCAGACTTCTCTGGTGGCTCAGATGATAAAGAATGCACCTGCAGTGCAGGAGACCTGGGTTCAATCCCTGGATCAGGAAGATCCCCTGGAGAAGGGAAGGGTTATGCACTCTACTGTTCTTATTGGAGAATTCCATGGACAGAGGAGCCTGGTGGGCTACAGTCCCTGGGGTTGCAAAGAGTCAGACACAACTGAACGACTAACATTTTACCATGTCCAGTAGATCACAATGGCTGATACTTATGTTAAAAAACAAAAAGAGAGTTATATTGGAACCACCCAACATTTCATGGCTGTCAAATTCAGTAAGAAAATATAGTTTCTCCTAGGAAAGGCCAGGGTACATTGACTTATTTGCTGTCAATGTAAATGAAAGTCAAATCTAAATTCTGATTAGGTTCCACCTAGACAGATAATGATTAATGTTTTCCAGGCTTATTAAGGCATAACTGACAAAACTGAATCTATTTAAGGTATTCCACTTGAAGATTTGGTAAACATATACATCGTGAAATGATTATACAGCTAATTAACATATTCATCACTGTACTTTTTTTTTGTTTGTTTATGGTGAGAATGCTTAATTTACTCCTCTCAGCAAATTCAGGTATATAGTAGAGTATTATTAACTGTAGTCACCATGCTATACATTGTACCCAGAACTTATTCAGCTTCTAACTGAGAGTTTGTAACCTTTGATCGACATCTCCCCATTCCTCCCACCCACTAGTCCCTGGCAATCATCATTCTACACTGTAGTTTCTGTGAGTATTACTTTTTTGATTTTTAGATTCTACATGTAAGTGATACTATACAGTATTTGTCTTTCTCTGGTTTGTCTCGTTTACACAATGCCCTCTGGGTTCATCCATGTTGCTGAAAATGGTAGCATTTCCTTATTTTTCTATGGCTGAATAATATTCCATTATATGCGTGTGTGTATATATACACACAGACACAGCAAATGTTCTTTATCCATTCATTTGTTGATGGTCACTTACATTGCTTCCATGTTTTGCCTATTATAAATAATACTGCAATAAACATTTCCTTTCCTTTGAATATATATACACACAAAGGAGTGGATTGCTGTATCAGACGGTAGTTCTACTCTTTTGAGAAACTTCCCTACTATTTTCCATAGCGGCTGTACCACTTTACATTTCCACCAGCAGTGTACAAGGGTTTCCTTTTCTCCACATCCTGATCAGCATTGATCTCTTGCCTTTTGGGTAACAGCCATCACAGGAGGTGTGGGGCAAATCTCACTGTGGTTTTGATTTGTGTTTCCCTGATTAGTGATGTTCACTGCTCTTTCATATACCTGTCAGCCATTTGTGTGTGTTTGGGGGAAATGTCTGCAGATCTTTGCCCATATTATAATCAGATTATTGGTTTTTTTTTTTGCTATCAAGTTATATAAGTTCCTTATACATTTTGAATATTAATCTCTTATCAGATAAATGTTTTGCAAATATATATTTGCATTTTGTTGGTTGCTTGTTCTAAGAATTTATCAGTTTCTTTAGGTTGTTCAGTGTATTGACCAATAATTGTTTGTGGTTGTCTCTTATTGTATTTTGTGTTTCTGTGTTATCAGTTCTAACAGCTCATTCTTTATTTCTTATTTATTTGAGTTTTCTCTTTTTCCTTTAGCCTGGCTAATAGTTTGTCAATTTTGTTTATCTTTTCACAAAACAAATCTCAGGTTCATTGATCTTTTATCTTGATTCTCTGGTCTCTATTTCATTTATTTCTGCTCTGATCTTTGTTGTTTCCTTCCTTTTATTAACTCTGAGTTTGCAACTGAAAGTTGCTCAGTTGTGTCTGACTATTTGCGACCCCATGGACTGCAGTACATGGAATTCTCAGGCCAGAATAGGAATGGGTAGCTTTTCCTTTCTCCAGGGGATCTTCCCACCCTAGGGATTGAATTCAGGTTTGCTGCATTGCAGGCAGATTCTTTATCAGCTGAGCCACAAGGGTAGCCCAAGAATACTGGAATGGGTAGCCTATCCCTTCTCCAGTGGATCTTCCTGACCCAGAAATCAAACTGGGGTCTCCTTCATTGCAGGTGGATTCTTTACCAATTAAGCGAGCTATCAGGGAAGCCCATAGGTTGTTCTGTTTCTAGTTCCTTAAGGTGTAAAGTTAGATGATTGATTTAAATATTTATTATCTTTCTTTTTTCTTAAGTGTTTCTTGCTATAACCTTCTCTCTTAGAAGTGCTTTTGTGCATTCTATAAGCTTTGATATGTTGTATTTCCATTTTCATTGTTTCAGTATATTTTTGATTTCTCTTTTGATTTCTTCATTGATTCATTGGTTGTTTAGAAATGTGTTTAAGTTTCAAATATCTGTGAATCTTCCAGTTTTATTGCTGTTACTGATTTCTAGTATCATACCATTATGGTATGGTAGAAAGAAGATACTTGATATGATTTCAGTCTTTACTTTGTTAAGACTTGTTTCATGACCTAACATATGATCTATCATGGAGAATGTTCCATGAATGCTTGAGAAGAATATGTCTAGTCTTCTGACTTGAAGTTGACAAACTGATTGATGGAGAGTTTCCTGGACTGGGGCAGAAAGGCCCATTTTTTAGACTATATCTTACTGTACTTAATTTAATCTGGCTTCTCAAATCATTGCCAGTATTAAAAATAGGTACATGCTGTGCATAATTCTATCCTATATCTTAGCAAAATTATGACATTAATGATAGTATTGATGACAAAAGAATCTTTTTTATTTTAGTTTGCTTCCATTGCATTTAATTCCCGAGCTGTTCACATTTAGAGCCATCCTAGGGTGGGGACAAATTATATTTCAAACGGATAAACTCCTTTTGGTGTGATAAAAGTGGAGATGGCAGTTGAATTGGAGAGTGATGGAAGGAGGAAGAGAAGGGAAGGAAAGCAGGCAGCTTACTTCGAAGATGAAAAAGCACTTCTTGGAATGCATTTTATTGTATTTTGGTTTCTTTTGATCTCTCCTGGGAAGATATTTGCTTACTTGCACTACTAGTTAAATTAAATAGAACAATAAATACTTATTATTTAAAGTTAGATCTACACAAACCCTTCCTAGGCATTTTAGTTAAAACTTTTTTTCCCTTAAGCATTTGATCTTATAAAGGAAAATGGCATAATCAGCTTGCGAATAATAGTTTGAAGAAGTATTTATCAGAGTTAGCATATCCTGTGGTAAACAGAGCAAGTGGAAAACCAAATTCCAATCACCATTCATTCTCCATCAGAGAAATTTAATTACAGTGGGTATATGTAATTCCTCTTTCAAAGAAGGCAGCATTTTTTTTGAAAGGATAAGAATAATTACTCCCATGTAACTTAAAGACTTTTTCCATTGTTGAATTTAAGCATCTGGGGAGAATTCCCTGAGCAACTTTAGGCGCATCTGAAAATGGGATTGATCTTTGAGCTTTACGTCCTCATGCCAGGATTCTGACTGCTGCCTTTTTCTGTTAGTGGGATATTGTTTTGGGGTAAGATCTTACATAACCTTGGCAGAGAGCCCCTCATTTTCTGCTTCTGGGTGAATTGCTGAAGCTGAATTGTTGGTGTTCCGTACTTCATTCCAACCTCAAAACATAATGATCCTGGAGTGGGGAAAAAGTGTGCTAGCTTCTAACAACGTTATTTTGTGAGTCAGGCAACTTGAGGTCCTGGAAAGGGTGCTGAGCTGGGTGTTAGGAGGTTTTGGTTCTTGTCCTAGTTCTGCTCCGATTGGGTGATTTTTGGCTCCAGCACTTCAATATGAGGCTTCTTTCTTCAAGGCTTAAGAATGTGGTCAGAATTTTACAATTCCTTAGAGAAAAATTAAACCTTAATTGCATTTTTCTTTCTCAGAAATTCTTTCCAGCTTGTTTTTTTGGGGGGAAGTGGGGGGGGGTCACATTGACATCTGAAATCCAATTTATGTGTTATATTTTAGATACTCTAATTCTAATACATATACCCATAATCCACTTTGTTGATGAGGAAAATGGGGCAAAGACAGCCTAAATTTCTAGATCACAATTTTTATCACTTGAGGTGATAACAGAGACCTAAGTAGTTTAAGTTATGTTTCTGTTATTTTAAAAATCTCTTCCTAAGAGATTCCCTATTTAGATAGGATACGGTTTTTGCCATGTGATTTTGATGTGGTTGAAAAGATAGGCCTCTGATAAAGAAGTAGGGGCTCCAGACACAAGGGTGTGGCTTCCCAGGCTGCTCTGTCTCCCAAGGAAGCCTTACGTAGATTTTTTGATTTAACTTAAAATACTATTGTTTCAAGAAAAGAACAAGCAGTAGGTTCTTAGAGCAAAATGTAATGAAGGTCTATGAATCCACATTCTTTACCTTCATGGTTATAGGTACTCAGTTACCATCTCCTCAAATACAACTTGTCTTCCGTTAAGCTGAAACAGATAAAGAGTTCTCCTCCATTTGCAAACACAGTAGCCACAATAACCTCCAACACACATGTGCGCCTGCGGGTACTAGCTCACGTAGCCCCTACACATTTCCTTTTGTTCTCACAGGATCCCATGAGGCAGGGCTGATTATTATCCACAGTTTACAGATGAGAAAACTGAAGCTTGGAGAGATTAACTAATTTACTCAAAATCTTCTAAAACATGGAATCTTTCAGCTATATTTTGCCACAGTTTGAAATTCTATTTCTCTTGCCTACTCTTTCTTGTTCTCTTTCGTTGTTGTTGAGTATTCATCATTGACTGGCTCTATCTTGGAAGCAAGATCAGGTACTTTAATTTCCTGGTTTTCATGGAACTTGATGCAGATGAAGACAGCTTAGAAATAATATCCCACATAATTCTTCAAAATAGATAATTTATTATGACCCAGTGTGTGAATTTAAGTATCAGAGTCATTTTGTCATATGGACTAGATTTTGGTAGTGTTTACCTACTCTAAGGAAAATCTTAATTGCAAAACTCTGTATCTACTCAGAAAATAGATGAAGTGGTTATTATTTACTTTCCAAAAACATTTTTTGCTTACAAAGATTAATAACAAGGCCATTTAAATGTGATTTTTCTCCAACACATTAGGTACTACGTGAATGTGTTTAGAATCTCCGAGTTATGGTAGAAAAAGAAGACTGTTTTTTGTGTGTGTTTAAAAAAAGGGTTGCTGGATGTTAATAGTGTGGGAGGTGTACATGTGGGAACTGGGGATAAACAGGAACTCTCTCTTGTTTCCACTCAATTTTGCTGTGAACCAAAACTACTCTTAAAAAATAAAGTTTACTAATAAAAAACAAGGGAATAAGTTAGAATTACAGCTCTGTGACTTACTATTTGTGTAATATTGAATAAGTCATCTGAATCTTAGGTTTTTAGTCTATAAAATGAAAATAATAATAAACCCCATACCAATGTTGGAAGTTTCGCTGAACATAACTATTTATTACCTTTATCTATTGGCTCTTTTTGAGTACTAAAGAGAGGAAAATGCTGATTCCTTCCCTCCTCAATTCCCTTAGGTTGCATGTGAGGGCCATGGTAATTTTAGGCAGAATAGGACTAAATCCAAATATTCTACCTCCTCTTCTGATGCATTTTGTCACCGTCCCACACACTTACCAGAAACCCAGATTGACATGCAGTGAGAGATGCCCCCCATGTGCCGGGTGTAGCTTGTGTGACCCATGACATGGAGGATGCTCACCAAGTTGCTTGGCAGGAGAACCTATTTGGCGGGTTGTATTTGTTAAGGTCATCCTTGCTAAGCTGTACTGGGCATATTTTCCAGGCCCTGTTCAGTTGCCCTGTAATCATTTTCAACAGCTTAAAGCTGTAAGGAGGTCGCAGAAGCAGTGTGATAAGGAACGATAGAGGCTTCTTCATCAGAACACCTAACTGTGCTCTTGAGTCCAGAGGCAGACTTGAAGCCTAGTGGTTTTGACAGGTGAAAAGTTGGTGCTTAGGCACGGATGAGCCACTCCTCGAAAAGGGAAACTCACTCTATCTCCTAGATGGTTTAATTGCCTAGCTGCCAGATGGTTCCTACAAGAACACCTATTCTACAAAGCAGAGGTTTTTAACCTTGGCATCAAGAACTGCTTTGAGAAGCTGATGAAAACCGTAGACCCACTCCTCAGAAGACACACACACACACCAACATTTACAGAACCAAGACAGCCAAGAAGGGTCAGCAAGAACTGTCTCAACAAACAACACACACCAACCTTGACAGAACTTTTGAATTGAGTTTGAGAGAGTGAAACTCTGCTGGAAAATAACTCAGACATTAGAAACACACAAAGAAAACAAATACTGGAAAATAAAACAAGATAAAATGCTGCTGCTTCCTCTTTAAAAAATGAGTGCCTAAAATGAGTCATCTTCAAAAAAATATTGAACCTAAAAGGTTATTTCTTACTGTGATTGAATGAAATGAGGTTTGGGCTGCCCACAGATATGGCAGTCAAGAGCCAAGAAGAATCAGTAAGAACTATCTCAGCAACAGACAAAACACAACAACAACAAAAAAACTACCTAATTCTAATGAAACAAAGGCAACCAGTATTTAAAGTATTTAGTTAAATAATAATTCTTAAGTATATTCTTCCTTTCCTTACATCACAAGCATATTATGTAGCCTTTAAGAAACATGTCCAGAATAAACAGTTACACATTGTAGCAAAAAGAATGCTTCAGGGAGAAAGTCTCCAGATGGGAAAAATGAGATCAAAAGACTATCTGGTAAGGAAGTTCTCTGGCGGTCCTGTGGTTGGGACACTGAGCTTTCAGTGCAGGGGGTGTAGGTTCAATCCTTGGCCGGGGAACTAGGATCCTGCAGGCCACAGGACACAGCCAAAAAAAATAAAATTAGAAACATCTAAAAAAATACAAAAAGACTATCTGATACATTAGACCATGTGGAGCATTGTTTTGAGAGGGTGTTTGAAAGTGAAGGAAGAATTAGCTATAGTGGCATAGAGAACAATGAATAAATAATAAAAATTGAAAGTGGTACTTTCTGGAAAATTAAAAGTTGTGCATGAAAGAATTATATCATCACTTGGTATAGCTGCAGGCAGTTAACGTCGCCATGCTAATTTAAACATAGTATGGATCAAGAAAGGGTACCAATTTTCATCTTTCATATTAAGAACTGAATAGATTATATTTAAAATGGGTAAGTCAAGAAATCCCACATAAGCACACTTTTTAGAAATGGGAGATAAATACTTGAAAAACAAAAGGCACTAACAGTGCTTAGCTGGGAGATTGAGCTTAGACTCATGTTAGGCAAGAGACAGCAATTTTTTAATACTACTTTTTAAGGTCATATAATCTTTTCAAAATCATATAATCTTTTCAAAAGTCATATAATGGATCTTTAAAAGAAATTGTTTAACACAAAACCCCTTGTTTCTGGGTCAAGTGCTATACAGAAATCCAAATCTGAGAATACTGGAGTCCAATTCAAGCCCATCTTGGACCTGAGAACCGCTGGCCCCTTGCAAAGGGACATGTATCCCCACTCTCTTTTCTCAGCCAGCCCTGTCCCTCCTGTGCATTGTGGTTTCCAGGCCTCCTTTTTGATGAATCTTTGTATTACTGTGTATTAAGAACATTTATTTGGAGTTAAATAATTCTACTCAGTTTTAGTCCAATTTGTTTCTTTTATTTCACGTATAATTTTTTAAAAACATATATTTAAAAAATCATATAGTGTGTTGCTAATCATGTAGCATTTTTTTCTATCTATCTCTAAGGCTGCCCAAAGGTGTCTGGAATTGTGTCAGCAAAGATAATATGGGCCAATATGGGAAGAGGGATATGGTTGATTTATTGCTTGCTTTCTGGGTGATTTTCTATGTTGCTCGACTTTTTAAACAAAATATTGTTATTTTTGTAAAAAAAAAAATAACATGATATCTTAAAAGTAGCTTCATCTACTTACCAACTTGTTTTGAAACTCTTTTGATAAGTAAAATGGTAGTTTTGTCTTTACCACTCTTGTAACTAATTGCCAGGACTAATTCCTTATCAGGCTTAATTTTTGTGTTTCTCTCCAGCTGTATCTGCAAACATGTAAGCTTTCTGAGGTCAGATATTTTAAGTGTGTGTGTGTGTGTGTGTGTGTTTTGTTTTCATAGGCATATCCCTAGTGCTTGGAGTAGAGCCAAGCGTGTGGTAGAAAACAATTTATGAAAGACCACATAGACAAAGAACCTGTTACACCTTTCACAATAACTAGTATGTTAGCAAAAAGTGTTTCTAAGAAGTGTGTAAATGTTGCTAGGTATTCCTCATACCCTTTTGAAGTTTCTCAAAACACCTTTTTATTCCCTCTAATGACAGCTTTACAAGGCAGCTATCAGGCCCATGGGACTGGAGATTTTAGTTGCATAACTGCCCTTGGTTGTTCCTTAATTCCAGAACTGACCAGCATAAGATGGGTGTGACGGTGCAGTGCCTCTTCAAAGGAGCAGTAGGGGAAACAGTGACTCATACTGTAGAGAGAAATGGAAATGAAGGTTCATATAAAAATGTCTACACTTTTAGTGAAGCTGAGAGCTTCAGAAGGTGGAGGGCGGAGGAGCGTGGGGTAGGGAGTCCTCATATGCCCACTGCGCATGTCCAAGCTGCGTCGGGTGGGCTGCATGACAGCGGTTCCTGGAGCCAGGGCTCTGACTTTGTCAGCACCACTGCTCCTTGCTTCCCTTTATCCTTTAGGCCCTGGGAATTCCATCAACTTTCCTTTTCTCTGTAAACCCATTCCTGGCTGTGGAGTAAGAACAACCCTGCTTCCTCCCCAGCCCAAGACGTTTTTCTTGTCTCTTTGCTCCTGTAGCATTTTGGATACAAGAAAATGTGCTAATTCAGAGCTAATGTTTCAGGTTAGACAGACTTGGGTTTGAACCCTCTGCCAACTTATGGACTTGGACAAGGAATCCAGCATCTTTAGAGTGTCTATTTGTTAATTTGTGATAGTACTTACGTATAGTATCATTGTGAGCTACTAAATAAAAACATTCAGTAAAGAACTTAGCATAGTGCCTAGCAGCGTGTTAGCTAGTATAGCAGTTATTGTTACAAGTATTTGTTCATATATTTGTCCCCTCTCCTAATGAACCCTTTCCAGGACAAAGATCATGTCTTAGTCTCCTTGGGAATCCCATTTGCCTAGCAACATAACTTGAGTATAGAAGTTGCTCAATAAATCTTTGACTAATGTATAATTGCATATAGGTATTTTTACATATAATATGTATCACACATATAGATATTTATACTATAGAATAAGATGAAATGGTTCTTTGAAGCTCTAATTTGCTTATAAATATGGATAGGGACGATTCCCTGGAGAAGGGAAGGGCAACCCGCTCCAATATTCTTACCAGGAGAATTCCATAGACAGAGGAGCCTAGCAGGCTACAATCCATGGAGTTGCAAAGAGCTGGACATGGCTGAGCGACTAATACTTAGTCTTAATACTATGGATAGCATTATTAGAATAATTATACATAGCATTATGGAAATTCTGATTTATTTGTATTGGAGATTTTCTCCCGCCATAATTGGAACTTTTCCAAGTTAGTTAGTCTCCAGAAATTGGAGCCAGTTGCCAAGAAAGCAGTTGGCATTTCCTTGCACTAGAAATCTACATTCTCTGGGCCACTTTTGGACTCAGCTGAAGAGAGGATGGAGGGCTTTGGGACAGCTTTATCCCTTGGGGCCAGGAAGGTGCTACAGGTCTTCCCGTTTAGGAGTCTCTTCCATGATGTCCAGCTCCTCCCCAGAGTCAGATTTTTCATGATATGCGACTTGATGGGTGATGACATTGACACAAATGGAAACTCAGGAACCAACTTTTGGGAGGAGAAAAGTTAGCTTCTGAAATTTTGAGTTTCCTTTGATCTTGTATTTAAGTGGATGTTCCAAGAAGACATAGGAGATAATGTTATGGAGGTAAAAGTGTGGTTGACAACATCAGATGCTCTGAGAGATCCCAAAGCCTGAGGACTGAGATAAGCTATTTGAAGTCATTTTAAGCTGTTTAAGTGATTTCTTTTTGGATATCTGTTCATCTCAAGTGTGCTTATGCTGTTTAGCTGGTAAAGAGAATCACATAGTCTAGTTACCGTAGAGCTTGTTTTGATTCCATAAACTGGGGAACTGAGAGTACGTTCTCAAGGAGGTCTACAATGCATGCATACCTCATTTTATTGTGATATAATTTATTGCACTTTGCAGATACTTGATTTTTTACAAATTGAACGCTTGTGGCAACCCACTGATGAGTAAATTCATTGGTGCCATTTTTCCAACTGCGTTTTCTCACTTTGTATCTCTGTCACCTTTTGGTAATTCTCTTAATACTTCAAATTTTTCATTGTTATTATTTTTGTTATGGTGATCCATAGTCAGTGATCTTTGCTACTATTGTAACAATTTTGTGGTGGCACAGGCCCTGCCCATATAAGATGCAAACAATTGTTGAAATGATAACAAAGCATTTGGAATATTATATAGACTTAGCTGACAAAGCGGCAGCAAGATTTAAGAGGACTGACTCCAATTTTGAAAGAAATGCTATCAAACAGCATTTCATGCTACAGATGAAAGTTTGCCCTATTGATGGGGCAAAGTTTATTGTTGTCTTATTTTAAGAAATTGCTAGAGTCACCCCAACCTTCAGCAATCACCACCCTGGTCAGTCAGCACTCATCAACATTGGGCAGGACCCTCTTCCAGCAAAAAGACTATGACTCATCGAAGGTTGAGATGATCATTAGCAATTTTTAGCAATAAAATATTTTCAAGTTAAGGTATGTACTTATTTTTTCGGACATGCTGTTGCACACTCAGTAGACTATATACCGTACAGTGTCAGCTTAACTTTGTGTGCACTGAGAAACCAAAATAATCATGTAACTCACTTTATTGTGATACTTGCTTTATTATGGTGGTCTGGAATACACCTCACAGTATCTCCAAGGTATGCTTGTAGATGTCTGTCTCCACGTGCAGGACAATGCCCACTGAAACCTCATTACAGCTTTGACCACCCTTCTTCTGCACTAGTGGTTTGCCACAGAAATCAATTCTTGGGAATGGAACTGCTGACCTTTGTGAACTTGATTTCATTCATGTGCAGAAACCATATTCAGCTGTTTGCGAGTTAAGGCCTGGAAGCATTGGAGCAGACCAAATGTCAGGAAGAGAGAGAAAAAGGAAAAGAGGAGTAAAATTCTAGACAGGAGGTCAGGAGATTTTATGAAAATGGCAAACTAGTATGGAGAAAAGAAAACAGGGGAGGGAGAGAGATGGAATATGCTGGGGAAATCCAAGAAGAGAAATCAAGAAACAAGAGGTTGGGGGTTGGTTAGTGTGGAAAATGATACCTCCTCTGAGCCTTGAGGGCAGGGTGCAGTGGCATGGTGAGAATCAAGGCCATTTTGCAATGAACAGGATATTTGTAAGACTCACATTATTGTTCTGTAATTGTGTATCAATAAGATTACCATTTATCGAGTTATTTCTTTGTGCCACACGTTCAGTTCTGTACAGTTCAATAGCTCAGTCGTGTCTGATTCTTTGCCACCCCATGGACTGCAGCATGCCAGGCCTTCCTTTCCATCACCAACTCCTGGAGTTTACCCAAACTCATGTCCATTGACTCGGTGATGTCAACAAACCATCTTATCCTTGGTCGTCCCCTTCTCCTCCTGTCTTCAGTCTTTCCCAGCATGAGAGTCTTTTCAAATGAGTCAGTTCTTCGCATCAGGTGGCCAAAGTATTGGAGTTTCAGCTTCAACATCAGTCCCTCCAATGAACACTCAGGACTGATCTCCTTTTGATGGGTTGGTTGGATCTCCTTGCAGTCCAAGGGACTCTCAAGAGTCTTCTCCAACACCACAGTTCAAAAGCATCAATTCTTCGGCGCTCAGCCTTCTTCACAGTCCAACTCTCACATCCATACATGACCACAGGAAAAACCATAGCCTTGACTAGACGGACCTTAGTCGGCAAAGTAATGTCTCTGCTTTTGAATATGCTGTCCAGGTTGGTCATAACTTTTCTTCCAAGGAGTAAACATCTTTTAATTTCATGGCTGNAGTCCAACTCTCACATCCATACATGACCACAGGAAAAACCATAGCCTTGACTAGACGGACCTTAGTCGGCAAAGTAATGTCTCTGCTTTTGAATATGCTGTCCAGGTTGGTCATAACTTTTCTTCCAAGGAGTAAACATCTTTTAATTTCATGGCTGCAGTCACCATCTGCAGTGATTTTGGAGCCCCTCAAAATAAAGTGTGCCACTGTTTCAACATCTGTTTGCCATGAAGTGATGGGACCGGATGCCATGATCTTAGTTTTCTGAATGTTGAGCTTTAAGCCAACATTTTCACTCTCCTCTTTTGCTTTCATCAAGAGGCCCTTTAGTTCTTCACTTTCTGCCAGAAGAGTGGTGTCATCTGCATATCTGAGGTTATTGATATTTCTCCTGGCAATCTTGATTCTAGCTTGTGCTTCAACCAGCCTAGTGTTTCTTATGATGTACTCTGCATATAAGTTAAATAAGCAGGGTGACAATATACAGCCTTGACGTACTCCTTTTCCTATTTGGAACCAGTCTGTTGTTTCATGTCCAGTTCTAACTGTTGCTTCCTGACCTGCATACAGGTTTCTCAAGAGGCAGGTCAGGTGGTCTGATATTCCCATCCCTTTCAGAATTTTCCACAGTTTATTGTGATCCACACAGTCAAAGGCTTTGACATTGTCAGTAAAGCAGAAATAGATGTTTTTCTGGAACTCTCTCGCTTTTTCAATGATCCAGTGGATGTTGGCAATTTGATCTCTGGTTCCTCTGCCTTTTCTAAAACCAGCTTGAACATCTGGAATTTCATGGTTCATATATTGCTGAAGCCTGGCTTGGAGAATTTTGAGCATTACTAGTGCATGAGATGAGTGCAATTGTGCAGTAGTTTGAGCATTCTTTGGCATTGCCTTTCTTTGGGATTGGAATGAAAGCTGACCTTTTCCAGTTCTGTGGCCACTGCTGAGTTTTCCAAATTTGCTGGCATATTGAATGCAGCACTTTTACAGCATCATCTTTTAGGATTTGAGATAGCTCAACTGGAATTCCATCACCTCCACTAGCTTTGTTTGTAGTGATGCTTCCTAAAGCCCACTTCACTTCACATTCCAGGGTATCTGGCTCTAGGTGAGTGATCACACCATCGTGATTATCTGCCACACATTACATTCCTTTAATTCTCATGACAATCCTTAAGGCAGGTGTTATCATCGTTTTACAGAGGAAGAAGCTAAGATTTAGAAAGTATAACAACTCTAGATTACACTGCAAGTAGGCAGACATCTGGAGCCCATATATCTGTATGACTTCTTGACCTGCCTTTCTGCCAGTTATGAAAATCTTAGAAAATCTGATGAAAGCAGAAGCTTCTTCCCTCTGATTAAGAAAAAAAAAAAAAAAAAAAAAAAAACCAACAGCCCAAAGACTCATAGCCATTGCATTTTACAACTGCAGGAATTTTGTGACCACCCCCTCCAGAATCCATGTATGAAAACCTGTGGGTGTGTTGACACATTAAGAGCAAGAGCCAATTTTCAACAAAATAACCTTGAAATATATGTTAGCTTTCCAGGTTGTCACAATATGGTGCTATTTGTCAAACATGTCTGTAGCTCCAGCTTGAGAACACACTCAGAACCTATTTCCTGGACACAAAATCAGTCCCAGTTATTTACTTTTGTTTTCTCCCAAGAGTATTTCTTGTCATGGTTTGTTCATTATCTTTGGTTGAATGACTTTGGGCTATTTTTGAAATTGCAAACCATTCTCAGAAGGGTCCATCATTAAGGAAATCCAGAGACTGTGCAGTAGGCTCTGAAAGAAACCCTAAGGGGGATTTTAGAAGGGATCCTGTCCAAGGTTAAACCATGAGATGAGGAACTCTTCTCAAATACGACCATGTGTTGGTTACATGTACTGACTGTGGTTATTATTTTAAGGACAGTGATGCTTATTTCAGTGTATATACCATTTAAAAAGATTACTTTGAAGATATACTAAATTTGATTGTTTTAAGTTATCTAGTAAAGTTACTTGCATCAAGATTATTGGAAATATCTAGATCTTTGTCACTTGTGTAGGTACAGTTTAGTGTCACTTTAGAGACACGGTTCCATCCATGTGGCAGGAAGGTCCCCAGGAGTAGGTAATAGCCACTCACTCCAGTATTCTTGCCTGGGAAGTCCCATGGACAGAGGAGCCTGGCGGGCCACAGTCATGGGGTCACAAAGAGTTGAACATGACTGAGCGTGTACATTCAAACTCTTTGAAAATCTAATCCTTCAGTGAACCTGTGTAGAAATAGTATATATCTTGGCCACTTGACTTGTTTATTTCTATAATCTGGTTAATTTTCTTTTTTCTGTTAAAATCTGGTTAATTTTCAATTATCTGAGAAGTTACTGAATAATTATACCTAAATGAATGGTTAAAAATGTTTTTCTTACAGCAGTTTTCACTGTATTGTCTGCTTCTTTTTTTTTCTTTAATTAATTTTTATTTTTTAGTTTGTTTTGCTTTACAATACTGTATTCATTTTGCTATACANTGGTCCTAGTGTGATTAGATTGATTAGTTTTCTGTGAGTATGGTTTCAGTGTGTCTGCCCTCTGATTCCCTCTTGCAACATCTACCACCTTACTTGGGTTTCTCTTACCTTGGGTGTGGGGTATCTCTTCATGACTGCTCCAGCAAAGCACAGCCACTGCTCCTTACATACATTAGAGGAACAATATCAGAGTATAACATACTGGTTTATCAGGTACGTTCTGAGCCAAAAGGCGGAACCGACTTGAAGACAGTGTTTGGGGTAAGTGCATAGTACGTTAGCATATCTTAAGATATACATTTCCATAAGAAAAAGGCATTGGTTAACTTCAGGTGAAACCTGGTGTCATTATGGCAACACAAAATTTTAAGAGAAACCTCCTTTTAAATTTATATAGATAAGGAAAAACTATCACTAGTTTGTTTCCTCCTGCCCCTTAAGAGAGATAAAAATGTCTGACACTTGCAGGCTATTTCCTCCATTTGGAGATGCCTGGCCTTCCTGCCTGTTACCCTCTCAATACTAAAATAGTTATTTTCAAAATGAACAACAACTTGTATTTTTTTTTCTACTTTTTATTTTATGTTGGAGTATGACTGATTAACAATGTTGTGATAGTTTCAAATAGAGAGCAAAGGCACTCTGTCAGCCTGCTGCACGACATTGAGCAGAGTTCCCTGTAGAATACAGTAAGACCTTGTTGGTTACTCATTTTCAGTATAACAGTTTGTACCTGTTGATACCAAACTCCCTAATTATTCCTTATTTCTGAATGTTCACCCCCTCCCCCGCCCCTGGTTACTATAAGTTCAATTTCTTAGTCTATGAGACTGCTTCTATTTCACAAATAAGTTAATTTATATTATTTCTTTGTAGATTTCACATATAAGAGATATCACATGATATTAGTTTTTCTCTGTCTAACTTCATTCAGTGTGACAGTCTCTAAGTCCATCCTTGTTGGGGCAAATGGTGTTCTTTTTTTCTTTATTGTAGCTGAGAAATGTGCCATCACATATATGTCCACATCTTCTTTATTCATTCCTCTGTTGATGGACACTTAGGTTGTTTTCATGTCTTGGCTATTGTGAATAGTCCATTGGGGTGCATATATCCTTTCAGATCATATTTTTTATCTACAACTTACTTGTATTTAATGTCAAGGTACACTTCAAAAGTATGTAAACTGAGAACTTCCAGATGTACCAATTGGATTTCAAAGAGGCTGAAGAACCAGAGGTCAAATTGCCAACACACTGGATCAGGGACAATGCAAGGGAATTCAAGAATAACATTTTCTTCTGCTTCATTGACTATGCTAAAGCCTTTGACTCTATCCGCACTGGTGGCTCAGAGGTTAAAGCCTCTGCCTGCATTGCAGGAGACCCGGGTTCAATCCCTGGGTTGGGAAGATCCTCTGGAGAAGGAAATGGCAACCCACTCCAGTACTCTTGCCTGGATAATTCCATGGACTGATGAGCCTGATGGGCTACAGTCCATGGGGTTGCAAAGAGTCGGACACGACTGAGCGACTTCACCTTCACCTTCACAACAAACTGTGGAAAATTCTTAAAGAGACAGGGCTATCAGGCCTTCTTACCTGTCTCCTGAGAACCTGTATTCATTTCAATAAGCAACAATTAGAACTATAAATGGAACAACTGACTGGTTCCAAATTGTGAAAGGAGTACCACAGGGGTGTATATTGTCATCCTTCTTATGTAACTTATATGCAGAGTACATCTTGCAAAATGCCAGGCTTAATGAATCACAAGCTGGAATCTAGATTTACAGGATATATATCAACAAACTCAAATGTGCAGATGATACTACTCTACTGGCAGAAAGTGAAGAAAAACTAAAAATCCTCTTAATGACGGTGAAAGAGGAGACTGAAAAAGTTGCCTTGAAACTCAACATTAAAAAACAAACAAACTAAGATCATGGCATCAGGTCTCATCACTTGATGTCAAACACAAGGAAGAAAAGTAGAAATAGTGACAGGTTTTATTTACTTGAGCTCCAAAATCACTGTGGACAGTGACGAAACCATGAAATTAAAAGAAGTTTGTTCCTTTGAAGGAAAGCTAGGAGAAACCTAGACAGTGCATTTAAAAGCAGAGACATCACTTTGCTGACAAAGTGATGCTTTTTCCAGTAGTTATGTACAGATGTGAGAGTTGGATCATAAAGAAAGCTAAATGCTGAAGAATTGATGATTTTGAATTGTGGAGCTGAAGACTCGAGAATCTGTTGGATTGTAAGAAGATCAAATCAGTCAATCCCAGAGGAAATCAACCCTGAATGTTTATCGGAAGACTGACTCTGAAGCTGAAGCTCCAATACTTTGACCACCTGAGAGGAAGGACCAATTCATTGGAAAAGACCATTATTCCAGGAAAGATTGAAGGCCAAAGGAAAAGGGGGTGGCAGAGGATGAACTCGCTAGACAGCATCACCAAATCAATGGACATTAATTTGAGCAAACTCTGGGCAATAGTGGAGAACAGAGGAGCCTGATGTGTTGCAGTCCATGAGGTCATAAGGTAGGACCTGACAACAGACTGAACAATAGCAACAAATTTCAAGTGATGATTTTTCAGTTCCTTCCTAATCAATGTCTTACCAGTAGGTGAGGTTGCTGACTGCACTCTCCTTCTTGGAAAGCATCTTTTTATGGTTTGTTTGTTTATTTGTTTGTTTGTTTGAATTTACTTTCTCCTTGTCTTCCCCATCTCGCTGGATTCATATTTTTCCTCACTCTCCATTTCAGGCTCTTCTTCATGCAACTTAACTTTGAATGTTTCTCAAGTTCTTGTCTAGGTCCTATTCCTGATTTGGCAAACCCATTATCTACCTCATTCATTCCTGTGTACAAATGTTCATTCATGAATATGCTTGTGAATAACAAATCTATATCCAAGAAAATTTCCTGAGTTTGGACATATAGTGCAATTTTGTCCTGGGTAGCTCTCCTTAGGTATTTCATTCTGAACCAAACTTGAATCCTCTTACCTGTACATAGTAAAGCTAACCTAATCACATGTGGTTGTGGTGAAGGAAAGTGAGCATCTATTGCAGGTGCCAAGAAAGGTGTCCTGGGCAGCTAGTGCTCAAAAGATTCAAACTTGCAAGTGAGTTTCAGGGAAAAAACAAAACAAAACAAAACATTGTTAAAGCCCAGGTCATGTATGAATGTGAGAACTGGACCATAAAGAAAGTTGAACATCAAAGAATCAATGTTTCAGAACTGTGGTGTTGGAGAACACTCTTGAGAGGCCCTTGGACTGTAAGGTAATCCAACCAATCCATCTTAAGGGAAATCAGTCTTGAATATTCATTGGAAAGACTGATGCTGAAGCTCTAATACTTTGGCCATCTGATGCAAAGAAACAACTCATTGGAAAAGAGGTTGATGTTAGGAAAGACTGAAGGCAGGAGAATAAAAGGATGACAGAGGATGAGATGGTTGGAAGGCATCAACAATTCAATGGACATGAGTTTGAACAAACTCCAGGAGTGGATGATGGACTGGGAAGCCTAGCATGCTGTGCTCCATGGGGTTGCAGAGTTGTACACAATCGAGCAACTGAACCAAACTGAAAGGCCAGGTGAAGGAGAAGGTCACAGAATGTGATCACCTTGTATACTGTTTTCTGATTGGTTGATGGTGAGGTAACAGGGCAGTGTCACATTATCAATCCTCAGCCTCCAACAGACCTGTGGACTATGTGGTCACAGTCATCAGGATAGTTTCTTCCATTTCATGATAGTTTTAGCATCTGCAAAATAACTCAGGAAATGTACATCAGATATTATTATCTAGGTTCTTCATAGAGTAGCTAAAATAGTAGATAAGTTAGATAGTTCTGTCCTGGGATGGCCTCATATAGCTCTGCTCAGTTACAAATCATACTTTGAAGTCAGTAAGTCCATTAACCTATTCATCCCTCCTTGCTTCCTAAAAGTGTTTCCTTTAAAATGGACAGTTCCACCATCTGACCTTTCTGTCTCCTTTTCCATAACCCAACAATCACTAAGTTCTGCCATTTTCAGTTCAGCTCAGTTCAGTTGCTCAGTCCTGTCCAATCTGCAACCTCATGGACTGCAGCATGCCAGGCCTCCCTATCCATCACCAACTCCCGGAGCTTACCCAAACTCATGTCCATTGAGTCGCTGATGCTATCCAACCATCCCATTCTCTGTTGTCTCCTTCTCCTCTTGCTTTCAATCTTTCCCAGAATCAGGATTTTTTCATATGGGTCATCTCTTCACATCAAGTGGCCAAAGTGTTGGAGTTTCAGCTTCAACATCAGTCCTTCCAATGAACACTCAGGACTGATCTCCTTTAGGATGGACTGGTTGGATCCCCTTGCTGTCCAAGGGACTCTCAAGAGTCTTCACCAACACCACAGTTCAAAAGCATCAATTCTTCGGCACTGAGCTTTCTTCACAGTCCAACTCTCACATCCATACATGACCACTGGAAAAACCATAGCCTTGATTAGATGGACCTTTGTTGGCAAAGTAATGACTCTGGTTTTGAATATGTATCTAGTTTGGTCATAGCTTTTCTTCCAAGGAGCAAGTGTCTTTTAATTTCATGGCTGCAGTCACCATCTGCAGTGATTTTGGACTCCTCAAAAAATAGAGTCAGTGACTGTTTCCACTGTTTCCCCATCTATTTCCCATCAAGTGATGGGACCAGATGCCATGATCTTAATTTTCTGAATATTGAACTTTAGGTCAACTTTTTCACTCTCTTCTTTCACTTTCATCAAGAGACTCTTTAGTTCCTCTTCACTTTCTGCCATAAGGGTGGTGTCATTTGCATATCTGAGGTTATTGATATTTCTCTCAGCAATCTTGATTCCAGCTTGTGCTTCATCCAGCCCAGGGTTTCTTATGATGTACTTGCACATAAGTTAAATAAGCAGGGTGACAGTACACAGCCTTGATGTATTCTTTTTCCTATTTGGAACCAGTCTGTTTTCCATGTCCAGTTCTAACTATTGCTTCCTGACCTACATACAGATTTCTCAAGAGGCAAGTCAGGAGGTCTGGTATTCCCATCTCTTTGAGAAGTTTCCCCAGTTTATTGTGATCCACACGTCAAAGGCTTTGGCATAGTCAATAAAGCAGAAATAGATGTTCCCAGCTGACCAGTTGAGTATTTCTCAAATCTGATTTTTTTCCCTCTTTGTATCTGCAACTCAAGTCTGGCCTACCACAATCTTCTTATTTACTGCAAAGTCTTCATTATCAGAGTTTTACTTCTGATTTTTCCCCTTCCAGTAAATAATCCATATGGTAGTCAAAGCAAGTCTTTAAAAATGCAACCACATTTAATATTGCAATCCCTTTTCTGAAAACATTCAGCTCCTCTTCACTAGTCTTTAGGTTAAAAAGGAAGTCATACTCACTGTAAGGTTCTTATGGAGGATTCTTCAATTCAATTAATACAACTCATAATGTACTGTGCTCAAAATATTCTATTCTGCTGTGGGGGCTCATCATTGTCTCCCCTGGGAAGACCATTTCTATGTACTGTCTAGCTTACGGTTGGTTTGACTTTTCACCTACTCTCACTTGCTGTGGCAGGTCTTCTCCAACTCTCTAGGAAGAGATTCTATCTCAGTATTAACTTTTACACTGAAGCTTGAACATTGCCTTACATAGTACAGAGTAAGATTTAATATCAATTCTATTTAATTATTAATCTATTCTGAGAGATTCTATGAGTGAGGAAGGGCCAGATCACATATCTCTTTCTCATCCTTGAATCTCCAGTGCTGAGCCCAGAACTGGCATTTGGTATTGCTCAGTCGTCTCCGACTCTTTGCAACCCCATGGACTGTAGCCTGAGTGAACTCCGGGAGTTGGTGATGGACAGGGAGGCCTGGCGTGCTGTGATTCATGGGGTCGCAAAGAGTCGGACACGACTGAGCGACTGAACGGAACGGAATGGACCGTAGCCCACCAGTCTCCTCCATCCATGGGATTTTTCAGGCAAGAATACGGGAGTGGGTTGTCATTTCCTTCTCCAGGGGATCTTCCCGACCCAGGAATCAAACCTGGGTCTCCTGCGTTATAGGCAGATGCTTTATCATCTGAGTCATCAGGGAAGTCCAATGAGGCTTAAATATTGTCAATCAAATTAACAAATTACTACCTTTTTCTTTCTTTTCTTTTTTTTTTTTTTAGTTTTCTCATTTCATTGCCTTAAAAATCTATTAAGAATAATACATGTATAATAATAATAGTGAGAGTCAGAGCATGAAATTTTGGCATTTAAAACATTAGGAATATGTAGTCCCATTGATGTTGGCATTCTGAAGCTGAGTTGATCTGAAAAAATGACACATCATTGATAAATGTGATGAGAAGCCAGGATATTTTCACTGGGAAGTGAGGATAAATTGTCATAGTATTTTAATGGGTAACTTAACATTATCTGTAAATTTATAAAATGGACTTAGCCTTAAATTAATTTCTTACAAGTAAATATTTTCATACATTTCAAAGATATAACTTAAAGGATATTGTTCTTAACAGTATTTGAAATTTTGAAAAAAAGATAAAAATATAGATTTATTAAAAGCATGTTACATTCATACAATGAATAATGTGACATTATGAAAAGTGTAGAACAATATGCTTTCATAAGAAAATGTATCTACAATATTTTATTAAGTACAAAAGCAATTTTCAGTACATGGTATTTTGCTATGAGACTGATTTGCAAATAAATTATATATAATAATGAAACTTGTCATCATGTCTCTCATCTCTACTCTTACCAGTAAGTGCTCAAAGTGTAAAAATATCTAATCTTGTCACCTCCCCTCTTACAATGCTGAAATGACTTCTCCTTTTTCAGATAATGAAGATAATACTTGTCATAATCTGCACTTCCTTATGTGATCTGGCTCCCACCCAGCCTTCCAGATTCATTACAAAATGGAACTCCTCCTTTGTCTGCAGTTTGACAGTCCAAACTGTTGTTTCTATCTGCCTTGTCTCTTCTACCCTACTGCTATCCCAAGCAGGTTTCAGAATCTACCCTTCACTCTCAGGGCTCAGGCAAGTTTCCATCTTCAACATGCAAGTAAATAAACAATGAAATGCATTATTCCTCAGATTACATTGCAGCTCACCTTCACACTTTCACAGAGGACTAATCTCTTGCTATAGTTTTTATGACGATATTGTATAGTAACCTGTAACGAAAAGAATCTGAATGTATATATAACTGAATCACTTTACTGCCCAGTTGAAACTAGCATGACATTGTAAATCAACTATTTTTCAATTAAAAGAAAACAAAAAATCAAAACAAAAAAACAATGAAACAAAGGAAACTATAAACAAGGTGAAAAGACAGCCTTCTGTATGGGAGAAAATAATAACAAATGAAACAACTGACAAACAACTAATCTCAAAAATATACAAGCAGCTTATGCAGCTCAACTCCAGAAAAATAAATGACCCAATCAAAAAATGGGCCAAAGAACTAAATAGACACTTCTCCAAAGAAGACATACGAATGGCTAACAAACACATGAAAAGATGCTCAACATCACTCATTATCAGAGAAATGCAAATCAAAACCACAATGAGGTACCATTTCACACCAGTCAGAATGGCTGCGATCCAAAAGTCAACAAGCAATAAATGCTGGAGAGGGTGTGGAGAAAAGGGAACCCTCTTACACTGTTGGTGGGAATGCAAATTAGTACAGCCACTATGGAGAACAGTGTGGAGATTCCT
>SJXQ01010435.1:99837-152918 GCA_006408695.1 Aepyceros melampus
TGTAACATGTATGATATCATAAGTGAAACGAATCGCCAGTCTAGGTTTGATGCAGGATGCAGGATGCTTGGGACTGATGCACGGGGATAATCCAGAGAGAAGGTGTGGGGCGGGAGGGGGGAGGTGGGGGTCGGGATTGGGAGTTCATGTACACTCGTGGCTGATTCATGTCAATGTATAGCAAAACGAATACAGTATTGTAAAGCAAAACAAACTAAAAAATAAAAATTAATTTAAAAAAATGAAACAAGCAGAAAACAGTGTGTAATTACTTGATAGTATCTGGCAGCTCCATAGGACTATAAACATTCTGAGGAGAAAATCTCATGCCTGTCATTGTCCATCATTTATCACTAAAACCAGAGAACAGGGTCTGGCACATTCACAATAAGGACAAAATTAATATTCAGTTGAGCAACAGTTGTATATGTCTGATGATTTATTTACCAATCATATGAGTGTTTTTCTCTGAAAGATCAGTTTGTGGAGATTCTTACTTTTTTTGTCTGTAGTACAGTACACATTTTGACTTTTTACAATGAACTTGTATTTACTCTTACTATTAGAAATTTAAAAATACAAGAAAGACTTGGTTTTCATATAAATTTCCTGACTAACTGCAGATTCCATGATTGTAAGGATTTCTACTTCTATTAGGAAGGGAGTATCTCTCAGAGAGGTGCAGCTGGGATAAATGAACTGGGCTTACTATGCCTTTCCTGTGTGTTCTGCAATATAGTACTTCAGCCAGCAGATGAGGGATGTTTGACTTATATTTCTTCAACAAATCTAGGATAAATTCTAGCAGCTTCACTGGCAATATGTATAGTTACAGCAATCCTCATGGTGAACCAAAAATGATAAAATTAAAATATCAACTCATCTCACCTCTTGATTTCTCTATTTAATTCACTGATTTACTGTTATCCTTTTTATATGTGTGTAATATTATGTTTCTGTTTCTCATTGAAAATAACCAACCTGTATTTTCTATTTTTCTGAATATAGCTTATAAAGTTGCGTCTCAAAAGGATATGGTAAGGAAAATGTTATAAACTGTTGCTTAGGGCAATTTAAAATATTGGCATGCAACTGATTTGCAAATAGGTCTTTATAAGTGTTCACCCAGAATCTCAGTGGCTTGATGTAGTTCTCTCTAAATTGCCTATTTGCAGTAGATAAACACTGGAAATTGAAAGAGAGGCACACTTAGGTCGTGTAGATACACCCCTGGGATGCTTGCAGTCTTGTAGAGATGATTGAACAAAAGAAGATGTAGTATGCAGACTTTACAATTGCTGAAACACTAAAGCTAATTTCAAAGCATTTATGTTTGCAAGGAGGCCATCCTTGCAGTCATTTTAAACATCTACCCTTGAATAAGTTTAAATTACTAAAATCTCATTTACCACTAAAGAGAAGCAAAAAGGTTGTTGAGTTCTGGTTCAAATTATGTGTCAGTTGCTTAAACATTCCTGACTCATATTGATTCCTGACTTGCACTGATGCCATATTAATCTGGTGTGTGTGTAAAATGACTGATGTACAGTTTACATAATGAACTGTTCACTGAGTCGTGTCTGACTTTTTCCGACCCCATTGACTGCAGCCCACTAGGCTCCTCCATCCATGGGATTCTCCAGGCAAGAATACTGGAGTGGGTTGCCATTTCCTTCTCCAGGGAATCTTCTCGACCCAGGGATCGAACCCAGGTCTCCCTCATTGCAGACATACGCTTTAACCTCTGAGCCACCAGGGAAGCCATAGCATCTAAAGAGCATTACTAAATACCATAAGTGAAAGAGACATGGGCTGTCATTCAGGGGAAGATGCATGAATTTAAGGATGAAGGGGAGGAAACAGATCTTAGGTAATAAGGAAGACAGAAGAAAGAGGGAAAGTTCTGAGTAATCTGGACAGGAGTGGGAGGGGGGCTGAGTTGTTTCCAGAAAAACTACTTCAGGATACTTGCAGCAGAAGCTTTCAGGACAAAATTAAAGGCTCCAAACATAGGCTTACCAATTCAGAATAAAACATGAAACAACAGAGGAAAAGAAAAGAGGAATATTTCGAGCTTTGGGGGCCAGTGAGGTGGAAGGGCATACCATATGACTCTGGCGTTACTCTGGAGGAAAGCTGAACAGTTGGTTAATTCCTGGTTAAATTATTTCTCAGTTGTTTATAAAGGCAAATAACTATAATTTTAGAGATGCCTCGTGTAACCTTATAACATGTTGTTGGTATGTATAATCATTGATAGGTTTCTCAGATAGTTCCAGTAGTAAAGAACCTGACTGCCAAGGCAGGAAACATGAGACACAGTTTTGACCCCTGGATCAGAAAGATCCTCTGGAGAAGAAAATGACAAACACTCCAGTGTTCTTGCTTGGAGAATCCCATGGACAGAGGAGCCTGCAGACTACAGTCCATGGTAGTGGGGGTGAGGTGTGGTGGGGTGCAGCAGGAGGAGGGTGTGTGTGTCACAGAGTTGGACATGACTGAAGAAACTTAGCATGAAAGTACACGTAATCACTGATGCCCTGCATTCCTCTTGGCTGCATTGGCCTTCTCCAGGAACTAAACCCAACATATCCTTCTTGTAATAAAGGGATCCAGGCGTGAGAGCATCTGGCTGCAGTTGTCACCAAAATCTGCACCCTTGACATCAGCTGTGACTTTCATATTCATGTCTTGTGACATATATGTAAGCACACTGGGGACCATTCTGAGCATGACTGTGCATGATGGGATTTATGGAAGCAATGCTTGTCATAAGCAGTTAGTGCCTCAGAAATATGTGTTACTTGGCTGTCCCCCTCATCCACCTTCCTGTATATTTTTAGCTCACATGTGCACTTCTCAATTTGTCTCTAACATGTTTCACAAACTAGATGCTCACCTACTTTCAGTAGATTTAATATTTTGTGGGTTTTATCTATCCCTCTTTATTCACTTTTTCTTTATAAGTGAAGTGATTAGTCTTAAATGACATAGTAAATACATGTCACAGGTGACACTGTGAATTAAGAAAGAAGAATATGAGTAGAAAATGATCCAGGAGAGAAAAGATATTCTGGAAACCTACGTCTGTATTCTTATGGATGCTTCTGAACAGAGAATCTGAGTGCAACCAAGAGCTGTGGCCAGAATTAAATGGACTGTGGGGAACACTTGAACCAGCACATACATCCATGGGGTGATGAGTGTCCTGTGACATGAAATGTGGAACGATATAAAAACTCTGTCATCTGGAATGCTCACTCTTTGGGTCAAATAAATTTTAATTGAGTTAAAATTTGAGACTTATAAAGACCCAGAAAACAGCTTAAAGATAGTTTAGAGATCAACATGTCACTAAAAATTGCATGAGGTGTATATAATCATGAAAAAAAAAAACAAGAACAAAAATGCATTTTTTCCATCCTCAGTAAGGACAGGAAAGAGTAAAAGGAGTAGAAAGTATAGACAGAGAAAGTTGTTAAGAGTAAAGAGTGCAGAGGATAAGAGCCACTGTGGAGAAGAAAGAAAATAACAATGAAAGCAAGGTGCACCTCCTAACCTGAGTGGATGCTGTATTTTGAATACTAGTTCTTTTAGTGGTCTCTTTCGATGTTGTCAGTGTTAATTTTTTGTAGTCTGTTGTGTTTTATTATTATTATTATTATTTTGAAGTAAATAGTTTTTTAGTTCAGGCAGAGTGACAACACAGAGAAGATAGATACTCTTTTTCATAAAAGAGTTTTTTGAAGAGCTGTCCTTTCTTGAGCAAAAAATTAAGACAAAGACAGTTGTGCTATCCCAGTCTAAACTGTAGTAAGACTATTTTATGAAGCTGAATTAGCAAAGGTGCTTCTCTCCTTGGAAATCAGTGTGGAGCCCTAGGAAGTCAGAGACTTGTGAACCTCGAACTTCAAACAGGCATTTATCAAGAGATCAAGGCTAGCAAACTTGTGTTCAGCCTATGGGGTGGGAGTTCAGGATCTATATACATGTAACTGATGCTGAGGCTCCTCCAGATCTGCCAGTGATGGAAAGATGGTTATTTTTGGGAAGAGTTAGGGGCACAGGCTGTCAATCAAAGAGCATCTATGTGGAGAAGGAGGAAACAGTGGAGGCTGTGGGATCGAGTGCTGGATAGCAATGCTCTTGGGCAGGTGTCAGGTCCAGAAACAGTACCTAGTGGTAAATAAAATTTAAATCAAAAAGGATTAGTCTTCAACAACAGCAACAACAAATCAACAAGCAGCAATAGTTTTGAATCACCAAAACATAGTTTTACCTTTTGGCTTTTGATGACTGTCATCTTCCTTGAAAATGAGTCAATTCTTAGGATCATTGGATAATTTGTAGGACATGTATCAATATAAAGTATTGGGCTTCCTGCTAGTATATCATATATGAATGCTAAAGCAATTAAATGAAAACATAAAATAAATGAAATAAAATTTCCATGCTAAATTCATGAAGCAAATCATAACACTTTCACTTATAATAAGTGCTAATCATCTGTGATAATATGAACTTATCTAAACGTAATGCCTTGAATCTGGAAGATCCCACCACAGGCCATGAAGATACAGATAGTATGGATGGCATAAATCTCAAAGAATGAAATCGTGGTGAGATGGGAGCCTGAGGTCTGAAAGAAGGGGAATGGGGAGAAGGATGGAACACCAACTAAAATATGACCATTTCCCTTTACAGTGGTCTATGGTCCCTGGCACTAGGATCCCTGCAAGCTCTGAGGAGCACTTGTCTGTAGTCATTCTCTCCACTAAAACAAACACTTCAGTGCCAAATGTGTGGGTCAGTACTCCTTTCGTTGGTTTCATGATTCTCAGGAGGGATATTCATTAGAGAGACAATCATTTATTTCCCCCCTCTTCCTCCCCCCACATTTGCTCCAAGAAGAAGAATTTGTCTTTCCCCTTCAGTTCCTTCTCCTTTGGAAGAAGAAATGCAGTTTTGTTTTCAAAGGTTGTCCTTTTCAATGTCTTGTCAATCCAGGGTGATTTTCAGGTCTGGGACATCAGGATGAACATTTAGAAGAAAAATCTGACTATTGTCAATTTACCATTTCAACATTTGCCCTGTCACCATGGATAGAATTCTGTAAGCATCACCCCTTTACAATGAACATAATGCTAATTCTGGGAGCGGAGAGCACCTGCTGTTTGAGGTCAGAGTGTTGGGAGGAGACCAGTGGACCCAGAATGCTCAGAATTTTCAGCCTCCACTTAGCCTCATAAGTTTTCCCTGGCGGCTCAGACAGTAAAGCATCTATCTACAATGTGGGAGACCTGGGTTCGATTCTGGGTTGGGAAGATTCCCTGGAGAAGGAAATGACAATCCACTCCAGTACTATTGCCTGGAAAATTCCATTGACAGAGGAGCCTGGTAGGCTATTGTCCATGGGGTTGCAAAGATTCGGACACGACTGAGCGACTTCACTTCACCTACCCTGACAAAGACCTTCCTGCAGCCTCACTACATGGAAGCCAGGACCCTGAATGTCCCTGACTGTATTGCTACATCCCAGCTGTTGTGTCCTATATGGCCTGAGTCTCCAAGCCCATGTCATGGCCTGCCAGTGACCTGGGTGTGGGCTCTGTACTATGAGGGTTGTGTTTCTACTGCTCAGTGACTTGCAGACCAGCTCCAGTCTGGGCAAATCTGTATACTTCCTGCTGCCCAGGGGCTCAGCATACTTTCCCCAATAAACCTTGGGATATGTCTTCTTCCCAGGTTTGTTCGACCTAGCTAGTCACCTTCAGCCCTAGAGAACACATAGTTCCCTTATACCCTATCATCACTTTTGTATTATTATCAGCCTTTAACAGTTCTTTACATTAGTTGTGTCCTATCCAGTATGCGGACAAGACCAATACAAAGTTGGATTGGAATTCCTTAAGGAAAGTAGTTACTGATTGCCACTATGGGCCAGGAAAGACTAGGAGGACATCTGTTCTGTGTGGGACTCTGATTTTGAAACTTTAGAGCTCTTGTGCTTTTGGTATCAGCAGGTCCTGCAGTTCATGGCAGCTTTGTCGAAATGTTAGTGACAGAGGTGTGGGACTGAGGATCCCTCTGCCAGAAGACGGTGGCTCTAGGACACAGATGCCTGCAAGCTTAACTTGAACCATGGAAGGGCAGCCTGGCTTCACACTGCAAGCAAGTATGAGATAGCATTTGTGTAGAGCTCTTTCGGCATCAATGCATAAAACAACATTTTATGTTTTTACTATCCAATGCCACTGGATTTTCCATCCACTGTACAGTAATCTTACGTTGTACCTTCAATCTATTACAGTAGTGGTCCCTAACCTTTTCGGTACCAGGGACTGGTTTGGTGGCAGAAAATTGTTCCATGGACTGGAGGTGAGGGGATGGTTTGTGGTGATTCAAGCACATTACATTTATTGTACAATTTATCTCTATTATTATTATTATTATGTCAGCTCTACCTCCACTTCCACCTATAAGATCATCAGGTATTAGATCCTGAAGGTTGGAGACCCCTGTATTACGGCATAGAAACAGGTAAGTGTCCCCAGACAAGCCACATTCAGAGTTAAGGGGGAAAGGAAGAGGGCTTACCTGTATTCCTTTAGATGCTATTTTATTTATTTATTGAGATAATTTTTAAATGTTTTCTCTAGTATAAGCAGGATATTAAAATGCTTGTATGTATCATACAAATTCAAAATATCATTTAAATAAAATTTCACATGACACATAAAATTACTACCAAAATTCAGTATGGTGAACAAAAATCATATGGATTTCCCTAATATCAATTTCTGAGAATCAAGAATATCAGAACTTTAAGAATACTGAAGTGTTATCTAATCAAAACCCTTTGTTTGACAGAGGAAGAGAGGAGATTCTAATGAGAAAAAAATATATTAGAGAAAAAGTATTAAAAAGAGTCATTTTCCCTCCCAGGTATACAAGTTTCAATGAACCACACACACACACACACACACACACACAGAAGTCACTCAGTAGTGTCCAACTCTTTGTGACCCCATGGGTTGTAGCCCACCAGGCTCCTCGGTCCATGGGATTTTCCAGGCATGAATACTGGAGTGGGTTGCTGAACCACAGTAACATATATAAATGTGTACACACACACACACACACACACACACACACATCTTGATTTACAATGTTGTGTTTCCTTTTTTGTTATATGGCAAAGTTGTTCAGATCTGTTTAGCTGTGACAGTGGTCTGTGGCAGCCCCAGGGATGTTATTCAGAGAACAGATCCTGCTCTTGGCTTCCACTTTAGGAAAGAGTGCAGATGCATTTCCCAGTGTGGGTGTGTGAGGTCAATGTTGTGAATACTTTTAACTCTAGAATCTAAGACGTGGGTCTCATTGAGAAATGTGTAAACTTACACTTTAAAATAACATTTTTTAAAGGGGGATTTATTTTTTATTTCAAGTTTGATCTTGAGGTCTTTAACACAATGAATAAACTGCAAACTAATTTATAGACAGGTTTGAAAGTAAAGATGTCAAAGATTTTCCTTTTTTGAAAAAAAGGTCTTATATTAAATTTAACTAGAGATTTTATTTGGATTCACTAGTTTTCCACTTTTTTTTTCCTATTTAGCACCCTATCCGGGAGTGACCCCATCTCCTTCCTTTTTGTTAGGTAGTGATAGTCTCTGAACATTCCATGACCCACACATTCGAGAAGCATGCTTAAATATTTTGTAGAATGTTCCTTAATTGGAATTTGCATGATCGTTTCCAAGATTAGACTAAAGCTATGTTTTTTTGAGGGGAAGAACTCTACTAAGGTATGCACCCTTCTCCCCCCGTCTTATCTGGGGTATAGGGCATTAACTTTTATCCCTTGGTTAAGGTGGAGTCTTCTATATTCCTCCACTGTAAAGTAACTATTTATTCTCATTCTGCATTCTTTTAGATGTAAGTTACTAAGTCTTTCACTCAAGGAATTTATGGCAATATAATAAAACCACTCTAGCAATTTATATTTATATACATATATATTTATATTATATTGCTTCTAGGCTATGAAAATATTCTGTTTCTCTTTAAAATTTTGTTCTTTATTTTGGCATTCATTCATGGATTTGGCCTACAAAAATTATTGCTATGCAGTTATAATGGTGATTTTTCTATTCCCCTTCAGTTCAGTTCAGTCACTCAGTCGTGTCCAACTCTTTGCGACCCCATGAATCGCAGCACACCAGGCCTCCCTTCCATCACCAACTCCCGGAGTTCACCCAGACCCACACCCATGGAGTCAGTGATGCCACCAGCCATCTCATCCTCGGTCGTCCCCTTCTCCTCCTGCCCCCAATCCCTCCCAGCATCAGAGTCTTTGACAGTGAGTCAACGTTTTGCATGAGGTGGCCAAAGTACTGGCGTTTCAGCTTTAGCATCATTCCTTCCAAAGAAATCCCAGGACTGATCTCCTTCAGAATGAACTGGCTGTATCTCCTTGCAGTCCAAGGGACTCTCAAGAGTCTTCTCCAACACCACAGTTCAAAAGTATCAATTCTTCGGCTTATTTTTCTACATTGATTACTTGGAATTTTCTGTAAGAATTTTGTCCCTAACTTCCATTTATTCTTATATTTAATCATTTATTTATATTAATATGGAATCAAGGATACTTCTTTTATCCTCTGGTACATAAAACAACACTCTCATTCTTTCTTTTTGGGACAGTTGTTCGAGCTTTGATCATTGGAAGCTCTTTCACATGGACTCCTGTGACCTTTTGACAAGACCCCATCTTCTCATTATTTTCAAAGCATTTCATTATTTTCTGACACTTCAAGATTATGTACTTCATCTTGTGATTTTCCCTTGTGGCTCAGCTGGTAAAGAATCTGCCTGCAATGTGGAAGACCTGGGTTCAATCCCTGGGTTGGGAAGATCCCCTGGCAAAGAGAAAGGCTACCCACTCCAGTATTCTGGCTTGGAGAATTCCATGGACTACAGTCCAGGAGGTTGCAAAGAGTCGAACATGACTGAGCAGCTTTCACTTTCACTTTTTCATCAATCATTTATGAAGGGATCTCTGGTTTCTTTGGTTAGAGGGATTCAATCAATACAGGCTCTGGTTGTGCTCCTTGCTGATGCAAGACATTGTTTCTAGGCCCTCCCAGTAGAAGACCTAGCGATTATTCCTGTATGCTAAAGCATGCACACACAACACACAGGACTCTAATATCTTGTCTAGCTATCTACTTACCTACCTACTTTCTTATCATCGTCTACCTACATGTCTGCATTTTAACTCTCCATCTCTCCATTAAGACTAAATGAATTTATACTGATGGGATTCTCAGGTGGCTTAGTGGTAAAGAATCTGTCTGTCAATGGAGGAAATGCAAGAGATGCAGGTTTATTCAACCAGTCAGGAAGATCCTCTGGAGGAAGAGATGGCAACCCACTTCAGTATTATTGCCTGAAAAACCCCATGCATAGAGAAGTCTTGTGGGCTGCAGTCTATGAGGTCACAAAGTGTTGGACAAAGCTGAGCATGCACACACTCTCCTATACTGATACCTCCTCCTCTAATCTAGTATCACAAGGCTTACCCTACCTGCACTCTTGTTTCTTTGACAGTGAGAAACCTGGTTTTTCATTAACCATGATTTATTTATTTATTTGTATAACCCTTAAATACAGATTGAGTAGTTTCAGGACTGCTTACTGATGTCTTTGGGAAAAACACACCTGCCAGTTAGAGTAAGGCCATCTTTGGCCTTCAAGCATTCAACTGAAACACTGCTTTCTAGAGTTATTTACATAATTCCTTTTCTTCCACTACCTTCAGTGAAGTTCTGTCCCACATTTGTAATATACTTGACTTATCTGTCAGGGTATGCTTTATATCGTGCAGTCCCCTAGTCTTCTGATAGATGATTTAAATTTACCTACAATCAAGTTAACTCTTTGTCATACTCATGCATGGAAAAACTGATGTGTTGGGAGCCAGAGCGAGGAATCCCACCCGTGACAGGGTCACATGGCAAACTCAGATGGCAGGGCAATTTGAGTCATCGGATTTCTCCCTGGTTTTTCCTGAACATGAACCCCAGAAAAATAAGAATTTGTCTGTTTTCCCATTTTCTGACTTTCTCTGGAAAAAAGTTAATTCTGGGCTTTGGCCTTCTGCATTTGAAAGGAGGGTTTCAGACCAACCCCCTTTGATAATTCTATAGCCTGCCTAACAAGTTCCCCTGACCTTCTACAAGCTTGTAAACTACTCACAACCTCCCAACTGTGAGGGCACAAAAGCCTTAAAGTATCTTAAAGTTTCAGAGCCTTTTCAAATTTATATTGGTGACAGGATTTCACGGTTGACTCAATGATTGCTGCCAGACCTCCTTCTTTTTTATCTATCAGGCACCCAGGAAGATGTAATCAATGTAAATGGTATATGGAAAAGGATATATAGTAGTTTTGATGTCAGCAGTACTAGATTTTTGCTATAAATCACTGTACTTCCTTTTTATTACAAATTGCTGTATTTTTATTTAGTGTTCTCTGAGAGTGGCGTTCAGACTTTGGAAAGGTTAACACAAATGAGTCTTCTGGTTAACAAAACCTCATCAGAAGAGAGCCATAGAAATGTTAACAGGCCTCTTGGCCAGAAGATAATGTAAACTGCCTGAGATATTTTGTAATGGGAGAGGATGCAAAAAAGAAAGCCTTGTCTCAATGAGGGTCAGGACTGCTGCCCCTGTATAACTCTGCATATTCCATTATGTACAATTTGGGGTATATAAGCTGAATTAAAAAAATAAACAGCCCCCCTTTTTCCCCTTTGGAGCCTTACACTGACGTTGGGCTTCCCCATGTTGTTCTTTTCTTTTTCTCCCCTTTTTCAGCTGAATTCCCATCTGGGGCGTGGAGGCTCACCATGTCTACTTACCTGTCCCGGCTGCTAAGATCCGTAAGAGAGAGAGCCCAGGGCGGGGCACTCTCCGATACTCAAACGGACGCTGGTGGCCTAACGTAGATGGTTCAAACCTCTTGTCTCGAGGTTTTATTGGCTTTCCATGTAAACCAAGTTATTCAGGCTTCTTTTCTTCCACTAATCTCCTACTATACTATTCTATCCTGAGCTATCCTGTTCTCTCCTATCCTTTCCTATCTCACCCGCTCTGTCCCCGCTTTGAATATCCCTGGATCCACTGGGGCTGGACCCCGGCACTGATGTATAAGTCAACAAGACCATATGGGAGAGTTTCTTCAACATAAATATCCCTAACAATAAATTCAGGAGTTCAATTCAGTTCATTCCCTCGTCATGTCTGACTCTTTGTGACTTCATGGACTGCAGCAGGTCAGGCTTTCCTGTCAATCACCAACTCCTGGAGCTTGCTCAAACTCATGTCTATTGAGTCAGTGATGCCATCCAACCATCTCATCCTCTGTCATCCCCTTCTCTTCTTGCCTTCAATCTTTGCCAGCATCAGGGTCTTTTCTAATGAGTCAGTTTTTCACATCAGGTGGCAAAGTACTGTACCTTCAGCTTCAGCATCAGTCCTTCCAATGCATATTCAGGACTGATTTCCTTTACAATGGACTGGTTTGATCTCCTGGCAGTCCAAGGGGCTCACAAGAGTCTTCTCCAACACCACAATTCAAAAGCATAAGTTCTTTGGCATTCAGTTTTCTTTATAGTCCAACTCTCACATCTATACATGACTACTGGAAAATCCATAGCTCTGACTAGGTGGACCTTTTTCTACAAAGTAATGTCTCTGCTTTGGAGACACCATACACCAGCCTTCTGGGAAACAGTCTAAGAGACAGCTGTGGGAGGAACTGTACCTCTACCATGAAGGATTTGTTTGGTTAGGAATGAGATTAAGCAATTGAGGAGGACTCAGTATCCTAATAACCCATATAGACAGGTATTGACTCTAGTTCTTGTTATTCTTTTTTTTTTTTTTTTTTATAGACTGGTCATATAGTATTGACTCTAGTTCTCATTATTTTTTTATAGACAGGTCATATGGTATTGACTCTAGTTATTATTTTTTAAATCTTTGGACTTCAACCTAATTTAAAGGACATAGTTTTTAACCCTTAAATTTGATAAAAGGAGTGTACTTAAATTTAGGCTATCTCCATGTGGTTAGCATTTTTTATTGAGATAGCTTTATATTATCATGAAATATTATTGCTGAATTTCTGATATCACACAATATAGCTGACCATAGTTGGGATGGGAAATAGAAAAGCAACAAACCTTTAGACTTGGAGGATAATTTAGCCACTGTGCAGCTCATGAGCTTTGTGAAATGCTCAACAGAGCAATATTGGACTTTATGTTTGAGATGCTTGAGATTTCATTGCTTGAGATCCATTAGAGTTATATTTTCTATTTTGAGATCCATTAGAGTTGCATTTTCTAATTTTTTTTCCCCCTTGCAAGGTTAAGTTTAGGTGTCAACTTAACTGGCCATGGAGTGCGTAGATCAACCATTAATTCTGAGTGCATTTGTGAGGATGGTTTGGGATTAGATTAGCATTTGAAGTGGTAGATTGCCCTCCTCAGGTGGGTGGACACCATCTCATCCTCAAGGGTCTGAAGAGAAGGAAAGGCAGAAGAAGGTGAATCTGCCACCTTTTTTCCTGCCTCCCTGTTTGATCTGGAACATGTCTTCTCACTTTTTCTGCCCTCAGATTGAGATCTACATCATCAGCTGCCCTACCTCTCAGGTCTTCAGACTCAGACTATCTTGTATGATCTGCATTCTGGGGCCTCCAATCTGCAAGTGAACAGTATTCTGTAGGACTTCTCAGCCTCAGTAGTCATAGGAACTCCCTCCCTCTCTCGCTCTCTCCCTCTCTCTTTTTTTTTCTCTCTCTCTCTCCCTCTCTCCCTTTCTCTCTTCTTCTCTCCCTCTCCCTATGGTTCTCTGGACAACCCTGACTTATATCTCTCTCTCTCTCTTTTTTCTTTTTTTTCTTTTTTTTTTTTTCTTTTTTTCATTTTTCCTCTTTGGGAGGCATCAAGTTTTTATAGAGGAAGAAGAACTGAAAAGACATACCATTGTTCCACTTTTTCCCCTGCATTATTCCACACTTAGAATCACTAAGCTCAACCCCCGAATTGAAGGACTTCTGTTTTTCAGTGTTGTCAGTAGGTTAGTGGACCTAATTCCAGGTTCCAATTTTGAAAACCATTTTTAGCTACAGGCTTAAACCATGTTACAACACCTCTAACACTAATAAAGATCACATTTCGCCTCCATCATTTGGACTTCTTTGTCCTTTTTATATGTTTTTATCTTTGGCACAGAAACAACTGTGTCTAACAGAAAGCCTAAGGAAGGATGGGTAAGGATGAGGGGAAGTGGTGTTTATTAAAATCCTGTTTGGTATCAAGAGCTGTGCTGCACAGTTTATATGAGCTCTGTTTATTTGATCCTCACAAATAATATGTTTACTCTCTGGAAGTTTATTAGTCGTTATTTATTTTTCCCTGTTCAGGTCCTGAGAAAGAATTTAAGTGTAGTAGTTGATTTGGGGTGGCTCCTCCCAGCCGCCACTGACCTCGGACGCGGGGTAGCTCCTCTCGGCCATTCCTGCGCCGTCGCAACCTGGCACTCTAGGCCGCTGCCCCTTACCTCAGATGTGAGGTAGCTCTCAGCCACTCTCAAGTGTGATGGCCGCCTCCACCGCCTGGGCTTCAAACAACACAAGAGAGGACTCTACACATGGACATCACCAGATGGTCAATCCCGAAATCAGACTGATTATATTCTTTGCAGCCAGATGGAGAAAGCTCTATACAGTCAACAAAGACAAGACCAGGAGCTGACTGTGGCTCAGATCATGAACTCCTTATTGCCAAATTCAGACTTAAATTGAAGAAAGTGGGCAACACCACTAGACCATTCAGGTATGACCTAAATCAAATCCCTTATGATTATACAGTGGAAGTGAGAAATAGATTTAAGGGTCTAGATCTGATAGATAGAGTGCCTGATGAATTATGGAATGAGGTTCGTGACATTGTACAGGAGATAGGGATCAAGACCATCCCCATGGAAAATAAATGCAAAAAAGCAAAATGGCTGTCTGGGGAGGCCTTACAAATAGCTGTGAAAAGAAAAGAGGTGAAAAGCAAAGGAAAAAAGAAAGATATAAGCATCTGAATGCAAAGTTCCAAAGAATAGCAAGAAGAGATAAGAAAGCCTTCTTCAGTGATCAATGCAAAGAAATAGAGGAAAAGAACAGAAGGGGAAAGACTAGAGATCTCTTCAAGAAAATTAGAGATACCAAGGGAACATTTCATGCAAAGATGGGCTCGATAAAGGACAGAAATGGTCTGGACCTAACAGAAGCAGAAGATATTAGAAGAGGTGGCAAGAATACACGGAAGAACTGTACAAAAAAGATCTTCATGACCCAGATAATCATGATGATGTGATGACTAATCTAGAGCCAGACATCTTGGAATGTGAAGTCAAGTGGGCCTTAGAAAGCATCACTANGGGTGGTGTCATCTGCATATCTGAGGTTATTGATATTTCTCCCAGCAATCTTGATTCCAGCTTGTGTTTCTTCCAGTCCAGCGTTTCTCATGATGTACTCTGCATAGAAGTTAAATAAGCAGGGTGACAATATACAGCCTTGATGTACTCCTTTTCCTATTTGGAACCAGTGTTTTGTTCCATGTCCAGTTCTAACTGTTGCTTCCTGACCTGCATACACATTTCTCAAGAGGCAGGTTAGGTGGTCTGGTATTCCCATCTCTTTCAGAATTTTACACAGTTTATTATGATCGATAAAGGACAGAAATGGTATGGACCTAACAGAAGCAGAAGATATTAAGAAGAGGTGGCAAGAATACATGGAAGAACTGTACAAGAAAGATCTTCACGACCCAGATAATCATGATGATGTGATGACTAATCTAGAGCCAGACATCTTGGAATGTGAAGTCAAATGGGCTTTAGAAAGCATCACTACGAACAAAGCTAGTGAAGGTGATGGAATTCCAGTTGAGCTGTTTCAGATCCTGAAAGATGATGCTGTGAAAGTGCTGCACTCAATATGCCAACAAATCTGGAAAACTCAGCAGTGGCCACAGGACTGGAAAAGGTCAGTTTTCATTCCAATTCCAAAGAAAGGCAATGCCAAAGAATGCTCAAATTACCACACAATTGCACTCATCTCACATGCTAGTAAAGTAATGCTCAAAATTCTCCAAGCCAGACTTCAGCAATACGTCAACCGTGAACTCCCTGATGTTCAAGCTGGTTTTAGAAAAGGCAGAGGAACCAGAGATCAAATTGCCAACATCTGCTGGATCATGGAAAAAGCAAGAGAGTTCCAGAAAAACATCTATTTCTGCTTTATTGACTATGCCAAAGCCTTTGACTGTGTGGATCACAATAAACTGTGGATCACAATAAATTAATGACATACATCCTTTGGAATAGCAACATCAGTTAGAAGGAGCAAACTACAACTACACTCAACAGACAAATAAACAGAGAACATGGACAAAGAATAGAGAAAATCAATAAAGTTAAAACATTATTCTTTTAAAAGACCAAATAGATCAACAAATAGGGACATCTATAGCGAAAATAGACTAGTGGTTGCTTGGGCTTAAAGTGATGGAGACAGATGAGAGATTTGGGGAGTGATGGATCAAGGGCACAAAGTTTCTTTTTGGAGTAAGGAAAATATTCTAAAATTTACTATGGTGGTGGATGCACAGCTCTGTGGCATGGTAAACATAATTTACTGTACATTTTAAGTGGGTGGATTGTACGGTATGTAAAGTGAAAGTGAAACTGGCTCAGTCATGTCTGACTCATTGTGATAACATGGACTATACACGGCCCATGGAATTCTCCACACCAGAATACTGGAGTGGGTAGCCTTTCCCTTTTCCAGGAGATCTTCCCAATCCAGGGATCAAACCCAGGTCTCCCACACTGCAGGAGGATTCTTTACCAGTTGAGCCTCAAGGAGAGTTCAACAATTCTGGAGTGGATAGCCTAGCCCTTTTCCATGGAATCTTCTGACCCAGGAACTGAACCAGGGTCTCCTGCATTGCAGGCAGATTCTTTACCTACTAAGCTATCAGGGAATGTAAACTACATCTCAATAAAGCAGTTAAAATATAATGGCAAAATTAAGATAGTTATAGATAAACAAACGCTGACACAACTTATTATTGGCAGACCTACCCTACAAGAAATACTAAAGTGAGTCCTTCAGGCTGAACTGAAAGGATGCGAGAGAGTGCCTGGAATCCACATGAAGAAAATAAAGAACACTAGTAATGGTAACTACATAGGTTAAAAGAAAAAGGAAATTAAAATGGTATGTTAGAAAATATCTATCTAACCCCAAAGCAGGAAAGAATAAAGGAGTAGAGGCACAAAATAGACAGAAGAATGTAAGATATATAGAAGACAAGTAGCAAAATAGTAGACATAAATTCTACTTGGCGATTCCATTAAATGCAAATGGATTAAACACTGCAATCAAAAGGTAGCAATTGGCAGAATGGATTTTTAAAAATGTGATCCAACTGCATGTGGTTTCTAAGAAATTCACTTTAGAGTCAAAGAAATAAATTGATTGTATGTAAAAAGATGGGCAAATATATGCCATGTAAATAATACCAAAGAAAGCCAGAGTAGTTGTGTTAATATCAGAAGAAAAATAAAAAATTGAACTTAAGACAAATATTAGCACAGAGGCAAACAAAGAAGAATATTTTACAATAATAATAGGACAATCCCTCAAGAAGACAAACCGATTATAAACATATATGCACTAACAACATACTCCTTAAAATACATGAAGCAAAACTGACAGAATTGAAGGGAAAAATAGACGATTCAACAATAATAGTTGAAGACTCTAACACCCCACTTTCTTTAACAGATAGATCAACCGGACATAAGATTAACAAGGAAACAAAAAATCTGAATGACATTCTAAACCAAGTAAACCAGACATTGACAGAAAATTCCGCTCAAAAGCAGACGTACGTTCTCTCAAGTACACCATGGAATGTTCTCCAGAATAGATCATTTATTAGACCATAAACAAGTCTCAGTAAAGCTATAAGAACTGAAATCATACAAAGTATGTTCTCCAACGGCAATGGATGAAATGAGAAATATGTAAAAGAAAAAGGGGAAAATTCACATTCATGTTGATACTAAATAACACACTCCTAGAAGTGTTTAGATCAAAGAAGAAATCACAGGGAAACTAAAAGCTAATTTAAGATGAATGAAAACAAAAACACAACATACCAAAACTTACTGGACGCAGCTAAATCATTACTTAGAGGGAATTTTCTAGCTGTATAACGTCTATATTGGGCTTCCCTGGTAGTGCAGCTGGTCAAGAATCTGTCCGTTCCAGTATTCTTGAGCTTTCCTGGTGGCTCAGACAGTAAAGAATCTGTCTGCAACGCAGGAGACCTTGGTTCAATCCCTGGGTTAAGAAGATGCCCTGGAGGAGGGCATGGCAACCTACTTCAGTATTCTTGCCTGAAGAATCCCCATGGACAGAGAAGCCTGGCAGGCTACATTCCATGGGTCACAAAGAGTCAGACAAGAGTCAGAAGTCGTCCCCTTCTCCTCCTGCCCCCAATCCCTCCCAGCATCAGGGTCTTTTCCAATGAGTCAGCTCTTCGCATGAGGTGGCCAAAGTACTGGAGCTTCAGTTTTAGCATCATTCCTTCCAAAGAAATCCCAGGGTTGATCTCCTTCAGAATGGTTGATGCCATCCAGCCATCTCATCCTCGGTCGTCCCTTTCTCCTCCTGCCCCCAATCCCTCCCAGCATCAGGGTCTTTTCCAATGAGTCAACTCTTCGCATAAGGTGCCCAAAGTACTGGAGCTTCAGTTTTAGCATCATTCCTTCCAAAGAAATCCCAGGGTTGATCTCCTTCAGAATGGACTGGTTGGATCTCCTTGCAGTCCAAGGGACTCTCAAGAGTCTTCTCCAACACCACAGTTCAAAAGCATCAATTCTTCGGCGCTCAGCCTTCTTCACAGTCCAACTCTCACATCCATACATGACCACAGGAAAAACCATAGCCTTGACTAGACGGACCTTAGTCGGCAAAGTAATGTCTCTGCTTTTGAATATACTATCTAGGTTGGTCATAACTTTTCTTCCAAGGAGTAAGTGTCTTTTAATTTCATGGCTGCAGTCACCATCTGCAGTGATTCTGGAGCCCCCAAAAATAAAAGTCTGACACTGTGTCTACTGTTTCCCCGTCTATTTCCCATGAAGTGATGGGACCAGATGCCATGATCTTCATTTTCTGAATGTTGAGCTTTAAGCCAACTTTTTCACTCTCCTCTCTCACTTTCAACAAGAGGCTTTTTAGCTCCTCTTCACTTTCTGCCATAAGGGTGGTGTCATCTGCATATCTGAGGTTATTGATATTTTTCCCGGCAATCTTGATTCCAGCTTGTGTTTCTTCCAGTCCAGCGTTTCTCATGATGTACTCTGCATAGAAGTTAAATAAGCAGGGTGACAATATACAGCCTTGACGTACTCCTTTTCCTATTTGGAACCAGTCTGTTGTTCCATGTCCACTTCTAGCTGTTGCTTCCTGACCTGCATACAGATTTCTCAAGAGGCAGGTTAGGTGGTCTGATTCCCATCTCTTTCAGAATTTTCCACTGTTTATTGTGATCCACACAGTCAAAGGCTTTCTCTGCATACCTAGTTGTATACACAAGCCTCAGGTGATTTACATCATCTTCTGGCCAAAGGCCAACTTAACAATTACGGCTCTTTTCTGATAAGTGTTATTCTTTCCAAGGTCTGGTGCCATTCTCGGGAAGCACTAAACAAAGATACATTCTTACATAGCAAGGACACAGCAATTTGTAACGAGCAAGAGGAGTACAGTGATTTATAAAAGAAAGTAATTAACTCAAAAGTCTAGTGTTGCTAACATCAAAACTACTACATATTTTTTTCCAAATTCTGTTTATATTGGCTAGTTTCTTCCCAGGTGCCTAAGATAAAGAATGAGGAGGTCTGGCAGCAGTCATTGAGTCAACATTGAAATCCTATCACCAATAAGATTTTTAGCTCTTAGAAAAGGTTTTGTAACTTTAAGATACTTCAAGCTTTTGTGCCCCTCGCAGTTGGGGGGTTGTAAGCAATTCACAAGCTTGTAAAAGGTCCAGGGACCCTGTTAGGCAAGTTAGAGCATTTAAGTTAGAGTGTTATCAAAGGGGCTTGAGCTGAAACATTCCTTTCAAATGCAGAAGACTAAAGCCCTGAGTTAACTTTTTCCAGAGACTGTCAGAAGAGTAGAAAAGCAGGCAGATTCTTATTTTTGGGGTACATGCTCAGGAAATACCATGGGGAAACCCTGAGACTCAAATTACCTTGCCATCTGAGTCTCTGCCATGTGACCCTGTTACAGGTGGGATTTTTCACGCTGGCCTCCGGCAAGAAAACAATGGAAACAGTTGAGAGACTTTATTTTGGGGGGAGCTCCAAAATCACTGCAGATGGTGACTGCAGTCATGAAAATAAAAGAGGCTTGCTCCTTGGAGGAAAAGCTATGACCAACCTAGACAGCATATTAAAAAGCAGAGACATTGCTTTGCTGACAAAGATCTGTCTCGTCAAAGCTATGATATTTCCAGTAGTCATGTACGAATGTGAGAACTGGACACTAAAAAAGGCTGAGTGCCAAAGAATTGATGCCTTCGAACTGTGGTATTGGAAAAGACTCTTGAGAGCCCCTTGGATGGCAAGGATAGCAAAACAGTCAATAATAAAGGAAATCAGCCTGAATTATTCATTGGAAGGACTGATGCTGAAGCATACTTTGTCCACCTGATGTGAAGAGCCAACTCATTGGAAAAGACCCTGATGCTGAGAAAGATTGAAGGCAAGAGGAGAAGGGGATGACAGAGGATGAGATAGTTGGATGGCATCACCGACTCAATGGACATGAGTCTGTGTGGACTCTGGGAGATGGTGAAGGACAGGGAAGCCTGGTGTGCTATAGTCCATGGGGCTGCAAAGGGTCAGATGCGGCTGAGGGACTGAACAACAGCCACAAAGCAGAAGTAAACTATACAGAGAATAGAAAATAACAGAAAAATTCAAGAAAGCAAAAGCTGGTCCTTTGAAAAGATCAGCATACTTGTATAATTTTTAACTGGTCTGACCAAGAAAAAGGAGAGAGAAGACTCAAATTACTAAAATCAGAAATGAAAGGGGCATTACTGATCTTCAGTTCAGTTCAGCTGCTCAATCAGGTCCAGCTCTTTGCAACTCCATGGACTATAGCATGCCAGGCTTCCCTGTTCATCACCAACTCCCAGAGCTTGCCCAAACTCATGTTCATTGAGTTGATGATGCCATCCAACTATCCAACTATTGATCTTACAAAAATAAAAAGGTTTCAAGAGAATACTAAAATAATTTTTATAAAAACAGATAATCTAGATAAAATAGAAAATTTCTAGAAAGATACAAACTACTGAAACTTAATCAAGAAGAAATTTTAAAATCTGAATAGAATGAAAGCAAATGAAGAGACTGAATTAGTAGTCAAGAACTTGCCACCCAGAAAAGCCTAGGACTTAGGTTTCACTGGTGAATACAATCCAATCCAATGTGTAAAGGGAATTAATATCAATCCTTTTCAAAACCTTCCAAAAATTAGAACAACATATGAAAAGAATTATACACCATGATCAAGTGGAATTTAGTTCAGGAATGCAAGACTTGTTCAGCTTATAAAAATTAATTAATATAATGCATCATATTAGAATGTGTGCTTCCCTGGTGACTCAATGGTAAGAATGCCTACCAGTACAGGAGACAGGGGTTCAATCCCCGGATCGGGAAGATCCCCAGAGAAGGAAATGACACCTCACTCCAGTATTCTTACCTGGGAAATCCCATAGATAAACGAACTTGGTGGGCTGTGGTCTATGGGGTCACTAAGTCAGACGCGACTTGGCGAATGAGCACCAGCATGGTTATTAGAATAAAGAACAAAACCCACAAGATCATCTCAGTAGACACAGAGAAAGCATTTGACAAAATCCAACAGCTTTCTATGATAAACTCAACAAGCTAAGAATAGAACTTTTCCAACATGATAAAAGATATCTGTTAAAAACCCATAGCTAATATTATGTTTAATGGTGAAAGACTGACGGAATGCTTTCCCACTAAGATCAGGAACAAGAAAAAGACATCTACTCTTACCATTACTTTCAACACTGGAATTTCTAGCAGTGAAATTAGGCTCAAAAGAGAAATAAAGGACATCCAGATTGGAAGGAAAAAAAAAAAACTGTGTCTACAAAACACATGATCATGTATATAGAAAATTCTAAGGAATTCACAGACAGATACAAAATTGTTAGAGCTAATAAGTGAGTTCAGCAAGGCTTCAGGATACAAAATCAATTTATAAAAATCAGTTATATTGCTACACACCAGCAATGAATGATACAAAAATAAAATTAAGAAAATTCTACCTTTAGTTGCATCAAAGAGACATGTAAAAATTAACTCAAAATGGATCAAAGACTTGAATGTAAAATCTACAACTATAAAACTCTTACAAGAAAATGTACGTGTAAATCTTTTTGACCTTGGTTTAGGCAATAGTTTCTTAGATATGACGCCAAAACCACAAGCAACTAAAAGGAAAAGAAAGGCAGAACTTGGACTTCATTAAAATTTTTGTGCTTAAAAAGACCTTATCAAGAAAGTAAAAGACATTAATTCAATAGAAAAGTAAGTTATCGTCCAGGTTCAGCTTTAACTTCAACAAAAACACAGTAGTAGTTATAATTAAATTTGGGAGCAAGTTCAATTTATCTCTCTACAGATATGTGAACAAAACCACTCATTCCAAATTATTCCATAATCTTGTCCCAGCTAACATAAAAAGATTATGTTCTATTCAAGAACTCCCAAAACCTCACTAAAAATCCAGTCTGGATTATAGAACATTAACTGGGCAAGTCTTCTATACACAAATTTGTAAGAATATAACATACAACATAAATTCAAAAAAGAAAATAAAAGACAATTCACAAAAATAATTGTAAATCAAATGCCTAAGAAAGATATAGTACTTGGAATATATAAAGAACTTTCACTTGTAAATATTTTTTAATCCATTTCTTAAATGAGTAAAGGATTAGAATGGGCACTTCTCTGAAGAAAATATGTAAATATTCAGTAAGTATATGAGAAGAAGGTTGACATCATCAGTCACAGGCAAATACAAATCAAAACCACATTGAGACACCACTTCACACCCATTCGGATGACTATAATAAAGAAGATGATTAAGCGAGTGTTGATGAAAAGGTAGAGAAACTGAAGCCTTCATATGTGGCTGGAGAATGTAAAATGGGGAGGTGTTGTGGAAAACAGTATAGCAGTTTCTCAAAAGTTAAAAGTAGCATATGGCTCAGCAATCCCCTTCCAAGAAACTTGAACATACATGTCCACACAAAACCTTGTACACAGATGTTCCTAGCCACATTGTTATAAAAGCCAAAATATAGAAACAGTCCACATGTCCATCAGCATGAATGAGGAATGGACAAACAACAAGTAGCTTATCTACACAATGGGATCTTACTGGGTCGTAGAAAGGAATGAAATACCAATACATGCTGCAACGTGGATGAACCGTGAAGAGATTATGCCAAATGAAAGAAGCCAGTCAGAAAGGCTGCATATTGCACAGTTCTATTTATATAAAATGTCCAGATCAGGCAAATCCACAGAGATAGAAAGTATATTAGTGATTTCCAGAAAAGGGGTGGGGGAGGAGGGAATGGACAGTGACTGCTAATAGGTACAGAGTTTCTTTTGAGGTGAGGAAAATGTTCTGAAATTAGATAGTGGTAATAGTTGCATGACTCTATGAATATAATGAATTTTGCACTTTAAAATGGTACATTTCATGCTGTGTGAATTATAGCTCAATTTTAAAATATGCTAAGGAAATTCCCTGGCAGTCCAGTGGTTAAGACTCTACTCTCCAATGCAGGGGGTGCAAGTTCAATCCCTGGTCAGGGAACTAAGATCCCACGTGCACAGGGTGTGGTCAAAAAGTTAAAATAAATAAATAAATATGTTAAGAAGTATGCGCAAATAAAGTATATCCCAGGAATGCAAGATTGGCTTAACGTTGAAAAAAATCAATTAATGTAAATATTATAAAATGAAATAATGGGGACAGATCATGGAATTGTATCAATAGATTAAGAAAAAGCAAAATTCAAGAAACAAAAGTTCAAGATGAAGGCTCTCAACAGATTAGAAATAGAAGAGAATTTCCTCAACCTGATAAAAGAAAATCTATAAAATATAAAACCCTATAGCTTACTTTCTACTTGATGATAATAGATTGAATGTTTATCTCTTCAGATTAGAAACAAGGCAACAATGTCAACTCTCAATACTTTTATTTTACACAGAGACACATGCAATAAGGCAAAACAAACAAAAAAAAAGGCAAATGAGTTGGAAGGGAAAATGCAAAACTGTATCACAAAAATCATAATCATCTAAGAAAAGCCTAAGAAATCTACATAAAATCTACTTGAATGAATAAGTGACTACAGCAAGGTTTCAAGTATCCTCATCTATGTAGTCACCCAAGAAAAATGAAAGTATACACCTACCATTCATATGTATATTAATATGCAGAGACATTTTACTCATAATAGTCAAAACTTGAAGACAGCTCAAATGTCCAACAGCAGGTGAATAAGTAAAAAACTGCCCATGGAGGAGATATCTTTGTTCAGGGGCCAGTGGCTATTGAACCTTTGCCCTATGGATCCAGGAGAGAGTGGAGAGGAAGACAATGGGGCAAAAAGGTAAGTATACTGATCTGGCCTGGACATGTCTAGTCCAGGATCAAAGAACACTTGGTTGGGAGGTAGAGAGGAGAGTTGCTTAGCAAGAGAAGAGAGAAGGTCACAGAAAGCATGTGAGATTTGAGTAGAAACCTCAGAAAAGAAAGGTGAGCCTGGCTCAATAGCTTTGAGGAGGGTGACTTTGGGGAGAAACTGTGTCAAGAAGACTTCAGAAAGCTGATTCATGACATGCTTTCCTCTTCTTAATACTTCTTTTGGATGAGACGGTTCCAAAGTAAGACCAGATCTACTGCTGCTGCTAAGTCGCTTCAGTCGTGTCCGACTCTTGGCGACCCCATGGACTGCAGCCTACCAGGCTCCTCCGTCCATGGGATTTTCCAGGCAAGAGTACTGGAGTGGGGTGCCATTGCCTTCTCCAAAGTAAGACCAGATCTACTGGGGGCTATATAAAATGATTATAACACAAAAATGAGTAATAGCACAAAATGCTTGCTAGACACAATCACTGTGCTAAGTTATTTAAATATGTTCATTATCATGTGAAAGTCATTCAGTCATGTCCAACTCTTTATAGTCCATGGAATTCTCTGGGCCAGAATACTGGAGTGGGTAGCTGTTTCCTTCTCCAGGGGATCTTCCCAACCCATAAATCAAGCCCTGGTCTCCTGCACTGCAGGCAGATTCTTTACTATTTAAGCCACCAGGGAAGCCCGTTAAGAGGTGGGTACTGTAATTCCCATTACATAGATGAGGAAACTGAGGCACAGAGTTTTAAGTACTCTGCCCAAGATTACATGGTTACTAAGCAACAGAGTCAGGGCATTTGATTGTATATACAAATTCAAAGCTAAGTAGCGTTTCCCTTTTCTCATCTTCTTCCAAGGAACTCTCTTCACATCCTTTCAGGATTCGGCAGATGGAGGGGGCGATGCTGAAAAGTGATTTGATAGGTCTCATGTTCTCAAAGCACTTATGTCCAAGTGAACTCATATATCCAGACAGAAAGCCTCAGCCAGGCCAGAGAATAAAGATCCACCCATCGTTGAAGTTACTTCCCACTGTCTGTCAGTACCACCTCCAGGGAGCCATGAACTAATAGTGTATAAGCTCCATAATTATCTGATTTTAGTGCAAACATGTTGCTTTAAAAATACAGTATTATTGGGACTTCCCTGGTGGTTAAGAGTCTGCCTTGCAGTGCATTGGGTGCAGGTTTGATCCCTGCTCAGGGAACTATGGTCTTCCCTGGTGGCTCAGACAGTAAAGCGTCTGCCTGCAATGCAGGATACCTGGGTTCGATCCCTGGGTTGGGAAGATCCCCTGGAAAAGGAAACGGCAACCCACTCCAGTACTCTTGTCTGGAAAATTCCATGGACGGAGGAGCCTAGCAGGGTACAGTCCATGGGGTCGCAAAGAGTCGGACACAACTGAGCGACTTCATTTTCTTTCTTTCTTTCAGGGAACTAAGATCCCACATGCCACAGAGCAACTAAGCTTGTGCACTCTGGAGTCCACGTGCCACAACTGGAGAGTCCAGGGTCACAGTGAAAGATTTTGCAGCCAAATACTTAAAAAAAAAAAAAAAGCAGCACCATTTTTGTTATCTTATCCTGATACAGCTGTATTTATAAATCTAGTCACTAACTAAAAAATGGAGTGGCCTCTCTCTTGATCTTGAGAGGCCATGCTCTGTTTTCACTACTCTGCAAGGGGCAAGACAGAGGGCAGCCTGCCTGGCACAGCTCTGATGCTCAGCTCCCCAAGGCTCTGAAGTCAGTACGGCTACACTCACTGGCTGAAGGAGGTCTAAACCTGGGGACTGAGAAGCTGCCTGGAACAGAGCACATCTGTCTGGAGGTTTCCGGAACTCTGAAGGGCTTGTAAGGAGGTCTTCAGGCCCAGACTGATGGGGGGAATCACTGCCACATTAAGGTGCATGGTCTTTAATTCAGTGGCTCTTATCTGGGGCAGTTTTGATCCTCCTCCCAGGGGACATCTGGCAAAGTCTGGAAACTTTTTAAAAAATTTTATTTTGTTGAGGGAATTCCCTGCACTCCAGAGATTAGGATTCTGAACTCTCATGCCCAGGTTTAATCCCTGTTGGGGAACTAAAAATCCCATAAGTTAATTAACAAGGCCAAAAGACATTGTTTTAAAATTTTATTTTATTGAAGTATAGTTGATTTACAATGTGTTAATTTCTGCTGTATAGCAAAGTGATTCAGTTATATATTTATATACATACTTTTTCATATTCTTTTCTTTTGTGGTTTTCACAGAAAATTGAATATAGTTCCCTGTGTTATTCAATAGGATCTTGTTATATATCCATTCTGTATATGCTGTTAATAAAGCTAGTGGATGCAATGGAATTCCAGTAGAGCTATTCAAAACCCTAAAGGATGATGCTATCAAAGTGTTGCACTCAATAGGTCAGCAAATCTGGAAGACCCCAGCAGTGGCCACAGGACTAGAAAAGATCAATCCTCATCCCAATTCCCAAGAATGATAGTACTAAAGAATGTTCTAACCATTAGGCAATTGCACTCATCTCCCGTTCTAGTAAGAGCATGCTTAAAATCTTGTATAATAGGTTTCAGCATATACAAACCAAGAACTTCCAGAAATCCAAGCTGGGTTTAGAAAGGGCAGAGGAACCAGAGATCAAATTGCCAACATTCATTGGATTATAGAGAAGGCAAGGGAATTCCAGAAAAACATCTATCTCTGTTTCATCGACTACACTAAAGCCTTTGACTATGTGGATCATAACAAACTGTGGAAAGCTCTTAAAGAGATAGGAATACCAGACCATCTTACCTGTCCCCTGATAAACCGGTAGGTGGGCCAACAAGCAACTGTTAGAATGAGAACAGTTAGAACAGTATGGAACAACTGATTGGTTCAGGACTGAGAAAGGAGTATGACAGAGCTGTCTGCTGTCACCCTGTTTATTTAACCTACACGCTGAACACATCCTGAGAAATGCAGGACTGGTTGAGTTACAAGCTGGAATCAAGATAGGCAGGAGAAACATCAACAATCTCAGACACGCGGATGTGAAGTGAAGTGAAATTGCTCAGTTGTGCCTGTACTCTTTTTGATCCCGTGAACTGTATACAGTCCATGGAGTTCTCCAGGCCAGGATACTGGGGTGGGTAGCCTTTCCCTTCTCCAGGGGATCTTCCCAACCCAGGGATCTAACCCAGGTCCCCTTTATTGCAGGCAGATTCTTTACCAGCTGAGCCACAAGAGAAGCCTCAGATATGCCAATGATACCACTCTAATGGCAGAAAGTGAAGAGGAACTAAAGAGTCTCTTGATAAGGGTGAAGGAGGAGAGTGAAAGAGCCAGCTTACAACTAAATATAAAAAAAACTAAGATCATGGCATCCAGTCCCATTACTTCATGACAAATAAAAGGAGAAAAGGTGGAAGTAGTGACAGATTTCCTCTTCTTGGGCTCTGAAATCACTGCAGATGGTGACTACAGTGCAATCAGGAGATGACTGCTTCTCGGCAGGAAAGTTGTAACAAACCTAGACAGTGTGTTGAAAAGCAAAGACATTACTCTGCCAACAAAGGTCCATATAGTCAAGGCTGTGGTCTTCCCAGTGGTCACATACGGTTGTGAGACCACCATAAAGAAGGCAGAGCACCAAAAAATTGATGCCTTCGAACTGTGCTGGAGAGGACTCCTGAGAGTCCCTTGGATAGCAAGGAGATCAAACAAGTCAATCTTAAGGGAAGTCAACCCTGAATACTCATTGGAATGACTGATACTGAAGCTCCAGTATTTTGGTTACCTGATGCAAACAGCTGACTCATTGGAAAAGTCCCTGATGCTGGGAAAGATAGAGCGCAGAAGGAGAAGAGGGTGTCAAAGGATGAGATGGCTGGATGGAATCACCAATGCAATGGACATGAACTTGGGCAAACTTCAGGAGATGGTGAGGGACAGGGAGGCCTAGCTGCTGCAGTCCATGGGGTCTCATAGAGTCAGACATGACTGGACGACTGAACATATAATAGTTTACATCTGCTTAGCAAGATCTGCCAGCAAATTTGGAAAATTCAGCAGTAGCCACAGGACTGAAAATGTCAGTTTTCATTCCAATTCCCAAAAAAAGCAATGCCAAAGAACGCTCAAACTGCCACACAATTGCACTCATCTCAGATGCTAGTAAAGTAATGCTCAAAATTCTCCAAGCCAGGCTTCAGCAATACGTGAACCGTGAACTTCCAGATGTTCAAGCTGGTTTTGGAAAAGGCAGAGGAACCAGAGGTCAAATTGCCAACATCCACTGGATCATCGAAAAAGCAAGAGAGTTCCAGAAAAACATCTAGTTTTGCTTTATTGACTATGCCAAAACCTTTGACTGTGTGGATCACAATCAACTGTGGAAAATTCTGAAAGAGATAGGAATACCAGACCACCTGACCTGCCTCTTGAGAAACTTGTATGCAGGTCAGGAAGCAACAGTTAGAACTGGACATGGAACAACAGACTGGTTCCAAATAGGAAAAGGAGTACGTCAAGGCTGTATATTGTCACCCTGCTTATTTAACTTATATGCAGAGTACATCATGAGAAATGTTGGGCTGGAAGAAGCACAAGCTGGAATCAAGATTGCCAGGAGAAATATCAATAACCTCAGATATGCAGGTGATACCATCCTTATGGCAGAAAGTGAAGAGGAGCTAAAGAGCCTCTTGATGAAAGTGAAAGAGGAGAGTGACAGAGTTGGCTTAAAGCTCAACATTCAGAAAACTAAGATCATGGCATCTGGTCCCCTCACTTCATGGGAAATAGATGGGGAAACAGTGGCTGACTTTATTTTTCTGGACTCCAAAATCACTGCAGATAGTGATTGCAGCTATGAAATTAAAAGACACTTGCTCCTTGGAAGAAAAGTTATGACCAACTTAGACAGCATATTAAAAAGCAGAGACATTACTTTGCCAACAAAGGTCAAGGCTATAGTTTTTCCAGTAGTCATGTATGGATGTGAGAGTTGAAAGAAAGCTGAGTGCAGAACTGATGCTTTTGAACTGTGGTGTTGGAGAAGACTTGAGAGTCCCTTGGACTACAAGGAGATCCAACTAGTCCATTCTGAAGGAGATCAGTTCTGGGTGTTCCTTGGAGGGACTGATGTTGAAGCTGAAAATCAAATACTTTGGCCACCTGATGGGGAGAGCTGACTCATTTGAAAAGACCCTGATGCTGGGAAAGATTGAGGGCAGGAGGAGAAGGGGATGACAGAGGATGAGATGGCTGGATGGCATCACTGACTCAATGGACATGGGTTTGGGTGGACTCTGGGAGTTGGTGATGGGCAGGGAGGCCTGGTGTGCTGTGGTTCATGGGGTTGCAGAAAGTCAGACATGACTGAGCGACTGAGCTGAACTGAACTGAACTGAAGCAAGATCTGGAAACATTTTCGGTTTTCGTAACTGGGGAATTTTACTGGCATCTAATGCATAGGGATCAGAGATGCAACTAAACAGCCTACAATAGCCCCCTACAGAAAAGATTAATCTGTCCAAATGTCAAAATGTGAGAGTTAAGAAATCCGATTTAACCGTTTGGGGCCGACACATTCAGGGCGGCCACTGCCTCCTAAGAGGCTTCCTACAAAGCCTATCTTGGCTTAAAGCTTAAAGCCCAGATAAGAAAAGGGTTGGACTACAGGCCCTGCCCATGCCACCAGGGGGAATTTCCCTACCATCACCTGGCCACCCACTCTGGCCCTTTTGTTGGAGTGCTCTGCCTTCAGGTAAATATTTTCCCTGCTTGTTTGGGAAACTTTGAGAAAAATCCCCTTTAGCCATCTTGTGAGCATTGAAGATGCACCAAACTGTGCTTTGTGCTTTACCATCAAAAAAAAAAAATTTTTTTTTTTTAATAAGGCAGCTAGGGGATTTTTATTATTTTCACTCAAATAGCTAACAAGCAGCAGTCAGCTCTTAAGATTTCAAAGGTGGTACACCCAACAGTTGCTCAGAGAGAGCTCGGAAAAAAGAGTGGGTTTTTGGTGTCAGTGTGTTCATGGTGTAGATGGGAGGGGTGCTAACCCAGGAATTCTGACCTGGGTGGGGGTGGCCTGCAAGGGTGGGCAGCAGCTGACGAGAAGGCCTCCTGCCTAACTGCCACCAGTGAGGAGCCCTTGGGGACCTGGGGGACATTTGCCTGCACTCACAGAAGAGTCTTCTCTCCTCTTCCTGAGTTTTGTCTTTACTAACTAGACAGGGGGCTATCAGGGAACGTGAGGCAGAGAGCTCTAGGAACGGGAAACTCCTCTCAGAGGAAAAGGCCCAGAGGCCTGAAAGTGCAGCCAGTGGCCCCAGGTGCTCACTGATGCCTCTTGAGCGCCTGCTTTCTCCTAACCATCCCTGACTCTCATCCCCGTCCAGGGCCAACGACGCTCGCCCCCCCCAACTCTTCTGCCTAACCTGCTTCGGTGGACCGGACCCTGGGGCTCACACAGACAGGCCCTGTGTCAGCTCAAATCAGGTGAGGAAAGTGGATTTGGAGGAAAGTGGATTTGGAGCCGGTTAACCCCAGGGCGTGGAGGCCTTTGTGTCCAGGGCAGGTGAGAGAGAATGAATAGAGATGAAAGAACTTGGGCGGAGAAGCTTAACTGGACTCTGAGGCCATGATGGAACCCCTCCTGGAGAAATGGGCTCCACAATTTCCCCTCCATCCAATGGCTTCATGTTAGAACCACCTGGGGAGCTTTTTAAAAATTACCCGAGTTCAGACCAGTTATATCAGAATAACCGAGGGGGGTCCCAAGCAGCTGTTTCCTTCCTTTTTTTTGACTTTGGGAGATTTTGCACCTCCTCCCAGGTAGGGAAGCTTGATTTCTGAAATGACTATCCTGAAGGAAAAGTACCTAGTTCTTTGTTCAGCCCCCAACTCCCACCCCCAACCCCTGGGGGCACAGCACCGACACTCAGGAAGTTTCTGCTTTGCTAGGTTCCGCAGTTTCAACCCATTTTCTCAACAATTTGGTCAAGCATCTCAGCTTTCCTAAAACAGAGGTCTTGGAAATGAACTGATTCAGTAGGAGTTGGGACTGAAGTCTATATTTGTGCTGGCGCTGGAAACAGCAAAGGAGTAGGAGAAGTAGACTGGTGTGAATATAGCAAGCTTATGGCACTTAAAAAATATCGATTTTCAATTACCGTAAGAAGCCCATTTGCTTACAACATATCCTGCTAATTTTAAACAAGGCCCATGCGATAGGCACATGCGTTATGGTTCTAGTTATTTACACACTGAAATAAATACATATTGGCAAATGGCTGCTGTCCTAAATTCTCAGAGTTACTTCTCATCCCACTTCTCCCATCCCCTTCCTCAGCACCACCACCTCTCCCACCTCTGTGATACCACTACTCAAAAGTTATTTGCTTTCAAAAATTATACTACTTTATATTATCCAGTACTCTTGCCTGGAAAATCCCATGGAGGGAGGAGCCTGGTAGGCTGCAGTCCATGGGTTCGCTAAGAGTTGGACACGACTGAGCGACTTCACTTTCACTTTTCACTTTCATGCACTGGAGAAAGAAATGGCAACCCACTCCAGGGTTCTTGCCTGGAGAATCCCAGGGATGGAGGAGCCTGGTGGGCTGCCGTCTATGGGGTCGCACAGAGTTGGACACGACTGAAGGGACTTAGCAGCAGCACAGCATAAGTATGCCTCTCTCTCTGAAGTAACTGGAGAAGTGGCCAATCAGCCTATCAACATAGGTTTAAAAATTAACAATGTCTCTCATACTGCATTATAAATATAACTGTAATACAGTATACCTTAAAAATTGTGTAACAATTCACTCACTCATTATAGTATAAGCTAGGCTACCATAAAACAGTCATATTGTTTGTTTGTTCGTTATCTGTGCATGAATCATTATACCTGTAATAAATATGAATTTCTTTTTCACATGGTCTTTGCATTTTTGATGTCTAGTATTAGTTACATGTATAACATCTTTGTATCACATAAAGCAATATTGAGGTAGGTACTGACAGACATTCATCTTATAAACAGATGATGTAAACTTACAGTATTGATAAATGAAATATAGTCCTATAAATGAATTTTCTCTTCCTTATGATTTTCTTAATAACATTTTCTTTCTTCTAGCTTACTTTATTATAAAAATACAGTATATAACACATATTACATACAAAATATGTGTTAATCATCTGTTTAGATGATCAGTAAGTTTTCCAGTCAACAGTAGGCTATTAAGTCAAAGATTTGGGAGAGTTGAAAGTGATATGTGGATTTTTGACTATGCATGGGTCAGCACCCCTAACTCCTGAGTTGTTCAAAGGTCAACTCTACTTAGCTTCTATGTCTGTTGTGAGGACTAAATGAGTCATTTTACATAGGAAGTGAGGCACAGCAAGGGTATGGACTGTTTACTGCTCAGGAGCCCTGACGGTAAAAGTCAATAGGGGTTCACCAGTCCATGCCTTTTGGCCTGGGATTGCCTGCCAAGAGGTGGCACTGTTTTCTAATTTGTACCAGGACAATAAAAGAACCAGCGAATGTTCTGATTGACAGATGCTAGTTGTCAGCATAAGGGATTTCAGCCTTGCAAATGCTTTGTCGTGGTTCAGTCACTAAGTCATGTGCAACTCTTTTGTGACCCCGTGGACTGTAGCCTGCCAGGCCTCTCTGTCCATAGGATTTCTCAGGCAAAACACTGGAGTGGGTTGCCATTTCCTTCTTCAGTGGGTCATCCCAACCCAGCGATTGAACCTGCGTCTCCTGCATTGCAGGCAGATTCTTTACCACTGAGCCAGCAAGAAAACTACCTTTTAGCATTATCCTTAGGCTCTGGGCTGATGTTGACTGAGCTGTTTTACATAGTCACTTGGTGGCTTTGTAGTGTTCTCCAGAATAATCTCAGTGGGAATGCCAATATTCCAAGCCTTGCTGTGACCATTCAGATGCTGTGTAATAAAAACTAGAAATTAAATGTAAAAATATTGACAATGTAAGAAGTTAAAAACAATGCATGGCAGCACTATGTATTACTTAGGTTACATACAGATATGGTTCAAATAAAGAGAAACACGTAAGAATGGTAACAACAACATTCTGGATAATCGTTACCTGGGTGGAGAGGGAATAGGATTAGGGAAGGATTTGTAGGGGCCTTCAGTTCTATTCATCTTATTATTAAGCTTAATGGCGGATATCAAGTGCTTATTATTCTTTAATCTTAAATATTTAAAAATAATTAATAATCATTACTATTGAAGGAGACCATCTTTCTACATGAGAGCTAATTTTTCATTTCTGTCCTCATTAATCTCTGTTGAATATTAAAGCAGTATATTGATTTGGAACCGCAGAATAAAGCAGTCATTTATATAACAAGGGTTTACTGTTGCATGGTAGAAAGTTTAAAGAGTTAAGAACTTCACCTGAACATTATTACAGTTATTATTATTACACTTCTGATAGCCTTTTTGGTTACTGGACTTCCTTCCCTTCTTACTGTGGGGCTGGGGGTCTCTGCCTTGCTCAGACTTCCAACTTCTGCCAGATAATAGACATTGTGTGTGTGCTTAGTCACTCAGTCATGTCTGACTCTGCGACCCCACGGACTGTAGTCCACCAGGCTGCTCTATCTGTGGGGATTCTCCATTCAAGAATACTGGAGTGGGTTGCTGCGCCTTCTTGCAGGGGATCTTCTAAACCCGGGGACAGAGCCCTGGTCTCCTGCATTGCAGGCGGAGACTTTGCCATCTGAGTCACCAGGAAAGCTCCATAAGCGGCATTAGTCAATGTTAAATTAAACTGGATGAAACACAAACATGACAGCGCTTATCCTTACAGAGCTTTCAGTGCGCTAACGGTGAGAAAAGGTACAGGACAAGGTGGTCATGATGAGAGCCAGAAGTTATAGGCAAAGTTCTCTGGGAATTTATTCAGACATTGACTTCATTGACAGCTATTTCTTAGGCATCTGCTACGCCCTGGGCATGGGCTTCCCAGTTAGCACAATGGTAGAGAATCCATTTGCCAATGCAGGAGACGTGGGTTCAATCCCTGAGTCGGAAGATCCCCTGGAGAAGGAAATGGCAACCCACTCCTGTATTCTTGCTGGGAAATCCCATGGACAGAGGAGCCTGGTGGGCTACAGTCCATGGGGTCACGAAAGAGTTGGACAAGACTGATTGACCCAGTGACACCCTGGGTATATAATTGTAAGTAAGAGAGACACAGTCCTCGGTGATTACATGGTCCACTTCTCACTACCTTCATCACTACTTCACTGGTCACTGTCACCAATATTCTTTATTTGGATTCTTGCACTAATCCAATGCTGGAATCCTACCTGGCCTCCCTACTTCCGTTTGTTCCTCTACACTAAATCTCAACTGCTTCCAGGGAAATCCTGTTAAAACTCAAATTAAGGACTTCCCTGGTGGTTCAGTGGTTAAGAATCCATCTGCTAATGCAGGGGTCACGGGTTCAATCCTTGGTCTGGGAAGATCCCACATGCCTTGGGGCAACTAAGCCCGTGTGTCACAACTACTGAGCCTGCACTCTACAGCCCATGAGCTACAACTAGAGGAAGCCCGTGTGAAGCAACGAAGACCCAATGCAGCCAGAAATAAATAAATAAATGTAAAAAAACCTAAAAACCCTAAATTAGAGCTCATTACTCCTGCTCTAAAACCTCATCTGTGGGAGACCACAGACATGGCCACAATTCTTTAAATTCTTCCCATCAAGAGATGAAGTCTCTTTCTCAACCCAGAGCATCTGACCTGGCCTTGTAGCTGTCTTTGTCCAATAGAATGTGGCAGAAGGACCATGGTAGGAAATCTGGGCCCCTGGAGGCTTTGAATGTTTCTAGCCTTCCTCTTGGAATCTGAACAGCTGTGTTAACAAGCCTGGGAGAGCCTGTTGAGGGATGAGAAGCCACGTGGAGCAGAACTGTCCTGGACAAGATGGTCCTAGACCAGCCGATGATCAGCCAACCTACAGGTATATGAAGACGCATGATGAGGTCCTGCTGAGAACCCCCCAGCTCCCAGGGGGAATATTCCAGATAATCCTCTCACTCAAAAGCGACTAAATGGCTGTTGTTTTAAGCCACTGAGATTTCTTTCTTTCTTTCTTTCTTTTTTTTTTTTTTTTTGGGTTTGTCATGCAGCAAAATAAACGGATTCATCATCTCATTCAGAGAAACAGTCAAAATATTAACTATATGCTTACTTAGAACTGGGGACAACGTAGGTGCTCAATAAACACTTGTTGAATGAAACTCACAAATGGCGCTCACCTTGCAAAGAGGGAACACCCGGAGAAAACAAAGTAAATAATTACTAAGTTAGATGAGTGCTGGGAACAGACAGTGGCTGAGGTGTAGAATCACAGCGTCCAAGCAGGAGGGCAGGTCCTCTGGGAACTCCCCATCTCTTTCAGAACAAAAGCCAAAATCCTTGCAGTGGCCTCCGAGGCAGACGTTAAACGCCTGGTACCTCGCTGACTTCACCTCCTGCCACTCACAGCTTTTCACTCCAGCTCCCCTGGCCTCCCTGCTGTTCCTCTCCCACCTCAGGTCCTTGCTGGAATGTTCTTCCCCTAGACACCCACACCATTCACTCCCTCCTTCCCTTCAGGGCTCTGCTCACTTGTCTCCCTTTCGGGAAGGCCTTTTCCAACCACCCTGCAGAAACAGCAACCCATTGACCCCCAGAATTCCCCACCCCTTGCCCGCTTTATTTTTTTCCATGCCCCTTGTCACCTTCTGCTGTGTTAAATACTAACTCCTTTGTTTACTGTCTGCTTCCCCCACTCAAATACAACTTCCACGGGGGAAGGGATTTTGTTTTGCTCAATTTACCTCTAGGACAGTATTGTATTAGGGCAGAAATTCAGCCAGTGGACAAAACATCCCTCAGGGGCCAAACTTCCTTTCAGTGAGGACTAAGCAAGGCAAATATTAGCTTGGAGCCAAATGGGGAATAAGACAAGACATTTTTTGAAAGCCCGAATGCCTAGGTGTGTGGGGGATTGCTTATTGAGAACTTATCAAACATGCATGTAACAGGACAAGTGGCACTACAACTAACAATTGTCTTCATGGCAAGTTTCCAGTCTGCTGGGGCTTTGTAATCCACTTTTATTTGCTTCTTGAAACAGCCCTGAGAGGTAGGCAGAGAAGATTTTATCACCCTTCATTTACAGATAAATGAGTGAGCTATCCTAGGCCACAGACACACTAAGGGATAGAGGGAGATTTCAAATCCTGATTATTTCAACTCCAAGTACAGTGCTCATTTCTGTGTGTGTGTGTGTTCAACTGTTCTTAGACTCTGGGCTCTGACCTTGGGACCTTCATGAATCATTAAGATTCCAGGCTGACCCGGATCCCCTGAAAGATCTTCAACACAGGAAGCATCTTTCCTCTAGAGAGAGCACCTGCCAAGAGGCATAGGCGATGAATAAATAAATGCTTAGAACATCCATTCCAGGCTAGCCCCTGTGGCTTTCAGACCTACCACCACCCCTTCTGTCTGTCTGGAAAGGTCTGAGCCCTTGGGTCCCTTCACTCCAGTCCACCCCAAGGCAGGAGAGACAGAGAACGGCCCCCCCCCGCAAGACAGGACAGGCAGCCGCTTTGGTGAAAAACCAGAAAGAAATCCCAGCCCGTTGCTTTCATTTTGGTTTAAAAATCAAGTCAGGTGGCAATGGAAACTCTTTCCTTGCTGTCCTCTTCTTTCTGCCCATGTTGACAGAAGATGGACTTGCTAATTCTGGCTGGGGTTTTTCCCTCCCTGGGCTGTTTTTCTCTTTTTATCTTCATCAATTGAAGTGAGCTGTTCTGCCTTTCAAACTGTCGGAAGGCCTCTGGGGTTTTGTGTATCTTTTTTTTTTTTTTCTTTTCTTTCTTTCACATAATTCGGTGAGTCTTTTCCCAGATATGTATTTTCTCTCAATTTAACTTCTAACTTAAATTTCCGCCCATGTGACTTCCAGCGCGAGTTACCAGAAACCACAAGAGAGAGAGAGAGGGCGCGAGCCCCAAGGCAAGCGACATGTCCCTGTGGGGAGCAGAGCCTCTGCACCCCGGAGCGAGGAGGACGCAGGGGTCAGGGGCGGCGGCAAGGGGGCAGAGGAGGGCCCTGCGGAGGGGGGTGGGCTGCTGGCCCGGGGGGAGCAGTCAGGAAGGGAGGCCGGCTGGTGACAGGGGAGCCCCGAGGCGCCTGGGGCTGCGAGGAGAGCCCGGAAGACTGCGGCCATGCCTCACAGCTCCGACAGCAGCGACTCCAGCTTCAGCCGCTCTCCACCCCCCGGCAAACAGGTAGGGTCCTGCCTTTCCCTCCTCCTCCCTCCTGATTTCTCCGGGGCAGCAGGAAGAGGACCAGGCTTCCTGGGCCTCTGCCCAGGGACGCTGAGGGGCCAGGAGATGGCCGGAGCATCCTGTTAGACTCAAGGGCTGCAGGGAAGCCATGCGTCTCAGGCGGAGACCCTCATCCTTCCGCCCCTCCTGCCAGAGGATGCTCTCCGCGTCCCCTGATGGTACCCATCGCCTTCACCTCACCTGGGGTCCCATCCCAGGAAGCTTTCTAGGAAGCCGAGAGGGGAATGGGCACCAAAGAACTCTGGTCTCTCAGAAGAGAGAGTCTACCTCTCTCCAAGGCGGTAGCATAGTGAGTGGGGAGGAGCGTTGGTGCGGACTGAGGGCACGCACGCCCTGAAAGTTAGATGGTTGCCCAGGAGACAGCCGGCAGAAGAGGAGAGGACAGGGATGGAGTCGGGGGAGGCAAGTTAGAAGGAGGAGGACCCCAGGCCAGCTCGGAAGGATCTGTCTTACCTCCTAGCACAGAACCTGTTGCTGGCACAGGAGCGGGCGAGGGGGGCTGGAGGAGGAAGGAAATGAATCAGGAGATGGTTCTGGGCACTTGTAATTATTCCCTTGTAGCTCAGCTCTGGGGAAACTAGAGAGGTGAAGGTGGAGATTCTGGGTGTCTAAGATTGTAACTTCCAACTCAAAAATTTTCAGCTTGAGGGTTGCTAAAAGAAAACAAAATAAAACAAAACAAAAACACCACGAGTATCCTGGCTGCTTCCCATCTCCCGGGGCTTTCTCTTCATCACATTCCTTGACAGCCCTCTCCACAGGAAGCCCCTCCCTGCTCATCCAGTACAACGGTGGAGGACAACGTCTTCTCCAACTCGGGGTTTAAAAATTGCCTTCTTTCCTTCGCACGGGTGTCCGAGAGGGCCTTGAAAACGCTGCAGCCCAAATAAAAGTATACAAACATATACCACAGTTTCTGTCATCAATACCTGACAGAAGAGAGGCAGGTAGGAAGGAGTCCTAGTGGAGGCCTCTAGAGGACAGACACTGCAGCCCTCGGCTCGAGGCCCTATCGAGCAGTTCAGAACCCTGGACGTCCTCGCTCTTCTTAGGAAGGAAATTACTCACGGCTTTCACAGTAACCCGGCTCCCCAACCCCCTGAGAGGAAGAGCACTTCCTTCTTATCTCAACCACTGTCCTCTGACTGCAATGGCTTGGAAGTACCGGGCCCGTTGGTGAGACATATGCTTGGGAGGGCAGACTCTTGTCCTGGGAACTGTGTCCCTCCAGCCTGAAGGGATGTGAGACGGCACACAGCTGGGGGTGCAGGAGGGTTTCGGTCAAACTTCTACACTTACCCTGTAGCGTCTGGGCAAAGCCAGAGCTAACCTCTCTGCCCAAGTAGAGCACACGCCCATCTGTGGGAGGCACTCAGATGACACCGAAGGTCCCCGGGTCCTCCTAAGCACCCGTCTCCTACCTGCCAGGGCCAGGTCATCTCCGTCGTTAAGACTGTTCCTGGTCTCCACTTTGTACTAGGCCTTGTGCTCAGGTCGCCCAGGGGGATATGAGGGTGACTGAGCATAAGGAAGGGAATGCAGGGGACAAAGAGGCAGATCTGGGATGGGGACCTCAGATTGGGGTGGGGGCGAGGGTGCAGGCAACAGAAGCCCCAAGGGGTCACACCAGGGAAGAAGTAGTTGGTAGTGGGTGAGGGAGTGGCTTGGAGAGGCATCAGACTCAGCTCTGGAGGATGCAATTTTCCAGAGTACTGTGAGCTCCTGAGCAAGCTCTTTGAGCCTTCATTCCCCCATGTAAGATGTAAATACTCACATCGACTTTGTCAAATAGGGGTTTCAACAAGAGCACCTCAGGGGAAAATCACTTGCACAGAAGCAAGTACATAGTGAGTGCTCAACAACATTTTAGAAAAAAAAAAACCAAGAAGATTCTAGGCCAGAAGTAACAGGGTAAGGGTGGAGCAACCCTGAATAGGAGAGGTGATGAAACATACTTCATCGCCTTTAACCATCTTTTTCCAAATACAGCCCTCCTGAGGCCTCAAGCTCTTTTGCAGTCTTCCTGTATCTTCTGGCCAAAGCTACAGAGACACAAGAGAGTTTCACAGAGTGTGGGGAAGGGTTCCCTTTTGGGTTCAGCCTTTTGGTCACCAGGGTGTGGACAGGCAAATAACGATGAAGAAATGGAAGGGTGGACGGCAGGATACCAAACACTATGAGAGGCGGCTTCAGCTCCGAAGAGAGGAGTAGACTCTCCTAATTCTCATCATCTCTGCTCCCCAGGACTCATCTGATGATGTGAGAAAGGTTCAGAGAAGGGAGAAAAATCGCATCGCCGCCCAGAAGAGCCGGCAGAGGCAGACACAGAAAGCCGACACCCTCCACCTGGTGAGTGTTCAGACCTCTCTTCATCCTCTTGGACTGTAGGCTTTGCTCCCCACCAACCTGTGGACGCCGGGACGGAGCCTTGAGTCTGCCTGTGTGTATGTGGAGGTGTCAGTGGAGGGGTGAGGGATGCAGGTGGAGTGGATGCGTGGAGAAGATTCTGTCGCAGGAAATGGGCCAGGAGGCTGAAAGGGAAATGAGCCCCAGGATGGCATGTGGAGGAAAGGAGCTGAGTGTGGGCAGCCCAGAGGCTGGTGGAAGGCAGATCCACCTGCTCAGGGATGGGACAACCTCAGAGAGCTCCATCCCGCGTGGACCCAGACAGCAGAAGTCACGACTGCCTTTGGGGGCAATTCAGAAGGTGTTATGTGCTTTGGGGGAGTCTGTCATTTCACAGTGCTAGGTACACATATATATAGTCCCATCCCCTGGGAGGCCAGCAGGGCGGCCACTCCCCGCCCTGCATTGGGACAATGAGGTCCACAGGGTGCTGCACCCCACAACGTCTTTTCTGAACATTATTAAGGTTTGATTTCAAAATTTCTATTTTGATGATATCCCAAAATGGTCTGTGAATGATACAGTTGCAAGTGCCCGTATCTTGCACAGTCATCATCCTGATTGAGTTGCCTCCAGTCTTGCACTTTCTAGGGAAGCCCTGACCCCTGGCTTGAGCAGGGGCCTTGGGCAATCAGAACTGCATTTCCTCCAGCAGCGCAAGATCCTGGTCAGTGTTTACAAATCGTGGCTGTGTGCTTGTTACAGAGAAGTCTTCTCATCTCCCTCACCTTACCACCTTACTCTCTTCACCCTGCCCTTTAACTTGCTCCTTTTCAATCAACGCTTATTCCACTAGCTCCTTTCTCTTCTATCCCTTCAGCCCTTCCTCTAGCAACACTGTCCTTTCTCATCCTTCCCCACACTGCCCCCTACCCCGAACCATCCCCAGACCGCTAGTGTCTCAGGAATTCATTCCAATGATAAAAAGGGGAATTGGCATAAAAAATGAATATACTTATGTTTACTTGAAAGATTAGCCTGGTAACTGGTCAGTTAAAGAATAACTGTGTTAATCCCATCAAGGAAAAGTAAGATGCAGTTTTAGGTAAAAAGATACCGTTTTTAACTTTGTAAGGAAGCAGAAAGCAGATAGTGTGAAGATCTCTGATTGGTTGCTCGTGTTTTATTTGAAATGTATCCAACATGTCTTCCAATGCATACTAATGTAGTTTTATACTCATGAATATTTGTTGAAAGAAAGAATGATTGAATACTAAGTCTGTTCTCTTTGGTAATTGTGATCAGTAGTGTAAATGTTAAGCTGGTGGTGGCCCTGCTGCTGATAAGTTCTCCATGATTTCACCATGGCTTAGGGGCTCACGACACTCCAATTTACTCTTTTAGGCTTGAAAAATCTATGATTGCTCACTTTGCCTCCATCAGCATCTGATTCTTAATCAGTATTCTTTAGAACAAGCAAATGAACAATAAATAAAATTAGTAAGGATAAAGTCTATCTTTTGGTATAAGTAGACAATGTTCTGAAACTGGAAATCTGCTATAGGCTTTATCAGTTTGAAATATTTTTAAAAAAGGAAATTATGTATTGCTCAGCAGTGCCGCCATCATAAGGACATGGTGTGAGTCCCAGTTCTGCCATTCATTGTCTGTATGACCCACCTTAGACTGTAGAGATGTTCTTTACCTCCCTTAGTTGTAGTTCCCTTATCAGGAAAATGGGACAATGAGTACCTCATAGATACAGTGCATATGAACAGCTCAAGCTCAGTCCTCCTAGGCATAGCATAACTATTCAAAAATTTTAAGTATAATAAGAGTAATATTAAAGATAGTTATCATTATAAGAAATAAGATGACTACAACTAAGGTTTTATGCATCTGAATTTATATTTATATATAAATCACAGGATCTCAGGGCTGAAAGATTTCTTAAAGGCTGGAAATTTCAGACACACTTTTGATGCTCAAGAATCTCTACAGCACTCTCTGGACATGATCCCCAAAGTAGGCCTATCACGCCTAGTGATGGAGAGCCCCCTGCCTCCCAGTAGGAGCAGAGCAGTCTTCCCTAACTCGAGCTGTGCCACTGTCTCCCTGGGAATTCAACCCCCTGGTCTTTCTTCAACTCGTTGGGGACATATCAGTGAGGGTGACATGCATGCTTCCTTGCTATGGCAAGGTTTTCAACACTGACTCTGCTACCTCTCTTTGCAAGAAAAGAGTTTGAACCAGAAGATGTAGCCCATCTGATTATACTAGTCAAGACTATACCAAGATACGCTCTGGGGTTTAGGGGTCCATGGAGACGCAAGTCATGTAGTCACTATGTCCACACTCAAACCCCTGGCCTCAGTCTCTAGAATGTTCTCATCTTTGCCGTACTTGGACACAGATTCCTCCCCACTCCTTTCTCCTGAGTACCATGGCATTCACCTTCACTTTTTGACCAATGAGTAGAACACCTCAGAGTTTATACAGCAAGCCTATGTTTGCAACCAATGTGACTTATGTTTCTTGACTTTGGGTAGAAGCTTTTGGTAGCAACATATAAATCTGCCACCATCAAGCAGAGGGTTTGGCTGTGATCTGAAATTTGGCGGCAACATACAAATCTGCCACCATCAAACAGAGAGCTTGATTGTGATCTGAAATGTTCATTTCCTCTCAGACAATAATCACCCATCTTCTGTATCCATTATCCTCTTAATCATGTTTGTGATTCAGGTAGAAAGCCTTCTATTTAACACCAGCATTCTTAGAGTTGGGTGCTTGGTTTGCCCTTGATTCCTTTCCATGCTTGTCTCCACATGCTGAGGCTCTGGAACCATTCTCCGGCCCAAAGACACAGCCATAGGACTCACCCAACAAGATGTAAAAGACCAGGGTTTAGAAAGTACTGTGGTCCTAAATAAGGACCACCTTTGTATTAGTATGCTAGCCTCTTAGATGCTGGGGTAACAACTGATTTCTCGGTTTCAACTTTGTCACTATTATTTCTCTTAAAATAGCAAAAAAATTATTCTGTTTCTCCAGTGAGAGAGAGGAATACCTATTATTTAGCATTTTTAGTATCTATCCTACAAGTGGTTTGCATCAACACTCTGTATGTAGATTGCTTTTAAAATAGCAGAGTAGGGAAGCTGGTGCTTTCAACAAGCAGTTTAACCTCATACCAATGTGATAACATCTCTGGCCTTGACTACCACTCACATTAACCAAATCAGGAGGAGCTCCTTTTCATAATCGTAATATCAACAGTGTCCACATTCTGTCTGTTTTTGCCGCACCTCGTGGCATGTGGATTCTAGTTCCTTGACCAGGGATTGAACCTGTGCCCCCCGCAATGGAAGCTCAGAGTTCTAACCCCTGGACCACCAAGGAATTCCCCCATATTCTGTTTTAATTCTCATTTGGTTGGTGTCTCACACAGCACTCAGCACGCTCAGTTCATTTTCTCCCACAGTCAAGTATAGAGTCCGTTAGGCATAGTAAAGGTATTGATTAAAAAGGAAAAGTCATATTTTGAGCCATTCACTTTCAAAACGTATTAGTCACTAATAAGTGAATCCAAGATAATCAGCTAAAAACTATTAAAAATAATAAGAATGCAGTCAGCTTTCAAAGTTAATACAAAAAATAATAACTTTTCTTATGCAAACTAGATTTTAAAATTTAATAGGAAGAAAGATTCTGTTTATAATACCAAGAACAGCAAATGGAAAGAAGGAATAAATTTAACAAAGAAAATACAGGGTTTAATTGATTTAAGCTTCAAAATTATTCTAGGTGATTGTTAAAATTTCAAATAATTGAAAAAATACATCTTATATAAAGATAGCAATTTTCCTTAAATTAATTTAGAAATTTATCTAATTTAATGTGATCTCAATAAAACAGGATTTTCTGTGTATTGGAGGAAATTAAATTAGGTATGTAAATACCTTGTGAAAAATAACCATGTGAGAATTTCTAGGAAAATTCTAAAAAAAGAGGGTAATTAGAGACAATTCGCTGAATAAGATATTAAAGTGAATTATAAATATAGAAATCAAAACAATGTGGAAAAGATAGAATATTGGACAGAATAGAACATAGAAGTAGACCTCCAAACAAATTCAAATTTGAGACTCAAATACAAATAGACTCAAATTTGTGTTAATTCCTAAGACACAAATAAAATTGCAAAATGTCTAAGATGGCATTTGAAACAAGAGAAAAATGAAGTACTCAATAAATTGTGTTGGGAAAAACTGGTTGGTCATCAGAAAAAAAAAAAAAGCTAGAGTCTCCACTTCTTTTACAATGCATATAGATTATATACAGAAAAAATTAAATACATTTGAAAAATTAGCATTAAAAACATTTATCTTGGAATGAAGCCCTCCAGATAAAATGAAAAACCCTGAAGCCATAAAGGGAAAGATTGATACACATTTATCAATAAAAACTGTATTGTATACATAAGTGAAAATGTCTATACAGTTCAAAGTACCTAATATGTAAAATCAAAAGCAAGTGAAGACTGGGAAAAATACTTGCAACATATATGACCAAAAAAGGGCATATTAGCTTAATATACGAGAGCCTTATGAATAAGAAAATGACCTACAAACAAAAGAAAAAATGAATAATAATAAGAATAGGCAATTTATAGAAAGAGAAAAATAAATGGCAAATTAACATTTATCTTGGAATGAAGCCCTCCAGATAAAATGAAAAACCCTGAAGCCATAAAGGGAAAGATTGATACACATTTATCAATAAAAACTTTATTGTATACATAAGTGAAAATGTCTATACAGTTCAAAGTACCTAATATGTAAAATCAAAAGCAAGTGAAGACTGGGAAAAATACTTGCAACATATATGACCAAAAAAGGGCATATTAGCTTAATATACGAGAGCCTTATGAATAAGAAAATGACCTACAAACAAAAGAAAAAATGAATAATAATAAGAATAGGCAATTTATAGAAAGAGAAAAATAAATGGCAAATAAATACAGAAAGCTGCTAGACCTCAGTTAGGAAAATGACAGTTAAAGCAACAGTTACAGTCTCTGCCAGACTGACAAAGACAGAAAATGTTGCTAAACGACCATGTTGCCAAGATGATGGGGAAGCAGTTACCACCACCTACTACTGGAAGTATAAGTTGGTGCAACTCCATGAAGGAGCAATTTGACCATGTCCAAAGTTATTAGTGTGCACACAAGGTAACTTGGCAATTTTACATCTAGGAATCTGTTTACAAACATATTCACAGATTACACAATTATGTACATGTAGATATAATCCTCGCTGCATTGCTTGTCATAGCAGACAGGAAACAAGCTAAATGGTCATCAGTAAGTGACTCATTCAATAAACTAGAGTTGATTTGTTCAGTGGAATACCACGAAGGTATTAAAATAACAAGTTAAATCTGAATGTGCTACTCTGAAAAGATTATCAAGCTTCTATACTCTTAAGTGAATAAGTATGAGTCTGGAGTATAGTTTTTGTCCATGCATATCTTTAACGAAAATAAAAACATATGTGTGCATATGCATATAAGCTTAAAAATTTTCAAGTAGGTTTTCCCCCCAAATTGCTAATGATACATATTTCTGAAAGTAGGACAAAGGTCTAAAGCAGAAGAGAGATACTTTGCATTATTGTACTTTTTTATATAGTTGGATGTTTTTATTATGTGCTTTTATTTGTATAATATAGATATTAAATTCCCAATATAGATCATTATTACATGCACATTAGAATGATTTCTTTTCTAATTTGATCTCAAACATTGAATAGTCTTCCACTGTGATGTTTTATCCCTTGAACATCGTGCATAAATATCACAGTCCTTTGGGACAACAGTCAATTGGGATTTCTAATGAGTAATCTTAAGGTCTCCAGCACTAAACAAGCCACTGTAAGGGACGGCGAATCAGTTTCATTTGTGTGGTTATCTTGGTAATTGTAGGATACTCTGTGCCTTGTAGCAGGAAGGATTTTGAGTCAGTGTCCCAGGTCAGTGGGAAAGAGAACTGAGATCGACTGAGAAGCTGTGTTCATGAAAAGGCTAAAAGTGGAGGAGGCGATGGAAAGGCAGTAATATTAGCCCAGAGCTATGATATTGACAAGTCAGATCTGGCCTTGAGAATGGAACTGGAAGCAAAGCAGAGTTACAGGGTCAGATCTGGAAGCTGGAACTTCAGATACTTAGATTGGAGGAGGGATGAGTGTTTGCCTGCGGCCGCCTCTAGTGTGAAAGATCTCATACTAATTTTAAAAAAAGAGAGAAAGATTTAAAGGTTCAGAGTAGATCTTTAATGTCATATATAGCAAATATCAGGAGGGTAAATTATGTCTGAAATTAAGCTGATGCTGTGAGAAATAGTTTTTGTAACTGGAGGAAAATTAAGTCACAGAAGAAGCAAAGCTCAACAAAGATGTTCACTTCCCAGGCCTCCTTAGAAGGAGAGTGTTGTTCTTAGTCTTCTGGTAAGGCCTGGGCAAGAAGACTGTTTATGGTTCTTTTTCATTCTATCAGTTTTTTTTTTTTCCTCCCTCTAGGAGATTATACCATAAGTTTTATTGGTATAGAGACGTCATAGGTTAAAAAAATAAAGCAAAATGAAAACCACAGAAAGAATGTTTTGCTAGTTCCAGCCTAAAGAAGTTCAGTGTAAAATCAGCGAACTATCCATGGAAAGGACATTTCTCTTGTGCCTCTACTGCTCTGAACTTATTTTTATTAAAAACATATTAATTGAACACACAACTATACAACAGGCACCGTGTGTTATGTACTCTACCTGCAGTTATCTCATTTAATCTGCACAAAAACCTTATTTTGTCATTCCTGTATTAGGTTAAGTAACTTGTCCAAGGTCACACATTTTGTAACTAGGTCTGTCTGACTTCAGAATCCATCTTCCTAACCACTAGGCAACACAGCCTCATCCTTTGGACTGTCGTGAAGACTCACCCTCTTTGAACCCCTTCCTGAATTTTTTTCTTTTGTTCTTTAAGCAGCATCCTCCAAAGTTGACACTTTTTCTCCATTAGGCCTAGCTGAGAAAGTAAGCACTGGATCAAAGCCATTGAGACCATTTTTAAAGAAAATTGTGTAGCAATAAACATTAACATCCTGCTCTTTGGTGCAGCAATTCCACCTACAGGAGTTTGAAGAAACAGTTATGCCCAAAGATGGCCAATTCATTATTTGTGAACAGTATACACTTTATCCGGAGAAGGCAATGGCACCCCACTCCAGCACTCTTGCCTGGAAAATCCCATGAACAGAGGAGCCTGATGGGCCGCAATCCCTGGGGTCACTAAGAGTCGGACATGACTGAGCGACTTCACTTTCACTTTTCACTTTCATGCATTGGAGAAGGAAATGGCAACCCACTCCAGTGTTCTTGCCTGGAGAATCCCAGGTACGGGGGAGCCTGGCGGGCTGCCATCTTGGGGTCGCACAGAGTTGGACATGACTGAAGCGACTTGGCAGTAGCAGCAGCATACACTTTATCAATACTCGAAAATTGGACCTATGCCCAGCTATGGAGATAAGTATATTATGACACATTCATACACTAGAATTCTATGCTATCACTAAAAATGACTAAGTGGATCCATATTTATCAACACAGAAAGATGCTAATGACATGGCATTAGTGACAAAGCAAGTGACAAAGAATATGCAGAGTATAATCCTCTTGATGTAAAATTTGTGGTTTGGGGGCATGTTTGCATGCATAAGAGATGTCTGGAAGAATAGTCTTCAAAATGCTTACTGTGGCTACTTCTATGTGGTTGAGATTTGAATAAGTCACCTTACTCCTGGTACTTTTCTGTAATTCTTTTTATTATAATAAATGTGTACCATTTTAAAAATCAGAATAAAAATTTGACAATTCTCATTTGGGAAGGAAAAACACACAGAGGAATTCACCGCGTCCGCCCCCCCTCCAACTGCTTGTCCTACTAATGAGGGGTGAGTGTGGTTATGGTCAGCAGGCATATTCGACAGTATAAGGAATTTCTGTCTGAATGCGATTACATGTCCCGGTCAGAGATTGGTGGCACCCACTCAGCTGAAGTCATCATGAAGCTGTTTTCAGTGGCTACCAGACTACTTTCTCTTGGAAAGGATGAGGGAGTCTCACCAAACCCCAAGCTGCTCTGGGGTATTCTCAGTTTCCTCTGTAGGACTCAGTCAGGCCTCCCGAGTCCTAGGGGGGGTTACATAGATTAGTTCCACAGGACAAAGTCCCCTTCAGACTGTGGAGTACCTGTAGGGGACCTTGCCGTGGGTCCATACGGGAGCTCGTAGAGGGACTAACCATAACTGTGGTCATGCCCCCTTCTTGATGGAATCACAGAATTAAAAAGAAACTCAGAGATGCTCCAGGTCACCCTGCTGTATGTATTACTGGTGAGGACGTTTCTGTCTTCCTCAAGGACACCCAAGAAACAAAACCTCTTGCCTTCCCACCATTTGCTTTTGTTTTTGTGCCCTTTGCTGGGCAGGACTTTGCTCTGCAGATGGTGTTGCTCTCCTCACACGTCCTTTTGCGAAGGGTGAGTTAAGAAGCAGGCCATTAACTCGGACATGTGAATAGTCCAGACACTGTTCAGCAACAGAGCCCAAGCACATAGTAAGAGACCAGAAAGGCAGAGAGTCCCAGGTGGAAAGGGCTAAATTTAAAAGTTCCTTTATTTATTTATTTGGCTGTGCTGGACCTTAGGATCTAGTTCCCTGACCAGGGACTGGACACCGGTCTCCTGCATTGGGAGCTCGGATTCTTAGCCACTCGACCACAAGGGAAGTCAAAGTTCCTTTATTTTAAAAAAAGATCTTAAAGGTGTAATCCAAAATCAAAAGGACAATGACATACTAGGGGAATATTTCTGTAAAATTAATAAACTCAGATTTAATACTTACAGGATAGAAAGAACAGCCTTTTTAAGAAAAACCTCAAAATGCCAATAGGTAAGTGGGCAAAGGTTATGAACAGAAAGCTTACGTAACATTTTTTCCTACTGAAATGAATATAACCCAATTCTCTATTCTGATTGTGAAAACAATACACACGATGGGTTTCCCAGCCTCGGCAATATTGACGTTTTGAGTTGGACAGTTCTTTGTTGTGTGTGTGGGAGGGCGCTGGTCTCCAGCTTTGTAAAATCTGAAATCTACCCACTAGATGACAGTAGTACCACCTCTGGTAACCCCTCTGGTTACGAAAATCAGAAATATTCCTAAATCTTCCCAAATGTTCCCTGGAGGGTCAAAATTGTCCTTGGTTGAGAATGCTATACTAGGGAATACATTTATAGAAATTTGTTTCTTCTTAGTAATCAATAACTTGTAACATTAAAATGAAATTAAGAAACTTTCCAAAAGTTTGTTAGCAAAATAAATTATTTAAAATTACAACACTTGGGACTTTCTTGGTAGTCCAGTGGTTAAGACGCTGAACTTTCACCACTGGGGGCATGGGTTTGATCCCTGATTGAGGAACTAAGATCCCCAGTGCCATGCAGAAAGGGCAAAAAAAAAAAAAAAAAATCACCTAAAATTATAACACCTAAATCCCGACAAGGGTGTTGTAATAATTAATAGATACATTCATGGCCAATGACACTGTATATCTTACACAACCTTTTATAAAAGTACTAACCAAGGACTGCAAGATGTTCACTACACCATTATTATAACAGCAACCAAAATGTCCAGCATTAGAAAGCCACATAAGGTAAACTGTGGATTATCCGTTTGTTGATGTAGCCATTAAAAGAATAATTATATGGTAATTTTGTAAGTATACTCTAAGTATATATACAAATTTGTATTTTCTTTTCTGTCATAATTTTGTCACACTTACAAAAGTCACCATAATTATTATTGTAATGGTTGTATCAACAAACAGATGGTCAACTGTTTGCCTTACATGGCTTTCTAATGCTGGACATTTTGGTTGCTATTATTTGTTAAAAAGGACAAGATGGCAACATGTACAAATGAAAAGGGTTATGTTTAGAGGGCTAGAATCATGGGTGGGTATACTTTAAAGAAATATCTTTAATGTATTTATATTGTATGTTTTTTATTTAAAAACATAAGAAAATGGTCAAATAGACCCTAAGTGAATTCTGGTGGACACTGAGGATGAGAACAGCGAGGGCATCCTTAAGTCAGAATTTAGGAGAAAGGCTTTGGTAGGAGATCTCATAATTTATCTTCCAAACAGGGACATTTTTGAGAGTGAAAAGAGGCACTCGTAAAAAATTACACGAGGACCATACTATGAACTGGGAGTGTCCCAGTAAACATCTGGTCACACTAGATTGAGGGGAACCAAGGAGGATGACCTAAGGCTCTTAGGAAACTCACGAGTAAAGATTAAGTTCAGAGCCAACTAGAGGGGGCTAGATTCCTGGTGCTAGAAGGTAATTTCCTGCATGAGATGACCCTGTTACTAAAATATTTTCCAGTTACTCAGCTGACACAAAAATATGCCTATTGCTAAGAGGGTGCGGTAGTCCAGAAAATTACAAAAGCAAAGGCCATATTCCGAGTACTGGAGCTCATGTAGACGGAAATGATTCTTTCTGCTGCACGAGTAGACATGAAATGCCTCCTATGGGCATTTTTTTTTTCCCCTAGGTGCTGAGAGTTCAGCAGGGACAAGACAGACTAAGTCCCTGATTTCAGGGACCTTACATTCAATCAGAATCACACTGGAAAATCAACTGACCAATTGTTATTTACTATTTCACTAATCACACAAAGTGAGGAGGAGGGCTTCAAAGGAAACCAAATGGTGCAGTGTTAACAGTGACATAAGGACGGGGCTGGGAATGGTGTCAAGGAAGGTCCTTCTGAGGGCCTGACACCTGAAATCAGCTAAGAGTCATGGGAAGGAGCCTGGGAAAATCCCGGGAGAGAGTGCTATCTGCAGAGCCTTCAGGACAAACTCTGTGGGGCCTGTCAAGGGTCTAGATTTTATTTGTTTTATGCGGAGGTGCCAGTATTTTCCTATAAATCAATCACATGATATCAGAAGCATTATCATATATGAAAATGTATGCCCTTCTTTCCAGTTGTTTATACAAACTTTAAGAACACTGTTTCCCTGGCTGGGTTTTTCACTACAGTTGGGCAGGTCTCCTTTGCTTCGTTTGGTTGGGACAGGTCAAGTTGAGGCCAGGGAAACTGCATGCAGGGTTCTGACAGTGCTATAATTCAGCTGCCTCCACTCCACAGCTTCAGTCTGGGGAACAAAAATGTTCCTAAGCAGGCCTTAAAAAAAGAAAAGAATCTCTTACACTCGTTTTTTGGGCTTCCCTGATGGCTCAGCTGATAAAGAATCCACCTGCAAAGCAGGATACCAGAGTTCGATCCTTGGGTCGGGAAGACTCCCTGGAGAAGGAAATGGCAATCCACTCCAGCATTCTTGCCTGGGAAATCCAATGGACAGAGGAGCCTGGCGGGCTACAGTCCATGGGTCACAAGAGTCAGAAATAACTCAGCGACTAAACCACCACCAAACACTCATTTGTAACTAACTCTTCTAGAGTTAAAAGTGAAGCAATAAACGTACTTAAATGCTTGGTTAAACACTCCCTGGGAAATTTCATGGATATCACAAATTTAGCACACTCTTCAAATGCAGGTCTCAGATTTTGGTAAATTATTACAGATTCCAAGTTGGCAATCAAGGAACATGATTTTACTGATCTCTTCACTGTGTGCCAGGCACAGTCCCAGGATAAAACACTCTCTTTCACTTCAGACCGTGTTTTGTCCTTCACTGAGGATGAAACAGTGAAGACAAGGATGGCTCCTGTCCTCACCGAACTTAACAATTCATAGGACAAATAATTTGATGAACTTATCATTAATGAGATTCCAATAAGTCCTCTACCTCTTGCCTTTCTATAAGAGTGAACTATTCTGGGCCACTTGAAATTTTCACCAACTATAAGACTCTTTGCCTTAAATAGGCATTTACTTTTAGAAAAATTTTGACTTAGAAACATCCTCTTCCTTCTTTAAAGTTCTTTGTATTTATATTATTTATACTATGTTACACAATAAATACATTTAATAAAACAAAATATAAGTAAATATATAAATATGATATCATAAATTTAACAAAATCAAACTGTATATATTTATATTGTTTTATTGTTTTCAAGAAGAATCTACTATGAACATAATTCTCAAGCTGGTTGTTCATTAAGCTCACCTGGCAAGTACTTTTTTAATCTTGATGCCTGAACCCAGTCTGGAACAATTAAATTGGAACCTCTCAGTGGTAAAATCCAGGAATCAAGATTAAAAAAAAAAAAAAAGCTCTCCAGGGAACTGCAGTGTGCAGCTAGGGCTGAGAATTGGGGAGTTGTGACATTTAGAAGCCTGTCCGATGCATGTGGTAGAATGTGTGGAGTGAATCTGGGGCAATTTTGTGAGTAGATACCCAGACACTCTGTCCCAGAGACCTGGAGCTTAAAACAAAACCAAAGAAAACAGTTCAGACCTTGATGTTGATGGAAATTATTAGTTTGTTTTTCAAAACTGGATGATATCCTTTCTAACTTGAGGTATCAGTCAGGAGTTATAGAAAAACTATCCAACAGAAGCATCAACAAGTCACCATTTATATTTTAGATTTTTCTCAAATAAGAAGTTCAGAAGTAGACAGACCAGGGATAGTACAAGAATGTCATCAAAGAACCAAGCTCTTTCTCTCTCTTGGGCAGTCATGCTCAGGATGGGAGGTTTCATCCTCAAGGCTGCAAGATGGCCCCTGAATCTCCAGGCATCAATCTGTGTCCAGAGAGGGTAGCCTTTGTCTGGTGAGGCTTTCCCTTTTATCCCCGGGGAAGCGAAGCTTCATCCTCTCCCTCCCAGCTGCAGGGGAAGCTGGGTAATTGAGGAATTCTTTTCCCAGCCTCTCTAGAGGAAAGCAGGGGTAAGGAGTTTGGGATAGACGTTGAGTGCGCTATCTTACAGTGTTTCTTATATATGAGGTCAATGAATCATGGTCTTGAAAGCCAAGAAACAGAAGAGAGGACCCCAGGCAGGGCCCTGAGGGGCGTGGCTGATGCAGTTAAGTATCAGTGGATGACCAGGTGCTGACAGTCCTGGAGCTTCAGCTTTAAGGCTCAGAAGTGTAGATTTCTCCAGAATTCAGTGCAAAGACCTGTAGTTTAGTGATTCTTCTCTCTTCCTCAGGTGAGAAATAGGAGTGGGGCTATTTTCCCAGGATTGGTGGGGGACATAGCATAGATCCCACTGTGGCTTGGGACGTGCCCTACCTCTCCGTTCACGGACTTCTCCGGGAATGGTGGGCTCCAGCTTTGTCCTGCCAGGGAGGGTGGGGGGGGGGGGTGGCAGACAGCTGGGGATGGAGCCAA